>JAJOZX010002996.1:0-15000 GCA_023014485.1 Bathynomus jamesi | reverse complement strand
TAGCTTTATGAGAAGAACAGTGACCATCTATAACCGCAGCTATGATCGGCCACAAAGAAAATTAGAGATGAAGGCACAGATAGAAGGATAGAAACCGAAGAAGAGCAGTTTGGAAATTAAAGGTTTGTGCCAGACTCTATCAAAAGCGTTTGGTATGTCAAGCGCAATAACAAAAGTTTCACCACCGAAATAACGAAAGGAGGATGACCAAGAGTCAGAGAGATATGCAAGAAGATTGCCAGTAGAACGTCCCTTGCGGAACCCATACTGACGATCTGAAAGAAGATTATGAGAAGAAAGGTGTTTAAGAATCTTCCTCTTCAGGATAGATTCAAAAACTTTTGAAAGGCAAGAAATGAAAGCAATTGGACGATAGTTGGAGGGTCGAGAGCGGTCACCCTTCTTTGGGACAGGATGAATGAAAGCGAACTTCAATCAGGAAGGAAAAGTACCAGATGAGACAAAGACGAGAGAGTTTGCCTAGGTAGGATATCAGCAGAGAAGCACAATTCTGAAGAACAAGAGGAACACCATCAAAACCGTACGCCTTCCTAGAGATGAACTCAGATAAGGCCGAATAAACATCTTTAGAAGAGATTCTAATTTCAGACACAATAAGGTCAGAAGCAGGAGATGGAAGAACTGCACCGGAATCGTCCAGGGTTGAAGTGTAAACGAAAGTTTGAGCGAAGACTTCAGCTTTGTCAGAAGAGACGGCAACTGAGCCGTCGGAATGGAAAAGAGGAGGGAAAGAAGAGGAAGTAAAGTTGTTGAAGAGGTTCTTAGCTAGATGTCAAAAAGAGCGATAATAATTGGAATTGGATAGATTTTCACATTTTTGTCGGGTAAAGGAATTTTTAGTGAGTCAAAGAACAGATTTTGCACGATTCCGAGCAGAAATATAAGCCGAGTGAGAGTCAGGAGTTGGATAGCGACGGTACCTTCTGAAAGCCTCCTCTATGTTGCGGATAGCATTAGAACAAGTAAAGTTAAATCAAGGTTTTTATGCATTAGTAGTAGGAATAATGAGTAAGAAAACAACAACTCGGTAATAAAGTGCGATATTGAATTCACAGCAATAAGTAATTATACAAATAAGTAAAATATATGAATGAACGAAATAAGGTGATGCAAAATACGGTATTGGTACAAAACGTGAATAGGCCGACTGTGGTGTTAACGGTAGAGAGTTATTTGAACGGTATTCAGGACACTTTTTAGGGCCTACTCGAAGAGGCAGAGTTTGTGGACGTTTCAGCATAGAAATCACCTGCACGCCAGAGAGAATTACCTCCGTAATGCGCTGAACACACTCGGAAGCCACGGAAGCAGTAATCATTCCATGGGAAATGACAGAAGTACTGTCTGACGGCCTCCCAATCAGCGGCGCCGAAGTGCCAAAGGCGCCTCCTCTTGGGAGGATCCAAAGGCCGAATCTGAATTGGAGCGATAGGACAGGAAACAAATATACTGTAAGATTGTTGTCGGAGGAGCCCAACGGAGAAAGAAATTTCAGAGAGTAAGAAGATGAGAGGTGCGAAATAAATCCAAAATGTTGGGCCTATCTCCAAGGCGATCGGAGATACGAGTAGGGTGCCGTACAATCTGCTCCATGTTATTTAGGATAGAAAAGTTGTAACCTTGTTCATCAGGGGTGTCAGTGAAATGGGAGAAAGCCGAAGGATGTGGTGAATATTAAAATCTCCTAAAATGGAGATTTCAGCAAAGGGAGAGCGGGAAAAAATGTATTCCACTTTGAAAGTGAGGTAGTCAAAGAATTTTGGATAGTCAGTTGAGTCAGGGGAAAGGTAAACAGCGCAGATGTATTTAGTTTGAGATTGGCATGTAAGCTGTAGCCAGAGGGTATAGAATTCGGGAGATTCGAGTTTGGAATACGAGACCAAGTTAGGTCATTGCGTACATATACGCAACATCCACCTTTCGAGTGAAATTGAATATAGAGAAAGTAAGAGGGTACAGAAAAGGGGTTGCTGTCAGTCGTTCCAGACACCTGAGTTTTAGTGAGGAAATGAAGATGAGGTTTAGAGGAGGAGAGGTGGTGTTGAACAGATTGAAAATTTGAGAAAAGGCAACGAATGTTGCAGAAGTTTATGAAAAGTGAATCAGACAGAGGTCCAGAACATCTCGAATGGGCCGTAGCAAATTCAGCTCCGCTGCCGGGTTTGCATTCCTGGTATCGGCAGGGGGGAAGCCAGAAGTTCGGTCATTTATGATCCTCTCCTCAGGGGGACTCCGAGGCTCTCGAAGTTAATGCCATTTTTTTTTTCTAATTTTGAAAAGCTTATGTAGGGTGTAAGACAGGGTTGGATCGATTAACTTCCAAAATTAACTAGTTAATTTTAAGTTAATTTTGGATTATTACCAATTGAGTTAAGTTTATGCAAATTTTAAAAATTAACTAGTTAAATTAAGTTAATTTTGAAAGTTAATCAATAAGTTAATTAATTAATTAACTTTTTCTTTCTTGGAAGTAGTGTATAGACTGATCATTGTATTAACTAATCAAGGTAATGATAAATCTGTAATTATGTGGGATCACCTTGTATGTGTGGTTGTCAATGTCTGATAAATTACATGTATTTTTTTTGCATATTATACAGGGCAAGACATAAGGATAATATTTTCTATAAGCTTTTATTATTTTTCTGTTTCTTATAAATAAATTAAATTTGTTTATGGTCTCAACTCAACTTTTCTCAACAGGTCTCAACTTTCAGGCATATAATAGTTTACCATTGGAAAAATGAAGGCAAAATGAATTTAATAACAAATTGTTTTCTAAACTGTATGTTTTATATTGTACACTATTGACACTGAACATAATCCAGATTCTTTCCCAACAATAGTCAAATTAGACATAAAATATATACTTCACTTACAAATTAAACATACTTGTTAACTTTACAGACGATGAGGTTCTCAAACCTTTCATCTCTTAGCCTATTACATTTCATTCAGAAAGATAAAAACAGCATTTTTATAGGAAAATTAATTGAAAATTAATTGGTTAATCAATTAATTTGGAGATATTTCAATTAAGTTAAGTTAAACTTTTTTTAAATTTAACTAGTTAAGTTAAATTAATTAACTTGATCAATCTCTCTCTGTATTAACACCCAAATAAGAAGGGAATAAATTACTCGGCGGTTTATTCTGGTTACACCCGAAAGTGTATAAAGTATCAGTGAATTCGTGCATATAATTTATAAAGTGAAATTCATTAAAATTAAGAAAGTGCAATACAGTTTACATAAATTATCACCAGTTTTAACGTATATACTTAAAACGTAATACGGTTGGCATTCGAGAAATTTTGAAACAAGGCAGGAAAAAGGTCATAAAACGCAAAGGTCAGAAAACCCTCGACCATCGAAAGGAAAGAAAATAGAAAGAAAGGAAAAAAATAAATAAAGAATTTGTGTGGGTTATTTCTTTTTACGCTAATTAATGAATAGCATGGCCATGGGTCCAAATTCTCACGGAATCTGCAATTTGTGTAATCTGGAAACAACTGAAAAAGCTGAAGTATGATGCTATTTCTGTCAAAGACTGCAAGACTTGATCTGCATGAATTGGGATGATAGGGAAATAACTCTTGTCTCGAATGCGAAACAGATCGTGGGGATCAAATTTCTGTGTGGCGCATGTACACAGACGGTAAACTCCTTCGCGATATTTAAAGAAATGGAGATAGCAGACTCAAGTGTTACAAAAAAGAATGAAATAATGGGGACATAAGAGTCCAGAAATGTCCCGACGAAAAACCGGGTGGATGAGAGAGAGGACGATATAATGAATAACAGTATAATAACGAATAACAATATAATAACGAATAACAATATAAATAATATAATACGGAATGAAGATATAGATGAAAGAAAAGAAATAAGTAAAAGTTGCGAGGTAGTAAAACTGTCCAAGGAGCGAAATGCTTAAAAGATAATAACTAAAAACGTAGGAAATAATCAGCCAAAGAAAAATGATAATACCAAAATTAAGAACTTTGAAAATAATAAGAAAACAAGTAGTAGAAGCGAAGAAAATACCGTATGTAAATACCACGCAAAAGGGAACTGCAGATATCTGGATGGGCAATGCATCTATGCACATCCCACATTATGCAACACACATCACACAAGTGGATATTACAAATTTGATAAGAAGCACAAGTTCCACCATCTTACGGTCTGCAACACCTATGCAAGATATGAGAGTTGCAAATACGGACAAAAATGCCGTTACCACCACCGTCAAAGGAACACAACGGGTAAACAGGAAAAACGAACATCAAAGAAGGGTACCAATTTTTCAGACGTAGCCAACACAATTCAGCTGCTAAATACTATCCAGCAAATACAAAGTCACCTGACAAATATAGGAATCCGAGAGCCGGACAGAAGGCACGCACAAAGACACTTCATGCGGTATCGGGACAACAGGTACGACAAAGATAAAAAGAGCCAAATTCTCGGAGGACCACACGGCAACGAAACCGGCACCACCATTGGAAAACGAGTCGGAACCACCTGTATGCGAAAACGACAGAGGAAAAATAAAAATAATCATAGTCAACATTAAGGGCCTTAAATGAAATCATTCCTCGGACAAAGTTTTGTACCTGAAAGGACTCATGCAGGAAACCGGAGCAGACTTTGCATGCCTCATGGAAACTCATCTAAAGGACTGCTAGGCGAACTGTGAAAACTGTGAGTCCTGTGTTGACAAAAAAGTAAAACAAATTGACAACTATAACATCCTCCAAGCCGACAGAACAGTGAGACGCAAAGGAGGATGTGCTATTTACACACGAAAGGCATATGGCAGAAATTACTATAAGTAGCTCAAACAGCTACGTAGAATGTGTAGCAGTGAAAGTTGAAAAATTAAATATGGTACTAATTGTAATGTACAGACCCCCAAACACGCCAACGTCAAAATTTTCAGATTCCATTACAGAGGTAAGAAACTGGGTAAAAATCTATACTCTCCAACCACAAATATTTTTCTCTATGGTGATTTTAATTTCCCATTCATGAAATATAAAATGATAGGAAAAAATATATGTATACACCAAGACAAAGGGGGCACACGAGAAGACCAGGAGCAGGTAAAAATGCCACTAGCTCTACTGATGAATTTATGTTAACGCAAGAAATAACAGAAAACACAAGAAAAAGCAACTGCCTTGATTTGGTATTCACAAACAACAGCAACCTAACTGATAATGTAGAAATATCCCCAACTATAATATCGGACCACAACATCAATGAAATAACAACCAATATAAAAGCAACAGGGAAGGAAAGAACACGAACAACAGAAAGAAACAAATTCGAAATTTTTAATTTTCACCCCAAAGCTATAAACTGGGAAGGTGTTGCATCCACCATGGAAGTAATAGATTGGAAAACCATTTTCGAGGTCAAGACAACGGAAGAGATGCTAATGACTTTAGAGGAGACGTTAGAAATTGTGGAAAGACATGTCCCAAAAATACAACAAAGAGGAAAAAGAAGCAGGTTCGAGAGACAAAAGAGGTCATTCCGAAAGAGAAAAAGAGTGACTGCAAAATTAAGTAAGTGTAAAGATAACATCAAAAAAATATTAAATGATAAACTGCAGAGTATCGATGACGCCATACAGGACAGGAACTAATTGAGAAGCATACAGAAAAAGAAGACGACGACGATATAGAAGCGATAAAGGTTAACTCAAAGTACTTCTATAATTTTGCAAAAAGAAAGTCGAAAAACCATGCGACTATCGGACCTTTGAAAAACGAGAATAGTGCTTTATCTGATGATCTAACAGAAGTATCTGAAATATTAAGAGCTCAGTACGAATCATCTTTCAGTATCCCAAAAACTGGTAAACTGATATGCGATAGAAATGTGTTCTTTGAAGAATTACAAGGGGAAAGTATAACTGACTTCGACTTTACGACAAATGATATTACACAAGCTATAGGGAAACTAAAAATACACTCAGCGGCAGGACCGGATATATGAATGCCACATTGATAAAAAACTGCAAGAATGCAATCTCTGAGCCCCTATATTGGCAGGGGCGGATCCAGGAATTTAAGCAGAGGGAGGTCCAGTCTTGGTGGGGCTCGTCTTCGGCCGAGGATGCGCCAGGGGGGGTGCCCGAGGGTGGGTCCCCCCCCTCGGTAGGAAATTTTCATATTTGAAGATAGCTTTAGATGGATTTGAAGTATATTCCCGTTATCAAAATCCTGCTTGTTCACACACCCAGGCCAGGTCTGAAATGTCTCAGGATCGGACATAAACTTTTTTTTCTTTATTCTTTTTAAGGAAATTAATTTTGTGGCAACCGGGATACGTGTACCTTAAGCCATTTTAAGTCTTCAGGTCTTATTTTTCATATATAGGAGCAAACAAACGCAATCGAAAAATCGTTGGTCACCGTGAGCAAGGGGGGGTCCGGACCCCCTCGACCCCCCCCTGGATCCGCGCCTGATTGGATATGGAAACGATCACTAGACACGGGAGAAATACCGGGCATTTGAAGAGCGCGAACATAGTCCCAATATATAATATAAAGGAGGAGATCGATCCGAGGCCAAAAACTATAGGCCAGTTTCGCTTACATCTCATCTCACTAAAATATTTGAAAGAATAGTTAGATAGAAAATCTATGACTTTTTGGAAACTCAGAAAAAATTAAATGATAACCAACATGGGTTTCGGTCAGGCCGATCACGCCTATCACAACTAATGGAATACTAAAATAACGTTATTGATGCACTTGAAAGTAATGAAAACTATGATGTAATATACAGAAACTTTGTCAAAGCGTTCGACAAGTGTGACCGTAGAGTCACAATACATAAACTGAAATATATGTGAATAACAGGAAAAGTAGGGAAATGGATATGTAATTTCTTTAGTGAGCAGCGGCAAGTCGTTACAGTAAAAGTAGTATCTTCATCAGAAGTCCTCAGCTCAGTAGTATTAGCTCCACTACTCTTCATAATCATGCTAACTGACATAGATGAGGACGTGACCAAAGACAGCACAGTAACATCTCCTTTGCTGATGACACAAAGCTCAGTAGAAAAATAAGAAACCCAAAAGATATAGGCTCTCTACAAACCGGCATGAACAGAATCTACAAGTGGACGGAAGACAACAATATGAAGTTTAACACTGAGAAATTTCAGCTGTTACGGTACGAAAAAAGAGAAGACCTAAAATCCATAGAATATTATACCCCATATGGACAGAAAATTCAGAGAAATTCTAGCGCAAAAGATTTAGGGGTTGTAATGACTGATGATGCGAAATTTGAAACACAAAATAAGATAGCAGTAAAGAAAGCAAAGAGAGGAACTGGGCGGATATTGAGAACCTTTAAACCAGTGGTGCACAAACTTTTTTGATGTGAGGGCCAAGAGAAGAAAATAACTAAATGTATTAGCCTACTTACTTTCCATCTAAGTCATAAATTGGGTCACTTTTATATTCTAACTTTTTCATTGAATTGAAAAGACCCATGGGGACACTGAAAAGACCCATGGGGGACACATTTGGCCCGCGGGCCAGTGTTTGTGCATCACTGCTTTAAACGAAGGGAGAGGAATATAATGATTCCTCTCCTGAAAACACTGATCATACCCAAATTGGAATACTGCTCGGTCCTAACATCTCCATATAAAAAAGAAGACATTAGACAGCTGGAAGGGATTTAGAGAAGCTTCACAGCCTAGATCAAGCGGTGCAAAGAACTAAATTACTGGGAAAGGTTACGCGAACTAAACCTATATTCACTGGAAAGGAGAAGAGAGAGATACACCATTATTTACACTTGGAAAATAATGGAGAAACTAGTCCCTAATCTTACTCTGAACACTGTAACTCCCCAAACAACGGTGGAAAGTGGAAAAGGAAGACTGTATCGTGTTCCCAAATTAAAGGCTAGACAGGGAACATCCTTAACCCTGAAAGAAAATAGTTTTGTTGTGAGAGGACCAAAACTGTTTAATCAGCTGCCCAAAGACCTAAGGAACACGAATGGTGTTGCAGTGGACATCTTCAAAAGACGATTAGATGCCTGGCTCAGAACAATCACCGATGAGCTGGGCGTACCTGGCTATGTGAGGTGGAGAGTACAAGAAATCAACTCACTACTTGACCAGGCCAACTCGAGAGGAGGGGCGACAAGCTTGACCTTCGTGAAATGAGGAATCATCGCGCGGAACCTTTGAAAGGTTGAAAGGAAAGGTAATCGGTTAATCCGCAAAAAAGTTAAGTTAATTAACTTAATTGACCCAACCCTGTTGTAAGATGCATGTATATGTAATGAGGAATTGCGGGAGAAGTGTGTGTTTGAGAGCATGCTGGACTGCTCACAGGGTAGATGAGACACGGAAAAAGATCAGCTAAGGAGGACAGTGACAGGAGAAACGGGATTTCCAGGCAGATTTCCCTGCCTTCTGTCTAACGTCTCCCCCCTCCGGAGTACTTCCCTGGTCGGTTGGTGTCTACAATCTCCTCCTATAATGGAGAGTGTGTAACTGATTTTGAACTTACACCAGAAAATATAGCGATAAAATGCTTTGTTGATCAAAAACTGTAAAAATGAATTAGCTACACCCAATTACTGAATATGCAGAAGATTCCTGGACACAGGGGAAATACCGACCACACTAAAAAGCGCAAACATTGTCCCTATACATATAAGGTTCAAGCAAAGAACTATAGACCAGTATCACTGAAATCATATCTCGCCAAAATATTTGAAAGAATAGTCAAGGAGAAAATATATGACTTTTTGGAGGCAAAAAAATTCAATGAGAACCAGCACGGATTCCGATCAAGAAGATCGTGCCTATCACAACTGATAGAGCACTATAACAATATCATAGATGCACCTGAGAACAATGACAACTTTGATGTACGGGTAATATACACAGATTTTGCTAAAGCATTCGATAAATGTGATCGTGACACAATAACACATGAAATGAAACATATAGGAAAAACAGGCAAAGTGGGTAAATGGATCTACAACTTCCTCAGAGATCGTCAGCAAGTCATAAAACTCAAAGGTATATAATCATCAGAATCGGAAGCACACTGCTCATTTCCACAAGGAACAGTATTAGCTCCACTCCTATTCATTATCATGCTGACAGACATAGACACTGAAGTAGCCGACGACAGTATAGTAACATCCTTTGCTGATGATCCAAAGATCAGTAGAAATATCGGCAATGCAGAAGAGGTGGAAGCCCTACAGAGGGCCACAAACTGAATACGCAAATGGTCAGAAGACACTAACATGAATCTTAACACCGAGAAATTTCAGCTCTTGAGATATGGACGAAATGAGGAACTTAAAGGACAGCATACTATGCTCCAGGTAAACAGGAGATTCAGAGAAACACGAAAACAAAAAATTTAGGGGTAATAATGATCGATGATGCAAAATTTGAAACACAGAATCAAATAGCTATAAACAAAGTAAAAAGTATTCTCCGACAGCTACTAAGAACTTTCAAAAGAAGGAATGAGAAATAATGATTCCTCTGCTGAAAACTTGAATACTGCTCAGTCTTCACGTCCCCATAAAAAAAGAAATTAATAACCTAGGAAAAAATCCAAAGAACTTAACTACTGAAAAAGACTTTCCTACCTTACCTTTTCTTACCTTACTGAAAAAGACTAAATTAAATCTATATTTGCTGGAAAGAGGAAGAGAGAAAGATATACTATAATTTATATATGGAAAATGATCGAAAAACTGGTACCAAACTTAAAACTGAACCCAATTACCATCCAAACAACACTGGAAAACAATAAAAGCAGAATGTGTAATGTTCCCAAACTAAAGGCCCAACAAGGAACACCTTCAACACTGTAGGAGAATAGTTTGGTTGTCAGGGGGCCCAAAAGTTGAAATCTTTGAAAGAAGACTAGATGCCTGGCTCAGGAGGGTACCGGATGAGCCGGGTGTGCCTGGCTATGTGCGATGGAGATCGCAAAAGAGGAACTCGTTCCTCCACAGGCCAAGACTAGAGGAGGGGCTACCAGCTGGACCTTCGTGTGAAGAGAGACCGACGCACGGAACTTCTACCGGGTTTACCAGAGTGGATTAAACATCATAAAAAGGAGTCCCTAGTTCCATGCACATTAGTTCTGTTTATTCCGTATACAGGGTGTACATAAAGTCAGGATCTATTTTTGTGAAGCACTTGGAAATTATATGGAATTCAATCATAAAATGATAAAGTGGTAACATTTATTAAATAATTAAGAGTAGGATTCGACTTGACGCCCATCAGTATCCCTGCACAGCTCAAATCGTTCCGCAGCATTTCTAAACACATTCTGGAGCATTTGCGGGGTTATGTTATCTGCAGCAGTTCGTATACGTGTACGTAAGTTTTCAAGACTCGTAATCTTCGTCTGATAGACGTGCGATTTGATAAAGCCCCATGCAAAGAAATCTAAAGGGGTTAAATCTGGTGATCTCGCTCGCCAAGGTCTGTTGCTTCCGCGTCCGATCCAGCGATTTGGAAAACGTCCATTTAGATAATCCTGAACAATTTTGGCATAGTGACAAGGAGCACCATCATGTTCATAGACGACGGTACTAACAATCCTATCCCCGTCGTCTATCAACATGATGGTGCTCCTTGTCACTATGCCAAAATTGTTCAGGACTATCTAAATGGACGTTTTCCAAATCGCTGGATCGGACGCGGAAGCAACAGACCTTGGTCAGCGAGATCACCAGATTTAACCCCTTTAGATTTCTTTGCATGGGGCTTTATCAAATCGCACGTCTATCAGACGAAGATTACGAGTCTTGAAAACTTACGTACACGTATACGAACTGCTGCAGATAACATAACCCCGCAAATGCTCCAGAATGTGTTTAGAAATGCTGCGGAACGATTTGAGCTGTGCAGGGATACTGATGGGCGTCAAGTCGAATCCTACTCTTAATTATTTAATAAATGTTACCACTTTATCATTTTATGATTGAATTCCATATAATTTCCAAGTGCTTCACAAAAATAGATCCTGACTTTATGTACACCCTGTATATATAAAAAAGTGGCCTAGAAAGTAAGCTTACTATAATTTATGAATTAAATTTGACACAAATGCTTAGGGTCACCAGTCTAGGCATTCAGCCTAAACAAACAATATATACTGTAATGAGGTAGATAGAAATTACTGTTTTTTTTTTAATTAGAAAAATAAATGAATTATTTGTTCACGGTGATTAACAATTATGTATTGGTAATTGTGCTATATTACAAATGACTGATTATAATTAACAATAAGAAATTATTTACACTTTACACAGTATAAGCGTGAAACGCTGCGTTAATGACTAGCAACAATAATTAAGGTAATGAGATATACGGTACTGTATACTACAGTAATGAGTAAGAAAACAACAACTAGGTAATAAAGTACGATATTGGATTGACAGCAATAAGTAATTATACAAATAAGTATACTGTGGTGTGAATGGGAGAGTTAATTTGAACGGTGTTCAGGACACTTTTTAGGGCCTACTCGATTAAGCAGAGTTTGTGGACGTTTCAGCGTAGAAAGAGAATAGTCTATTTTAGTGGTTCTCAACGGGGGCGGTACCGCCCCCCAGGGGGCGTTCACTGGGTGTCGGGGGGCGTTAGAAGCTGGTTAGTTGAAAAGGGGGCGTTAGTCAGCTAATGGGGGGCGTTCATGTGTTTCAATGAATTTCATCTACACAGTTCTGGAATCTACATTAAATTTGAATGTTTGAATGAAATTAAGTGGCTGAAACAAGGTTACTAGAACCTTTTAATTTAGCAAAATTGCAAAAGCACTTACCGAAAAATATGGAATCCACTCAGCTGATGTAATTTCTCAAGCGCCATCTACTGGGAGAATTGTCACTATGTCAAGTTCAACATTCTCTCAATAGATGGCTCTTGAGTAATTATGTCATTTATTGTGAATTATTGGAAGTGAGTAGACGCCATTTTTTCGGTAAGTGTTTTTGTAATTTTACTAAAGCCGTCTTCTATTAGTCAACTGACATTTAAATAGTTGTCTAGTATATAGTCTAGTATAGTTGTTAGTAACATCCTTGCTAGGAAAAACATTTAAATACATTAATACAGCAAACATGATTCCATTTTGTTAAAGATATAGAAAATATTCAGCTCGCAGAAGTATAATTTAGGCTAGTTTACCATAAAACTTATTTTATGCATACAAATAAAAACATTTCTTACGCTAACGGCTAACTTAACTAAAAATAAAATTTCTGAATGTTTTTACAGTTTTCGCGATGTCACAAGGCAAGAAAAAGTGTCGTCAGTATAATGTTGAATATCTCAGCTATGGCTTCGTACCTTCTCCTACGAATCAACGGCTTCCTATGTGTTTACTGTGTGAGCAAGTATTCTCTAACGAGGCCATGAAACCCTCATGCCTGAAGGAGCACATAATTAAAATCCATCCTGATAAAACTGACAAAGACCTTGCATTCTTTAAGGACCTCAAAGAAAGACATGCCAGAAGCACAATCAGTAGCATATTCAAAAAGAACGTAAACCAAACTGAGAAGGGCTTAGTTGCCTCATATAATATCTCTCTCCTTATTGCCAAATGTGGAATGCCATTCACAGTTGGAGAAAAGCTGATTCTTCCTGCTATTAAAGAAGCTATTTGCACTGTTATGGAATGTGACCCTTCGCAGGTTCTAAAATCCATCCCCCTCAGCAATGACACTGTGTCAAGGAGAATCAATGAAATGGCATTGGATAGTGAGGAGCAGTTGTGTGCCATTCTGCGAGAAAATCGGTTCACTCTTCAGGCTGACGAGACAACTGTCTCAGATAATAACGTTTTGCTGATGACCTATGTTCGTTATCTGTCATCTGGTGAAATTTCCGAAGAGTTTTTGTTCTCCAAGTATTTGGAAACCGACACTAAAGGGCAGACCATATTTAATGCAGTTGAAGAATACTTGAGTTGCAATTCTATTCCAGCTGCCAACATCATTACATGTGCCACCGATGGGGCTCCATCCATGGTTGGACGGTACCGTGGTTTCACTACTCTATTGAAAAAGTGGGCTCCACACATTTTGACAGTCCATTGCGTGCTGCACCGTCATAATCTAGTGGCGAAAAAAATCAGCCCTCCTCTCCACGAGTCACTGAGTGTGGCAGTTAAGGCCATCAACAAGATAAAGGCCAATGCACTGAATGACCGAGTGTTCAGACAACTCTGTGGGGACAATGATGAAATTTTTGAGCGTCTGCTACTTCACACCGAGGTGCGCTGGCTCTCGAAAGGCAATTGTCTTTCCCGTTTGTGTGAGTTGTTCAGCACAGTTTTAGTTTTTTGAGGATACTGATGCAACTCTCAAGGAACAAGTGTTGTTAAGTCAATGCGATATTTTCTACCTGGCAGACATCTTTGAAAAAATGAATGAGATCAGCATTAAATTACAAAGAAATGAAGTGACGCTGATTCACTGCAAATCTGTAATTTGCAGCTTCATCGCCAAGCTGAACATATACCAGGAAGGCATTGGACGGCGTCAGCTGGCTCATTTTCCCAAATTGATGAAGGTAATTGATTTTACTAAATACTTACTTTTTAATAAATTTCAGAAATTTTTATTTAAAAACTACTTGTTTTTTAATGTGCTTTTATTGAATTTATTCACAGGTGTCCGAGAAACTGACTGATGAACATCTACTCCGTTACATCGACCACTTAAAGATGATGAAGGCTGACATGGAAATCCGATTCAGCGATCTTCAAAAGCTTGACGTCCCTGACTGGGTGGTACAGCCCTTCAAATCAGATGTTACGAAATTTGAAGTTGAGATCCAGGAGGAGCTTGTTGATGTACAAAATGACGATGAGGCCCAGGTAACCTTCCGCACCTCTGGCTGGCGTGGTATGTGGGCAACACATTGGCAACGTTATCCAGTTCTTTGGAAAAGAACTCGTCTTCTTCTCTTGGCATTCCCTACCTCATATTTAGTGGAACAGGGTTTCAGCCATGTCCTTTACATGCAGTCCAAATATCGTAACAGGCTTAATATAACAGCCTCAGGTGCACTGAGGTTGAACCTGACTTCTATCCAACTTTCAGTGAAGATATTGGCTGGAAAACACCAAGCGCAAGGCTCTCACTAGTATTTTTGTATTATTTTTGTGTGGCACATTGTTTTTATTTTACGTTACTGCGTTTTTGTTTGTTTGAATAAAATTCTTTCATGTTATGTTAAGCTGTTGTTTCATTTCCAGGGAAGATTTGCATGAACCGTATTCAACATTCCAAGACTTAAGAATTGAATTTTCCTGGTGGGGGGGCGTTGAGAGGTCTAATAATTGGTAAAGGGGCGATGATATAGAAATGGTTGAGAACCACTGGTCTATCCCGACGTAACAAAACACGGTAGGCCAAGTGGTGGTCTACAAGAGGTTTACCGATCTGCGATTTTTGCGTAGATAACTCTGAAGACTGAAGGAGCCTAGGTGAGGTTTACCGTATTGCGCTTCGGATATGGTCTGAGGACGTACAGGCCAACCAGCAGGAGGATGTGTTGAGAACCCGCTGAAAGAGACTTATTGAAAGGATGCCGATCGAATTGTGGTGAAGGATGAATGAAGCCAGTGTTAGAAGGATGGCGCTAGATGGATGGTTGCATCAAGTGATGATTTATTTCGTATTGGTGAACTGACGTTTCAAGGACTGAGGCCAGCTGAGATCGAATGACGCTACGTGAAGGTGAAGATTCACTGGAAAAAGCAACGAGCAAAATGTTTTTTTTTTTTCTGTTTAAGGCGAGCAAAATGAGACTGATTTCAAGTGAACTCGCGCTTATATAGGTTCGGAAGACGCATAGTTTTCGCGGGCCTTTTTGGTAAACAAAGTAAAATTTTCTTTTCTCTTTGTGGGCTATTCTTGCCAGAAGTTTGAGAACGACGG
>JAJOZX010002995.1:512500-577276 GCA_023014485.1 Bathynomus jamesi | reverse complement strand
CTCTTCAATCCTCAACATCACTGTTGCTTTCCTCACTGTTCTCAATCTGAACTTTGCTTGTAGATGCTTGGGCTTCTTTATGAGCTTTAAGCTGTCGTTCTGCTTGCATCATTTCCTTTTCTTGCTTTCTTTGGACTTTTGATGCGAGCTTCTTGTCATGGCTTCCAAATGATGCGACTCTGTCTGATTTCATGACCACAAGAACTCCAGATCTTCAGGATCTTTTATGAGTTGCTCAGCATTCCTTTGGCCTCAACTGAAATGTTTCTTGTAACTCCTTTTCGATCCCCTTAAGCTTCGCAACTGCCCACAGCGAAGAACACCGATCCACTGGAAGTTCCCTAAGTTTTGCATTTTTTTGCAGATAGTGCTATAATTTTTTCAACAGCTTTCCTCTCAGTAATCATGGCAATGTTGCCTTTCTGATAAAATGGAATAATTTTTTGCAAGACAAATTTAGCATTGTTCCATTTTGTACGGTTAAACGGTAGACCTTCTTGCTGATGAAACATGTAGCATCGCAACACTTGCTCACATGTGGCAGCCTAGATCCTGTTATCTCTGCATCTGCATCGCTGATTCCAGCACCAAGACCATAAATGGCAGCAGTTTGACGAGTTTTAACAGCATATTTATCATTTGTGCTATCTGAACTGGCCATAATGCACGACAGGTATAAAGAGAACACAAAAAAATTCTGTAAAGAGAGAACACAAAATTCATTAACATAAACATTTTAACATAAACACACAAAAATCATATTTATCATAAATACTTGCATATCAGATTATATATTGCAGTTCCTTTTAGAATATTCTATAACTTTCCACCACTTCCTAGCACTTTCTAGAGGTTTCTATCACTTTATAGAAGTTTCTATCACTTTATAGAAGTTTTTATCACTTTTTAGAAGTATATATGACCTTTAGAAATATCACTTACATGTTCTTAGGCTGATTTTGTAGTGAACAAAATTTTAAATTCTACTATTTGGGATCTCAAATCACAGAATGACTGTGGGGTTGGTGTGCATATAGGAAGTCTGTGTGGACCCCATAAATGGCATTCAAATCCAAAAATAATTCACATAGTAGGTTTTCTTAACCATTGGAACATTTCTAACTTAGGGACAAAGTGAAACTATGTCATTGGTGATTTTGATGCACCCTAATATATATATATACAGTAATCTAATTGATAATGTGGAAATATCCCCAACTAGGATATCAGACCACAACATCATTGAAATAACAACTAATATAAAGGCAACAGGAAAGGAAAGAACACGCACAACAGAAAGAAGCAAATTCGAAATTTTTAATTTTCACTCCAAAGCTATAAACTGGGAAGATGTGACATCCAGCATGGAAGTAATAGATTGGAAAACCATTTTCGAGCCAAGACAACGGAAGAGATGCTAATGACGTTAGAGGAGAAGACGTTAGAAATTGTGGAAAAACATGTCCCAAAGATACAACAAAGGGGAAAGAGAAGCAGGTTCGAAAGACAAAAGAGGGCATTGTTCCGAAAGAGAAAAGAGTGACTGCAAAATTAAATAATTGTAAAGATAACATCAGAAAAATATTAAATGATAAACTGCAAAGTATCGATGTCGTCATACAGGAACTAATCGAGAAGCATACAAAAAAAGAAGAAGATGACGCTATAGAAGCGATAAAGGCTAACTCAAAGTACTTCTATAATTTCGCAAAAAGAAAGTCGAAAAACTATGCGACTATCGGGCCTTTAAAAAATGAGAACAGTGATTTATCTGATGATCTAACAGAAGTAGCTGAAATATTAAAAGCTCAGTATGAATCATCTTTCAGTATCCCAAAAACTGACTGACAAACTGATATGCGATAGAAACGCGTTCTTTGAAGAAGAACCACAAGGGGAAAGTATAACTGATTTCGACTTTACGACGGAGGATATTGCACAAGTCATAGGGAAACTAAAAACACACACAGCGGCAGGACCGGATAAATGGAATGCCACACTGATCAAAAACTGCAAGAATGCAATCGCTGAGCCCCTGTACTGGATATGGAGACGATCATTAAACACGGGAGAAATACCGGGCATCCTGAAGAGCGCGAACATAGTCCCAATATATAAAGGAGGAGATCGATCCGAGGCCAAAAACTATAGGCCAGTGTCGCTTACATCTCATCTCACCAAAATATTTGAAAGAATTGTTAGACAGAAAATCTATGACTTTTTGGAAACTCAGAAAAAATTCAATGATAACCAAACACGGGTTTCGGTCAGGCAGATCATGCCTGTCACAACTAATGGAACACTACAACAACATTATTGATTCACTTGAAAGTAATGAAAACTATGATGTACTATACACAGACTTTGCTAAAGCGTTCGACAAGTGTGACCATGGAATCATAATACATAAACTGAAATATATGGGAATAACAGGAAAAGTAGGGAAATGGATATATAATTTCCTTAGTGAGCGGAGGCAAGTCGTTACAGTACAAGGAGTATCTTCATCAGAATCAGAGGTCCTCAGCTCAGTACCACAAGGAACGGTATTAGCTCCACTACTCTTCATAATCATGCTAACTGACATAGATGAGGACGTTACCAGAGACAGCACAGTAACATCCTTTGCAGATGACACAAAGATCAGTAGAAAAATACGAAAACCAGAAGACATAGGATCTACAAACCGACATAAACAAAATTTACAAGTGGACGGAAGACAACAATATGAAGTTTAACACCGAGAAATTTCAGCTATTACGGTACGGAAAAAAGAGAAGACCTAAAGTCCATGGAATATTATACCCCAAATGGACAGGAAGTCCAGAGAAATTCCAGAGCAAAAGATTTAGGGGTTGTAATGACAGATGATGCGAAATTTGAAACACAAAATAAGATAGCAGTAAACAGAGCAAAGAGAATACGGTCAGATATTGAGAACTATCAAACGAAGGGATAGGAATGTAATGATCCCTCTACTGAAAACCCTGATAATACCCAAACTGGAATACTGCTCGGTCCTAACATCCCCATATAAAAAAGAAGACATTAGACAGCTGGAGGGATTCAAAGAAGTTTCACAGCCAAGATCAATGGGTGCAAAGAACTAAATTACTGGGAAAGGTTACGAGAACTAGACCTATATTCACTGGAAAGGAGAAGAGAGAGATACACCATTATTTACACTTGGAAAATAATGGAGAAACTAGTCCCTAATCTTACTCTGAATCCCATAACTCCCCAAACAACGGTGGAAAGTAGAAGCGGTAGACTGTGTCGTATTCCCAAACTGAAGGCGAGACAGGGAACATCCTTAACCCTGAAAGAAAATAGTTTTGTAGTGAGAGGACCAAAACTATTTAATCAGTTGCCCAAAGACCTAAGAAACACGAAGGGAGTTGCAGTGGAAATCTTCAAAGGAAGACTTGATGCCTGGCTCAGAACAATCCCCGATGAGCCGGGCGTACCTGGCTATGTGAGGTGGAGAGCGCAAGAATCCAACTCACTACTTCACCAGGCCAACTCGAGAGGAGGGGCGACACGCTTGACCTTCGCGAAATGAGAAATCATCACGTGGAACCTTTGTAAGGTTGTAAGGTAAGGTTATACTGGTCAAAAAAAGAAACGCAATTTTTGAGATTTATTAATAAACATGAGGACTCAGTATATAGTAAATGATTCTTTAACATAACAAACAGTCAATAACGCGTATGGCCACCCCTAGCCACAATGCAGGCTTGGAGTTCCACATTCTTTGTGTCCAGTCACGGTGCTGATAGGCCCATTGCAGGCGTCGTTGCCTTCTTGCATCAGTGAGAAAAGGACCTCTGTAAGGCCTGCGGGATCGGAGTCCTGCATTACGGAGTCGGTTTCTGACGGTCTGGTCACTAACTCTGTTGTTGTGGATACCAGGTGTCTCTCTGGCTGTCTGACGAGCATTCCGCTGCCGATGACGCAGGTGCTGCAGTACAATGTGGCGATCCTGGCGTTGGGTCGTCACACGAGGTCGCCCACGTCTTGGCAGGTCCTGAACACTTCCTGTGGCATTGTACCGTCTAACAAGCCTAGAGATTGTGCTGGGATGCACATGCATTCGTTGTGCAACTTGGACAGCAGACATGCCTGCATCCAACATGCCCAAGGCACGACCTCTGTTGACCTCTGAGAGTCGTGGCATGCCTCAATCGCGGGAAAAAGTTTGGTTTTCTCAACGGGCAGTGTGTATTCTGTGAAGTCAAAGAAAAAATGCATGCCTTCATAAAGAATACATTCAATTTAATCTCTGTTTATTGTTTGTAACAAAATGGCGTCTTAGCCGGGATTAGTCAGGTTTAAAAACATGCACTAAGTGGCTTTAAAAGATTTGAACAAACATTTAACCATAATCTTGAAACTGTGATAATACCACTAACAACTTAAATTTTACACCATATGCAAGCTAATTGCGTTTCTTTTTTTGACCAGTTTATATTACATTACATTACATTACATTTGAGAAACATGAAGCCGCCGCGGCTTCATGTTTCTCAAATGTAATGTAATGTAATGTAATGAAACCTTAAAACTAGTTCGTAAAGTTGCAGATTTAGTAGGTCTATATTATTTATTCAGATGAGCGCTTAAGGAGCCAGGTGTAGGCCTGTAACTCGCCTTCCGTTAAGTACACGTTTACCTAAATTTAGGGCTCAACTCATTGATGTACTTTTATCTCTATTCTAAAAAGTGTACACGGTGAATGTCTTTATTCTGATTAGCTTTTAGCCCTTCATACATCCACCAAGACGCGACATTTTTAATGTTCACTTACGCAGGAGAACTTATATCATTATAATGCGAGTGTGTCAGTTCGTAAATCTATCACGAAAAGGCTTTTAAGGTGTACTGTCACATGGGGTCGTAAACACGGCGATTTTGACGTAAAACAACGAACGGGGATAGATTACCAACATTATTTGCTTCGAATGAGAAGGGAAGAAATGTTGTGTTTCAAAGTTATTTTTATTATTATTATTATGTCCCCAAGCAAATAAATTTGGAGGGGGCCATGCTGGATTACACTTGTCCGTCCCGATCATAGCGAGACGATGTGTCGTTTCCGAGCGAGACTCGTGTGCCCGCATCAAAACTCAAAGTCAGAGACAGAGGTCAAAGGTCAAATGGGGGTTCATGCGATACCTTTTGAACCACTCTACATAAATTGATGAAACTTCACATATGTATGGATCATTGCAATAGGATGTATTTTAAGCAAGACTCTGATTCCTGTATTAAAGATTAAGGTCACGAATAGAAGTCGGTGATTAAGTGGAGGTCCATGCCATAACATTTGAACAATTCATCATGAATTGTTGAAACTAAAAACATACATGGATGATCATAAGACGATGTGTTTTGAGCAAGACTAGGTCTCTTCATCAAAGATCAAGTTCACAAATAGCGGTCAAAAGTCAAACGGAGATGCACGCCATAATTTTTGAACTACTCTACATAAATTGATGAAATTTCACATACATGCGGAGCAAGACTCGGGTAGGTTCTTGCAATAAAGGTCAAGGTCACATATAGAGGAGGGGATACTGATGTCGTTCCGACATAGTTCTTGTTTACGAAGTTATTTCATTTAAGAAAGTGTTCTCTTCTAAGGTTAAAGTTCACATTAATTTAATGACATACTTTCATCTCTGTTTTGCCTGCGTCGAGTTTATTGACTTTTAACGATAACGAATAAACCAAACCTATATTTTTTTTATTACATTCAACAAGTCTGGCAGAATATTAACGCAGCAATTGATTAGGCTTGTACCCCATACAGGACTTAGATACGAGCACTATAGATGTAGTTATCACTGTACCGCAGGCTGTCATTCAATGAGGAATACAATTCCCTCATCCATTTGTACCAATTTGTGAAGTTCATTGTTCTGCACAGAAGGTTTGATTTTCGTTTTTGTGTCAAAACTTTGCTCTGTATAATAAATTGAGTCCTTTTAAGCGGTGTTATTTAACTCGGAATGCGATTGTTTTGTGTTCGATGTGTAAGCCTAACTCGTCACCAATGGAGCTCTAAAAAGCATTTAATTTTTTTCGCAAATGTGTTACGAACATAATTGTTCATTAAAGAGACGAGAGCACCAACTGTTTGCTTCCCAAATAAAACAAAACATATATATATATATATATATATATATATATATATATATATATATATATATATATATATATATATATATATATATATATATATAGATATAATGTGTGTGTGTCCAAGCATCACTTTTTCGGGCCCGGTATACAATCACATGCTGGGCTCCCTTGCCTCTGACTCTTGCCCTCTGGTTTCAGACAGGCCATTCATGCATATTTTTGCATGTTTTATTGAAATCTATGCATTACACCCAGATCAAATCACAATTAATAGATACATCATTGACAAAAAAACTACTAAAAAGGCTTAAAACTTTTTCTTAATTGGGCCCTGCTAGGCCCCTCTGCTCTCCGGGTCCCAGTAAACTTTACCATATACAGGGTGTTTCAGGAGGAAAGGTCAATACTTCGGGAGGTGATAGTATCGGTCATTGTGAGAAAAAAAGTTCATATGAACATGTGTCTAATTTTGAATGGTTACGGAGATAGAGCTGTTTGAATCTGATGCGCGCGCAGCTCTTCCTCCCCCTTCCCTCCCCTATAACCTTGAACCATGTAAGCTGTAATGTAAGCATGTAACATAAGCCAATCGACAGCTGACTGTTGTTAGTGACATTGTTTGGTGTTTGAAGCAGTGTTAAGAATGCCACACACCTTCACACATGCCGAATATGCAGATATGGTGTATGTCTACAGTTTTTGCGATGGAAGTGCAACAGCTGCTGTTGCAGAATACCGTCGACGGTTTCCGAACCGCAGAATTCCGGATCGAAGAGTGTTTACCAGGGTTTTCAACACATTGCATTACTTACATTACAGCTTACATGGTTCAAGGTTATAGGGGAGGGAAGGGGGAGGAAGAGCTGCGCTCGCATCAGATTCAAACAGCTCTATCTCCGTAACCATTCAAAATTAGACACATGTTCATATGAACTTTTTTTCTCACACTGACCGATATTATCACCTCCCGAAGTATTGACCTTTCCTCCTGAAACACCCTGTGTATATATATATATATATATGGGAATGAACTCAGAATGGTCCCCTGAGTTTTTTATGATACCCGTTGCCCACGTCGGGCTAGCATCATGAAAAAGAAAAACTATGGTATTTGTCATTTACCATTACTTATTCGGACTATAGTGGATTTAATTATCCCAGAAGAGTTCCTTGTTCCATGCACTGTCTGGGTGTATCATATATATATATATATATATATATATATATATATATATATATTATATATAATATATATATAATATTAGGGTGATTCAAAAAAATCAGTTTTTTTTTTTAATTGTTCAACCTGTATTTTTGTTCCCTATGACAAAAAAGTAGTGTATGCCAAATTTGGTGAATTTTAAATAAAATTTACTATGTGCTACCAGGCGTCAAAGTTTCCCTCTTTTTCAATTTGTTTGTTTTTACAACTTATGATTTTATGTTTAATTGTTTATATTTCAGAATTTTTAATTAATGGTTTTATACTAGCTTGCTTTTAATTGTTGCTTGGAACTCGTAATTTTGATACCAATTAATCGATTATGGAAGCTAGGCCTAACTCACCATCACCCAGTTGCTCATTTGGGAGAAGTTCTACAAGAAAAGAAACTGAAGTATGGCTAATTGGGCAGCCCTCTGCAGTACTAAAAACATCCGTATTACCATCAGAGAAGGAAATGATGGCCCTCTTCATGCACTACAGAAATATTAAAAAGCAAAACATTAGAGAATCATGCTGCTCTACTGCAGATGATGTGCTAGCAGTTTGGAAAAAAGCAGGAATACCAGCAAAACAAAGAATACATGTAGTAGATAAAATTCAAGGAATACTGAAGGAATGACAGCTGCTTAAGAAAAACAAAGCAAACAAATTGAAAAGATCACAAAATTTAAATAATAAAGAAGAAAAATGGAAAGATAAACTGGAAAACTTATTTGACATTGCTCATGAGAATGCTATGCAGCTTATGAAAATAGATGATGATAAGAAATTCTTGAAAATGCAACGTGAGAAAGGACGTCATGGAAAAATGGGTACCATTGATAAGGCTGTTGCTAAAAAAGAGCAAAGAGCAGCAGAAAAGCAACAACGTTATGAAAAGAGGAAAGCAGAAGAAGAGATCAAAAGAAAGAAGAGTGAAGAGGCTGTCATACTCACCAGTACATAATCAGAATCAGAGGAGAGTAAAAGTGATGAATCTGGTTTCTGTGCTGCACAACCTTCAACATGGAAAAGTAAGGTTGGCAAACGTAGAAAATTGTTTGATGATAAATTATTAGGAAGTCTTGATGTTGCAAAATTGAGTGACAGAAATGCGTCTCTTTTTAATGCAAACAATCAGACATCGCTTGAATGGGACATTGCGAACAAATAAAATGCATGTGTTTCAATACAACGGCAGCCAATACTGGTCCTAGAAATGGTGCAGCTATTCTTCTAGAACAAAAATTCGACAACGATTTATTGTGGCTGGCATGTCGACACCATATATTTGAAATTATGCTGGAAGCTGTTGTTTCAAAGTCTTTATCACCATCTTCTGGCCCAGATATAGTCCTTTCTAAGAAGTTCAGAGAAAAATGGTCAAGCATTAATAAGGAGGACTACGAGACAGCATTGTCAGATCCAGATATCTATGAAAATATTCATGACATCAAAGATGACATAATTATATTTGCAACAAATCAACTAGATACATTCCAACCAAGAGACGATTACCTAGAACTATTGCAGTTAACAATTATTTTTTTGGGAGGTGAACCAAAAGGTGGAATCAAATTTAAACATCCAGCGGGACTTCATCGGGCTAGGTGGATGGCCAAAATTACATATTCATTAAAAAATTTTATGTTCAAATCTCAGTTCAAAATTTCAGTAAAAGACAGCTCCTGTGCCATCTTGCGCTCCTCGTCTTGCTCTGGAATTATTACAGAATCTTGTAGTCTACAAACAAATAAATGACACAATTGCATTTGTTGCTATTAAAAAACTGTTAGGTCACTTCTGGTACCTATCAGAAGAACTGGTAGCCTTGGCCCTTTATGATGATGAAGTGCCTACTGAAACGAAAAACAAAATTGTAAAGGCCTTGCAAAATACAACAGAAACTCTTCCTGCAAAACGGGCTTTTCTAGATCCTGCACTTATTCCAACGAAGAAATTAGAAGATTTTGTCATCAAATACTCAAAGATTCTTTACAATAACAGAATTTAGTTCAAAATTTTTACTCAAAGATGCTAAAGAATGGCATAATGATGAAGAGTATAACTCCGCTAAGAAATCTATCAAACAGTGGAAAGTCGTGAATGATATAGCGGAAAGAGGAGTAAAATTAATGGATGAATATAATAAAATACTAACACATGACGAAGATCAAAAACAATTCTTGCTACAAGTAGTGAAAAACTACAGGGCTGTTTACCCTGATAGAAAGAAAGAAAGAAACATTGATGAAGTAAGGGCAGCTAATGTCTCAAATATCATGCTAGTTTAATTATGCATGCTTGTGGTTATGGTAGGACCTACGGGGAGCTTTCCACATTAAAAAAAGCAATGCGCCTTGTACTGTACCCCCTGGGTGGTCTGGAAAAATTTGACAATTTGAGTCGTTTCTGTCAATTTTTAATTGCTGGTAGCAACCCCTAAAAATTAAAAATTTGCTAAATATTTTAGGATAGTTGTTTTTATGCTGAAATGAACCATTTAAAGGGTTGAACACATTAAAATATAAAAAAAATTTTTTACCCCCATATTTGAATCACCCTAATATATATATATATGAAAACAAATATATATCAACATGGCTTCAGTGCGGGTAGATCATGCCTGTCACAGCTACTAGACCACCAGGAAAAAATATTAGGAACATTGTGTCGAGGGCAAAACATTGATGTAATATATACTGACTTTGCTAAAGCCTTCGATAAATGTGACCATGGAATCATAGCACACAAACTTAAGGATACAGGAATTACTGGAAAGCTAGGAAGGTGGATATTTAATTTCTTGACGCAGAGAACGCAAAGAGTGGTGGTAAACGGAGTTAAATCGGAAGTCTCGGAAGTCGTGAGCTCTGTCCACAAGGGACAGTATTAGCTCCTTGCTGTTCATAATAATGATTGCAGATATTAAGGACAGTATTGTATCATGCTTCGCAGATGACACAAAGATATGTAAGGAAATATTGAACGAAGATGACATAAGAAAACTACAAAACGACATCGAAACATTATTCCAGTGGGCAGAAGACAACAATATGAAGTTCAACGAAGAAAAATTCCAACTTCTAAGATATGGTAATAACAAAGAGCTACAGAAAAAAGGGTACAAAACTCCGCAAGCCAAACAGATGACACCAAATCCACAAGTCAGGGATCTTGGAGTAATAATGTCGGGTTGGCCGACAGTTCAGAGCAAGGACAGTTCAGAGCAAGGACAGTTCAGAGCAAGGACAGTTCAGAGCAAGGACAGTTCAGAGCAAGGACAGTTCAGAGCAAGGACAGTTCAGAGCAAGGACAGTTCAGAGCAAGGACAGTTCAGAGCAAGGACAGTTCAGCGCGAAGAATGTTATAATTCATATAATATATATATAAAATTATAATTATATAATTCATATATATTAGGGAAAGTGAAGTATAAACTTCCTACAAATTTATTGAGTGTAAAAGCATATACAATTAAAATAAAACTTACTACAAATTTATTGAGATTGAAATCATACCGATTTAAAATAGTTTGTTTGTAAAAAAATAAAAGTTAAACATTGGGAATATATTTTACTACTTTTGTAGGTCAATTTGATAACTTATAACTCTTAGCTATTCAAATTTATCCAGCCTTCCATAATCAGCAACTAGTTTCTTTATAGCGGAATATGTTCTTTTATATTTCGAATTCTTAGCATCATCTTTGTGTCCAGCTCTGAGCCTTAAAACTTTCTTTTCCATATGATCCTGCTCTAATCTAAGAAATTCGATAAATTTATAAACCGTTGGATGGTTATGACCAAGTGATACCTGAATGCCTCGGTGCCACCCTTCCACTGAATTGTTTCTCTTCGGTAGATCTCCTCGAACACGACCAAAAATACTCCACACTGCTGGTTTAAAAATAGGGTCTCTTCTACCACGCCGGAACGGACGACCAATCCAAGTATCTTCAAAATAGTTCACTAATTCTTCCAGTTCAGGCGGCATTGCATCTTGCAGGGATTCAAATACTTGAACAATATCATCTGCTGGCACGAAGGCTAAAGCTACTAGCATCTTGCAAAATCGACGAATATTTTCATCCTCTAAATAAAGTTGAGTAAGATGCAGACTTTGGATTTTTCTCCATACACTTTGGCTCAGGTGAAAAAAACATCCCACTAATTGCGTCTCGTCAAAAACAGCTGCAAGTGCATTATGGAATGACTTTCCAAATCACACACAATAGTTTCTGGTTTAATATCTGGGTCTAAATTTAAAATTTCCCTTAACACCCTTTCATAGGAATCCTGAGTTTTATTTTGTAACAGTACGTATACCAGTGGAAAAACACTGCCTTCACACGTCATATCTATAACATGAAGTTGATAGAAGAGGTGTGGAGCTACTTTAAATGTCCCGTCTGCAAGCCAATGTTTGTTTTCTTTAAGAAACTGAATATTTTTTGATGTGCAAAAAATGAAGAATCTGTTACGATCGTCAGCACCGGAATCGTAAGCTAAAAAATTTTCTCCGAAGTATGTTTCGCGTAAACGATCAGGTACTGAAATATCACGCTGAACACTTCTTTCCAATGAAGTATACTTCGGAAGAATAACAGTTGCTTCATCTGTCAAATGAATTTGTCTCTTGTATAATTCGCCGTGGGGCATTATTCGATGCGGCAGCTCTCTCGCGAAGATGAGAAAGTGTTTTCTTCATTGTCGATACTGCAGGTTTTGGCACGTGATTATGTTCCGTTATAGAATCCCACAAATTCCCATCGACGTGGATGCGACCTCTGCATTTTTCATCAGTGCAGCGCCATGACTCTTTTCCACTAACAAGCTTTCTATCTAAGCGATAGAAATGTCCACTTAACAAAATCTGTTTTCGCCCTTTCTCTGACAATATCCACTCCATAGGGCTATCGTGGGAGAACTATTCTTAGTTTAATCTTTACGTCGTAAAGGCTGCGTCAAACTGGTAAGCTATAGTGTGTGTGACCTTCACGTAAACTATCTTTAAGATAGGGGGCATTTGGACGCAGAAACCAACCAACCTTTTGTTTCAGTATATATATATACAGGGTGTCCCAGGAGGAAATGTCAAGAATGCACCATTTCACTCTTTGGGTATTTCTAAGTAGAAAGTATTATATCGATATGGGTCTGATTCCCAACCGTTACCGAGATACAGGCCTCTACATTTGGGTAATTAAAACATAATAAAAAGGCGATCTTAGATACTATTTAATGACACTTCTGGTTTACAAAAAGTACAAACATACAATACACTATTGCACTTATTGCAGAATGGTTTCAAAGTGACCCCCTCCTTCTTCAATTCACGCGGCGAGCCTCCGATCCATCGAGTCTTGCCAAGGAAAACGCGGAAGTTCATTTTTGAGTTTATGAACGCATCCTGTATACGTGCAACCAACTGCTCCCTAGTTTCGGGCTTACCCCGCTGATAAACGTTACTCTTCAAGAACCCCCAGACAAAAAAATAATGTAAATAAATAATGTGAGGATCTGCACAGTTGCCAATGTATCATTAAATGTCATTGAATATATTATCTAAGATCGGCTTTTTATTATGTTTTAGTTACCCAAATGTAGAGGCCTGTATCCCGGTAACGGTTGAGAATCAGGCACATGTCGATATAATACTTTCTACTTAGAAATACCCAAAGAGTCAAATGGTGCATTCTTGACATTTCCTCCTGGGACTCCCTGTGTGTATATATAGTCATATCTCGATTATATCAACAAATGGTTTTTTTGAAAAAAATTGATATAACCGAGGAATTGATATCATCGAATTTTATGCTAGAAATATCTGATCAACCGAATTTCACTGTCTGGGACAGTGAAATCCCGTTGATCGCTTTGGGGCAGTGAAATCCCGTTGATCCTACTTTTCTTTTTCTATTCTTTTCTATTTTTTTCTCTTTAGCCATTTTTATGGGATAAAATTTTTTAATAAATTTATTTATTTGTTAATAAAAAAATCTATCTACCAATAAATCTATATTTGAATCTTTGTATAAACTTTTTCGTGTATTTCATAGTCAAAATATGAAATTATAAAAAATTGATATTATCGAACAAAACTTTGTATGGACGTTTTTTTTTTTTAAATGGATATAATCGAGATAAATTGATATAATCGAACAATTTTCTTCATATTTTATTCACAAACAAATTTTTTTTTCTAAAAAATTGATATAATCGAAAAAAATTGATATAATCGAGGATTGATATAATCGAGATATGACTGTATATGTATATATATAATTTTTGCAGTATATAATTATAATTTATATATATATATATTATATATGAATTTTAACATTCTTCGCGCTGAACTGTCCTTGCGCTGAACTGTCGGCTGATGATAACGTCGTCGGATGCACAATTCAGAGAGCACTATAAAGTCAAAATCACAACGGCTAGAAAAATAATGGGAATCATCTGGAGGAGCTTCCGCAGCAGAAAAGCAAACATCATGCTCAAATTATGGAAGAGTCTAGTCCTACTAGTAATTGAGTATTGCTCAGTACTCATAAGCCCACACAGAAAACGAGACATTGCGAACATTGAAGCTATACAAAGGACTTTTACGTCTAAGATAGAGGAAACGGAAGGTGAAGACTACTGGTCTCTACTAGTGTTGAAAAATAATCGATCTGGTTTTTGAAAACCGGTTTTAACCGGTTATGACCGAAAAGTATAGTAATTTTTAAAAGCCACAATTGAAAGGTACTGACTTTAACTCTTAACAAGCATAGCTTATCGCCTATTTTTTGGTCAAAAGAATGCAAAAATGCAGCATCATATGTATGCATATGAATAAGAAAATGACAACTTTGACATATTTTATTTTAGCCAAAATAATACATTATTCAAACAATTTAGATTTGAAATAATTTTTAAAATAAAACATCTATACTTAGAAAGAAATAAACTTCTTTTTGTAAAAAAATTATAAAGAATAAAAATAAAATTTCTCTATTTTGGAAAAAAACATTGAAATAAAATTTTTTAATAAAAAAAAAAATTACCTAGATAACAGAAAATTGACTCTTCGTGAAAGAAAAAATATATAAGTTAATTTAGATTTTATCCCTATTTTGGAAATGACATCTTAAGAAACAAAGGGCATTAAGGGTCTTATACTGCGAATAGGGCTTTAGTCGACTGACTCTACACTACAGCCTACATGATGAGACAAATTGAAGATCGAGTTGCCAGATAGGCAAAAATTATACTGAAGAGCAGTTGCCAGTTTGTCACAATTTAACTTAATAGGTAATGTATTCGAAGTTATTTTTTGTGCGCTGTAGCGCGTAGCTGCACGTTCGCGCAAGTTTGAGCCAAATAAAAAAAATAAAAAAAAAAAATCGCTAAAACCGGTTTTTTCTTTCGGTTTTCGATTTTTAGGGGAATTTTACAAACCGGTTTTTACAAACCGGTTTTCAACACGTCTCTACTACAATCCCTGGAACTCTACTCTCTTGAAAGAAGGCGCGAGCGGTACACACTAATATACACATGGAAAATACTTGAGGGCTCTTTCCCTAGCCTCAGAAATGAAATAGAAACAAACTGGAATGAGAGAAGAGGCAGATTTTGTACGGTCCCAGCTGCGGTGGGACAAGGAGCCATGAAAACGAGGATGGAAAATACCCTCAGAATACGAGGCCCAAAGCTTTTCAATGTCCTTCCAAAAGAAGTGAGGAATCTCCAGCACACCGACCTGAATAACTTCAACAACCAGCTGGACAGATTCTTGTGCAAAGTCCCTGACCAGCCATGCGTGGCTGGCTACGAGGGCAGGAGGAGATCAGAGAGCAATTCCCTCCTTTACCAAGTCCGCAAATGAGGCGGGATGCTGCAGAGGGGTCGACCTCAGGTCGATCCTGAACCGTCTTTTAAACTCAACAAAAGTATATATATGATACACACAGACCGTGCATGGAACAAGGAACTCCTCTGGGAAAATTAAATCCACTATAGTCCGAATAAGTAATGTTAAATGACACACACTATAGTTTTTCTTTTTCATGATGTTAGCCCGACGTGGGCAACTGGTCATATATATATATATATATATATATATATACTGTATAGAAACGACGTAAGTATAGAGGAGTGTTCTGCACACGAGGAAGAGAAACAACGAACAAATGAAAAATGAGGTAACCGCCCGGGAATCGAACCCAGGATCTTCCGATTGCCGGTCAGATATGCTATCCACTACACCACGGGCCTCGATCAGTCAGAAGTCGTAATTCTCCTACATAGGGCAGAAACCAATGCCTTGAGAGGGCACCCTCGCAAATCATGAATATGTACATTTAACTGCAATGACCACGCAGTATATTAATGTATAGAAACGACGTAAGTATAGAGGAGTGTTCTGCACACGAGGAAGAGAAACAACGAACAAATGAAAAATGAGGTAACCGCCCAGGAATCGAACCCAGGATCTTCCGATTGCCGGTCAGATATGCTATCCACTACACCACGGGCCTCGATCAGTCAGAAGTCGTAATTCTCCTACATCGTCGTTTCTATACATTAATATACTGCGTGGTCATTGCAGTTAAATGTACATATTCACGATTTGCGAGGGTGCCCTCTCAAGGCATTGGTTTCTGCCCTATGTAGGAGAATTACGACTTCTGACTGATCGAGGCCCGTGGTGTAGTGCATAGCATATCTGACCGACAATCGGAAGATCCTGGGTTCGATTCCCGGGCGGTTACCTCATTTTTCATTTGTTCGTTGTTTCTCTTCCTCGTGTGCAGAACACTCCTCTATACTTACGTTGTTTCTATACATTAATATACTGCGTGGTCATTGCAGTTAAATGTATATATATGTATATATATATTATATATATATATATATCTATATAATATATATATATATATATAATATATATATATATCCGATCGGGAAGATCATGCTTATCACAACTTATAGAGCATTATAACAATATCCTAGATGCACTTGAAGGTAATGAAAATTATGATGTCATATACACGGATTTTGCTAAAGCTTTCGACAAGTGCGATCATGGTATAAAGCACATAAAATGAAACGTATGGGAATAACAGGCAAAGTGGGAAAATGGATCTATAACTTCCTCAGAGAACGACTACAGAATACAGATTGTCAAAATTCAAGGTGTATCATCATCAGAATCAGAAGTACGCAGCTCAGTGCCACAACGTACAGTGCTGGCCCCACTCCTGTTCATTATCCTGTTCATTATCATGCTAACAGACATAGAGAGTGGAGTTAACAGCAACAGTATAGTAACATCATTTGCGAACGATACAAAGATCAGCAGAAAAATCAACGATGCAAATGAAGTGGAAGCCTTGCAGAGGCACACAAACAAAATATACAAATGATCAGAAGACAACAATGTGGCATTTAACACAGAGAAATTTTAGCTCTTGAGATGTGGTAGAAATGAGGAAATTAAACAGACTGCATATTATGCTCCAGAGACAGAGGAAATTCAGAGAAGCACGAAAGCGGTCGACTTGGGGGTAATAATGACCGATGATGCCAAATTCGAGAAAATTTGAGATAGCAATAAACAAAGCAAAAAGAGTCGCGGGACAGGTACTAAGAACGTTCAAAACGAGGGACAACTTGACAAGACAGTAATGATTCCCCTGCTGAGAACACTGATCATACCAAAACTTGAATACTGCTCAGTTTTGACGTCCCCATATAAAAAGGAAGAAATTAATAAACTAGAAGAAACGCAAGACACATTTCACAGCCAAGTTTGATGGCTGCAAAGACCTCAACTATTGGGAAAGACTACTTAACCTAAATCTGTACTTCCTGGAAAGAAGAGAGGTATACCATAATCTACATATAGAAAATGATCGAAAAACTGGTACCAAGCCTCAAACTAAACCCAATTGCCATCCAAACAATGCTGGACAATAGGAAAGGCAGAATATGTAGTGTTCCCAAATTAAAGGCCGACAAGGGACCTCCTCAACACTGAAGGAAAATAGCTTGGTTGTCAGGGGGCCAAGACTTTTTAATCAGCTTCCTAAGAACCTCAGAAACGTTACAGGGGTCAAAGTTGAAGTCTTCTAGAGAAGACTAGATGCCTGACTCAAGACGGTACCAGATGAACCGGGTGTACTTGGCTATATACGGTGGAGAGCGCAAGAGAAACTCGCTCCTCCACCAAGCCAGGCCTAGAGGCGGGGCCACCAGTTTGACCGTGTGAAGAGACCGACGCACGAAACCGCAACGAGGTTAACGGTATATATACATATATATATATACACCTCGGTGGTGTGGTTAGTGTGGAAAAACTATATAGGGCTATGGGTTGATTGCCTGATACCCTCATCCGTTGGAAATTTCCAGCAGATTTCAGTGGAGAGTTAACGACAAAAGCCCTGTGTGTTTTCATTAGAGAGTTATATATATGTAGGTCTTCAAAGGACCTCTTCGTTTATTTGCCTCGCTTCTGTTTCGATGTAGTGCGCGACGATCTTTTTTGATGTAGGGCCGTTGTCCGATGGAGCTACACAATGAGTTGACTCGATGTAACTATGATAATATAGGCAGTCACTATTTAAACACCTGAAGGAACAGGCCTCTTCTTCTTATAGTTAAGTTTTATATCCAGAGGATTTCACTCAGAACTTATAGGAAGATAAAGGACATCTTCCTTGCTTAAAGCATCGCTGTAACATAAGTCTCGAGCGAGCCGATATAATATAATCTTCGTATTTTTATCATTTGCTGATTTCGCAAAGTTCGTTGACTCGTCTCTTGATGTAATTTTCATGAGTGTTATGCAGGCCCGATGCCTACATATGGGTTCTATGTATGTATGACAATTATTTCATTCCCAATAGGCTCTGTCGCCAATCCCGAGGCAATTTTGTATAGATATTTAATTCAATTAATTAATAATTTATATTTAACTAAGAAATAAAGGTACCATATACGATACCATGTTGTAAGCGTGTATAGTTTTTCCATAGTTAGCGTCGCTGACTACGAATCCATCGGCCCCGGGTTCGAGACCCGACGGCAGCCGGCGCGCAGCAAAACCCAGCTGTTCATCCTTCCACACAATAAAGAAAGTGGTTGGTAGATAAATGGGTACCCTAGGTGGCCTAGTGGTTAAGACGCTGGGCTGCTGATGGGGCGTGGTGAATGAACATGGAAGAATTTTTGTGGGTTTATATACCCATAAACTGCTAACATCATTATTATTAAATGTTGAAAAGGCTGCATTATTTTTGCACAATATTTGAAAATAAAGTAAATCTTTCAGATGTGGTAATGTTTAAACGAATAAACAAGATATTTGAAGATGAAGCCATATTTTTATCTTAACCCGCGTATTTTCAGATCTGATGTTATCATGATCTGCCAAGTTAACTAAAAGTGGAAATTGAACTCTGCATCTTTACACTAAAATATGTATGAGTAAAAATTAAAGGTTTAAGATTTACAATTAAATGCTTAGGCAAGACATGAATTCATCTTTTATAACGAAGAAAGAACGTATACAAAACATGAACATTGCAAAAGTTACTCAGGATTTATTATTAAGCTAAATCTAAAAATGATTAAGAAATTTGGTAATTATTCGTTTTTTGACCGTGTCTCTCTTTATAATGAGAGCAAACTTTTCTGTTCAATTTTGAGGTGTTCTGCACGAATCTGCCATCCGTTTCCTGTGCAAATGCATAGTTTTCGAGATATCGTCATCTTGAAAACTATGCATTTGCACAGGAAACGGATGGCAGTTTCGTACAAAACACCTCAAAATTAACCAGAAAAGTTTGCACTCGTCATTTTCGTTTAAACTAACGAATTTAAACGAAAATATCATGACTTAACCTAACCAATCATCAAGGGCGTACAGTTGACCTAACCGGTGTCACGTACTGAACTGTCCGCAAAACATTAGGACCGATCAATTTGTGATGCGTGATCTTTACGGGGGCTCCGCCCCGTACCCTCGACCTAAATTATACAAATGATAATGTAATAACATGTGCCAACCTTGCATGGATAGTCCGCTAAATTTCGCGTGCTCTTAAACTGAAATGACACACGTTTATTTTTAGGATTTTTTTTTACGGCACCTAAGACCTTCTGGTTTTCTTAAAATACAAGCACTATTGCATTTAGGGCAGGTCACGGATGTCTTAATTATTCCGTGATTGAAAAAAGGTCTAAACTCTTGTCTTCATCGAGGGCAATATGGCGGATCACGTCTTCAAAAACAAATATGCATAACTGACACGTCATACTTCTAGTCACAAAAAACCGAACTGAACAGACGAACAATTGCTAAAAATGATTTACTTGTAAAACAGGACAAATTGAATTACGCAGAAGTAGCCAGAATCACCAAAAATAAGAAATATTCACCAAATAGTCTATATATATATATATATATATATATATATTGAAAAAACACCAAAAATAGGAAATATATTTTAATAATAAAACACATTTTAACAAATTTACACAAGATAATATTATATATATATTTTCTTATTCAGTTTTGATTGGTTATTCAGTATATATATTGTTCTTATAGCTGGGTGTGACTGGGTCAAAAAACGAATAATAACCAGAAATTTTAAAAAGAACAAGTCACCAATTATTTGGCAAAGTAGAAAGCACATAAAAAATTTATCGCAACGAAAAAAATAATAATGTCGCCGAGTGTACATTCCTAAATGGCGACGTAATGTCGGGTCGTACATTGAGTACAATCCCAAGTACATCACTGAGTACATTGTAATTTTGGTTTATTACAACTATGATTATAATTACCAATTAATTCACATTCGCTTATTATCGTTAATTACAGTTTCATTAAAGTACATTAATTGCATTATATTAAATTATCGTTAATTATAGTTTCATTAAAGTACATCAATTACATTATATTAAAGTATTACAGTTAATTACAATTAAACAGTTAACTATAGTTTTTTATAGTGTTTCATATTTATAGACAATTAGGATGTTAGGAGTATAACATAAAGCACATGGGCACATATGGTGTGTGTGTGCGCACACACACACACACACACACACACACACACACACACATATATATATGGGAATGAACTCAGAATGGTTCCCTGAGTTTTTTATGAACACACAGACCGTGCATGGAACAAGGAACTCTTCTGGGATAATTAAATCCACTATAGTCCGAATAAGTAATGGTAAATGACAAATACCATAGTTTTTCTTTTTCATGATGCAAGCCCGACGTGGGCAACGGGTCTCTCGCAAAGAGGTCCCATAAATATAGCTTCCCTCACCAGCTATCTGCAAAGCAGACAGGATCCAGCTTTGGGACGGATCTAGGGTAAAGCAGCCTAGCCCCACTACATTTAGAACCTCAATATAAGTAAAAGACTCGTTGCATTCACGTCGGATTGAATAAATCAAAGAAAACGGGGTAACTTATATTTTTAGCCAAAACCAAAACTTAAACCTCAACTGGCAGAATTGAGCGTCCACTTTTCAAGGCACATAACATGTCCGTTTCATGATGGGAATGAACTCAGAATGGTTTCCTGAGTGGACGCTCAATTCTGCCAGTTGAGGTTTAAGTTTTGGTTTTGGCTAAAAATATAAGTTACCCCTTTTTCTTTGATTTATCCAATCCGACGTGAATGCAACGAGTCTTTTACTTATATTGAGGTTCTAAATGTAGTGGGGCTAGGCTGCTTTACCCTAGATCCATGTCCCAAAGCTGGATCCTGTCTGCTTTGCAGATAGCTGGTGAGGGAAGCTATATTTATGGGACCTCTTTGCGAGAGACCCGTTGCCCACGTCGGGCTTGCATCATGAAAAACAAAAACTATGGTATTTGTCATTTACCATTACTTATTCGGACTATAGTGGATTTGATTATCCCAGAAGAGTTCCTTGTTCCATGCACGGTCTGTGTGTTCATATATATATATATAAATAAAATGTTTTATAAATTAGAAGCAAGCGAGAGGAGATTTTCACCTCAGAAGCTCTCGCTTTCGCTGCTGTCAGCGGAATTCGAATACTTGTATAAGCATCTATGAGTATTGCGAGAAATTAAATTAATTTAAAGAAAAGAAATAAAAACACGTGAACGTACTTACAAGTAAGGTAACTACGTACGTGATCATGATCATTTGCGAACATGTACGAATGCATAAAGTTTTGTACACATATTGGTAGTCACATAATAGGTAGACAATAGGTAGCTGAATGAATAATTAATAAAATTAACAAAAGATAAAGGTCAAGAAAGGAAATGGATGTATGAATGAACAACATATAAATAATAATACAGGGTGTCCATAAATGTTTAGCCTGAAAACAGTATGCTCATGTTTTAATGACGAATCTTACATCAGTTTTCTTTTTACAGGTGATCTCGTACCCGCATAGTTTCTGTGCTGGTGTGTTTCGTCTACCGCATTCGCCGCTAGGAGCGCTGTAGTAGCTGTTCAGTTAAGATGGCGTCTGTGACAGAGAAGGCACAATGTGTTGTGTGGCTTGTAGAAACAAAATCTCCTGTCAGTGTTCAGTGAAGGTTCAGAACAAAGTATGGAAAGAATCCACCTGATGTGAAGTTAATTAAGTCGTGGATAAAAAAATTCTTGGAAACTGGAAACGTGGAAAAGGGAAAGAGCAGTGGTAGACCATCAGTTTCCGATGGGACGGTGGAAAACATCCAAACTGCTTTCACACGGTCACCAAGGAAATCGGTGAGACAAGCTTCATGCCAACTAAAGATACCGAAGTCTACGGTGCACAAGGTGTTACACAAACGTTTGAAGTTACACGCGTGAGTGTGAATACCGTTTAGACATTTTACGTGCCACTAGGGGTGCACATATGGAAGCTTATTAAGTTTATTAACTATGTATCAAAACTTTGTATGTTTATCTACTTATGATTAAAACTGTGTTTGAATACGAGTGTTTATTTAAAAGTTATAGCATGCTTTAATCAGGGTAATCATTTATGGACACCCTATAGGTTAAAGAATTTACCATACATTGAATACTAAAGTCATCCAAACTTGCATTATGCGAGTTTGGTCCTTATGTAAAAATGAATATTTGAATATAAAAATTATATAGGAATTATTCATTGTTCATTTTTACATACATATACCTTACCTTACCTTATGTTTCGTGCGTTGGTCTCTCTTCACACGGAGGTCAAGCTGGTGGCCCCGCCTCTAGTTCTGGCTTGGTGGAGGAACGAGGTGCTTTCTTGCGCTCTCCACCGTACATAGCCAGGCACGCCCGGCTCATCTGGTACCGTCCTGAGCCAGGCATCCAGTCTTCTCTTGAAGACTTCAACTTTGACCCCCGTTACGTTTCTGAGGTCCTTTGGAAGCTGGTTGAAAAGTCTTGGCCCCCTGACAACCAAGCTCTTTTCCTTCAGAGTTGAGATCCCTTGTCGGCCTTTAATTTGAGAACACTACACATTCTGCCTTTCCTATTTTCCAGTGTTGTTTGAATGGTAATTGGGTTTAGTTTTAGGTTTGGTACCAGTTATTCGATCATTTTCCATATGTAGATTATGGTGTACATCTCTCTCCTTTCCAGGGAGTATATATATAATATATATATATATATATATATATATATATATATATATACAGGCCCGGATTTAGCTCTAGGCGATCGCCTAGGGCCTCGCGCCAAAGGGGGCCTCGCTCAAGCCGTTTTGCGCGTTCTGTTCAAGTGATATTAATGATTTATAACTCTATGAAGAACTTAAAGTACTTTGTAGGTTTATACCTGAGAAAACAGATCTCGGAAATGCCCTTGTTTATATAGTGCAAAAACAACTAAGTGAGATTTATCCTAATGTTTATGTTGCACTTCGAATAGCATTAACCATCCCAGTTACTGTTGCTTCGGCTGAAAGAAGTTTCTCGCGTCTCAAACTTATTAAATATTTGCGTTCCACCATGTCTCAAGCGAGATTGCAATCATTAGCTATGTTATCAATAGAAAACGATATAACAAATTCATTAGATTATTCTCAATTAATTTGAAGAGTTTAGCTCGAAGAAAAGTAGAAAAGCATTGCTGTAATATTCAAGGAGCATCTGAACCAAATATTAAAGCATTAATATTTAGCCTGATAAGTCGATCGCTCACTATTATAAAAAATGAAATGTCAACATCTCTTGTACATCACATATGAAAAACGTTTGTATACTATGGAAAGTCATTACCTATAATATTATATAAATCTTAGACATCATTGCCTTATATTTTCGATACAAATCTTGATTCATATTATAATTTATACTTATTTGTATGGTTTATTTATATTTCTTATACAATTTCCATGCGTGATTATTTTGGTTTGGTTTAATTTTTAAGTGCTGGTATAGTTCTGTCTATGCGGGATTCTAATATTGCTGGTATAGTACCGATAATTAAGTCCATATTTTCATATATATAGGCCTAGGGCCTCGCAACTTCTAGATCCGGCCCTGTATATATATATATATATATATATATATATATATATATATATATATATATAACTTTGTTTACTTTTGTTGAGTTTGAACGACGGTTCAGGATCGACCTGCGGTCCACCCCTCTGCAGCATCCCGCCTCATTTGCGGGATTTGGTGAAGGAGGGAATTGCTGTCTGATCTCCTCCTGCCCTCGTAACCAGCCACGCATGGCTGATCAGGGACTTTGCACAAGAATCTGTCCAGCTTGTTCTTGAAGTTATTCAAGTTGGTGTGCTGGAGATTCCTCACTTCTTTTGGAAGGACATTGAAAAGCTTTGGGCCTCGTATTCTGAGGGTATTTTCGATCCTCGTTTTCATGGCCCTGGCGCTGAATATATACGAGGGTAATTCAATAAGTATCCGCACTTTTTATTTTTACCATTTTATTTTCGCATCTGATAGATTATAAACACATCACTTCTCAACATAGTCTTCCTGTTTCTCAGTACACTTAATCCAGCGATCTACAAGCTTCCTAATGCCGTCACAAAAGAATGTTTTTGGCTGTGTGCGTAGCCAGTCATGCACCGCCTCCTTCAAATCATCATCGCCTTGGAATCGCTGACCTCTCAAAGCGTCTTTTAGTGGTCCAAACAGGTAAAAATCCGAATGTGCCAGGTCTGGACTGTAGGCTGGATGGTCGAGAACTTCAAATTTAAGTTCTTGAATGCATTTTCTAGTCTGTGCAGCGGTATGAGGGCGCGCATTGACGTGTAACCGAATAACACCTTCCGACAATCTCCCTCTCGGTTTTGTGAGAATTGCTTGCTTTAACTCATTCCGAAGCATGTCAGAATATGATGCACTTGTTATTGTAGTTCCACGGTCTAGATAAATGTTCAAGGTTATCATTATCATTATTCGTATTCTGACATGCTTCGGAATGAGTTAAAGCAAGCAATTCGCACAAAACGGAGAGGGAGATTGTTGGAAGTGTTATTCTGTTACACGACAATGCGCGCCCTCATACCGCTGCACAGACTAGAAAATGCCTTCAAGAACTTAAATTTGAAGTTCTCGACCATCCAGCCTGCATACAGTCCAGACCTGACACCTTCGGATTTTTACCTGTTTGGACCATAAAAGACGCTTTGAGAGGTCAGCGATTCCAAGGCGATGATGACTTGAAGGAGGCGGTGCATGACTGGTTACGCATACGGCCAAAAACATTCTTTTGTGATGGCATTAGGAAGCTTGTAGATCGCTGGACTAAGTGTATTGAGAAACAGGGAGAGTATGTTGAGAAGTGATGTGTTTATAATCTATCAGATGTGAAAATAAAAAGTGCGGGTACTTATTGAATTACCCTCGTATATATATATATATATATATATACAGGGTGGGCGGAAAGTAGCTCCCTATTTTGGATTGGTAAAAAAATACGTATATTATCCATTTATTTCAGAAGAAATAATATGAAAAGGTAGGCATACATGGTAGGTTTTCTCTAAAATTCAATGTGGGCTCCAACTCTTTCCACCAGCTTCTGGAGCCGCCCAGGAATGGCATCCACTGACTTTAGCAGGAACTCCGGCGGGATGGAGGACATGACTTCCCGAATTCGGTCCTCCAGTTCTTCCAATGTCCTCGGTTTGGTGCGGTAGACTTCTTCCTTTACCCACCCCCAAAGAAAGAAGTCGCACGGTGTCAAGTCGGGGCTCCTGGCTGGCCATTGATGTGGACCACGACGACCCATCCAACGCCCAGGGAAGGGGCATCCAGCCCTTCTGCATCCAGCCCTTCTGCGCAACACCATGAATGCTGAGCGGTACCTCCGCACTTCGCTCTTGTTGTCCGTGAGTGGCTGGATGCCCACTTCCCTGGGCGTTGGATGGGTCGTCGTGGTCCACATCAATGGCCAGCCAGGAGCCCCGACTTGACACCGTGCGACTTCTTTCTTTGGGGGTGGGTAAAGGAAGAAGTCTACCGCACCAAACCGAGGACATTGGAAGAACTGGAGGACCGAATTCGGGAAGTCATGTCCTCCATCCCGCCGGAGTTCCTGCTAAAGTCAGTGGATGCCATTCCTGGGCGGCTCCAGAAGCTGGTGGAAAGAGTTGGAGCCCACATTGAATTTTAGAGAAAACCTACCATGTATGCCTACCTTTTCATATTATTTCTTCTGAAATAAATGGATAATATACATATTTTTTTACCAATCCAAAATAGGGAGCTACTTTCCGCCCACCCTGTATATATATAGGGTGTCTCAAAAGTCACTATCTATTTCGGTGACAGATGTTTTTTTTTAAAATGCTATGCTGGCATAAAGATATGTACTTCTGGTGCAAATTTGTATATTTAAGAAAAGTTAATTGGTTTATTATCTTGACATGCTTGAACAATTCCTCGAACCTCAACTTCTTACAGATGGCATTCTTGACACAATAGTTTTTCAGCAGGATAGAGCACCGTGCCATTATGCAATCATTGTACGTGATTATCTTGACAGACGCTTCCCCGGTCGCTGGATTGGTCGTGGAGGAACACAACCATGGGCAGCACGTTCACCCGATTTAACACCATTAGATTTTTTCGCCTGGGGTTTCATTAAGTCTAAGGTGTACACTGGTAGAAGAATTAGTGATGTAGCCGAACTTCGAAATCGTATTACCGATGCAGTTCAGAAAATAACACCTCAAATGCTGGAAAGTGTGTTCCGGGAAACAACTTAGCGACCATCAGTCTCTCTACAGAGCTCAAAGCGATATGTGGAGACAGATAAATAAATAGCACTAATTCTTTGTGGCACTTACTTTGAAATAAATATATTTTTCATGTCTTAAACCAGTTTTTCGTAATTCCCATTATTTTTCAAAATAGATAGTGACTTTTGAGACACCCTGTATATGCAAACCCACAAGAAAAGAGAAAAAAGATTCGAAGGCCTTTCGTGTATTCAGAAGTACACCTTGTCAGGGAATGAAGGGAGAAGGCGAGATGCCCAAAATACATACAGCGGGACGGAAACAAAAGATTAGCACATAATTAACAAGAGTTAATGAGAGGCAGAAGGAATTTTAACAGGATATTGTCAATTTTATACATTCCCGCACTGTTATTGAAATTATTTTTAAAATGGATAAATGCACATTCTTGAATATTCCTTTCAATTATATATATCTTTTTAACGAGCGCTTGAGAACTATCCCACTTGATGCTTATGATTACATCTATACATATGGTTAAACAAAGCATTATAATTATTTGCTGTTTTACCCTAATATCTAACGTTTTACCCGTTTGACCTATATATACCGAGTTACAGGGGCGCGCACAGGCGGACGCACAGACGCACGTGCGTCCATCATATTAATTTCTTAGAAAACCTGTGGGATAGGAGCATGGATGGCCTAGTTATTTTACTTACTTATTGCGCTGCGTCTCCCAGAATCTCAATCTAAAAAAAAATCGTACGTCCAATTTTTTAAAGGCTGCTGGCGCCCCTGCCGAGTTACATTGTATACATCCGATCAAATACACACAACCAACCACATTATTCGGGCTATTCTTTATTAGGTGGAAGATATTGAAAATTAACATGGTAAGGTAGGCTAAGGATATTTTTACACTCAAATTCCTTTACAGTTACATTATTATAATACCTATTCTTGGCTTTCCTAAGGCAGCTATCTAAAAATGAAATAGGATAACATAATTTAGTACCAATATTCATGATATTGCATAACTCGTAATATATATATATACAAAAGCAGAGCCTTCGGCTCACTGCCCTACGGGACTGCTTGTGCTTCGCAAACTCGCCTACGGCGAGGGCACCTTCGGTGCCTTGGGTTGCCCCTTTGGGGGGAACATTCTCCCTCTCCCCTAAACCCCCCTCTCCCCCTTTATGCAACATGGGGGGCTAACCCTCCTCCCCATTTCCCCCTTCTCCCCCATTATCCCCCACCCTTCCCCCATTACCCCCCAGGGGGAAGGGGGCTGGCACCTTGCAACAATTAATCAACATTGCAATTGCATATATGCACTTTATTTTTAAAAAATAATTAAAAATTTTTTTTTTCACTTTTCATGTATTTCTTTTTATTGGTATAGGATATATATCACGTAGGTCAAGCTTGTTGCCTCTCCTCTTGAGTTGGCCTGATGAACTAAAGAGTTGGTTTCTTGTGCTCTCCACCTCACATAGCCAGGTACGTCCGGCTCATCTGGAATTGTTCTGAGCTAGGCATCTAATCTTATTTTGAAGAGCTCCACTGCTACACCACTCGTGTTCCTTTGTTCCTTGGGCAGCTAGTTCAACAGTCTTGGTCCTACACCACTACACCAAGGCCCCGATTAGTCAGTATTCGTAATTCTCCTACATACGAGCGGAATCAAATGCCCTGAGGGGGCACCTTCGCATGCCGTACATACATACATTTTAACTGCAAACAACACGCAGTATAATAGGCCTGCGATGGAAAAACGTTTTTCATAATTTTAGCTGTTTACAATGTATTTTTGTGTGCTGAATTCGAAAAACACAATAAAAATGTCATACGACACAAAGTTATTCCACAAATTCGATTTTTTTGTGAAGCGACTTCGAGAAAATGCCAGATTTCCGGAAATTACTAGAAACTTCTAAGAGACTATAAATACTGGGTTGCCAAGCCGTATGAGTTAGTTGTTACTCAGATTTCATGACGTGCGCACAATGATTCATCCGAAGCGAATTTTTTCAGTGATTTTGAGTTGTTTTTTGTGTTTTATATCAGCGAACTAGCGTGTTTTGATAGTGTTAAGAAAGCCTTATTTAGCCTTTATTAAATTAAATTCAAGACTCTTATTGTGTTCTGGGTACTGTAGTAAGTTGTGAATCATGGCTAGCCGTGGATGTGTCAACAGTCCCGACAGCTTCTGCTACATATGCGGGGAATTTGTGATCAAGAAACATCAAAGAAACGTAACAAATTTTATTAGGCAAGTGTACCATGCCTACTTTGGAATGAAACTAGGAGACCAAGACAAACCATGGGCACCACACAAAGTTTGTTTTATTTGCTTAGAGGATCTAAGGAAATGGTGTAAAGGCAAAAAGAAAGCATTCAGATTTGGTGTGCCAATGGTATGGAGGGAGCCAAAAAATCACTGTGATGACTGCTATTTTTGCTCTTGTGATGTTAAAGGCTATAACTCAAAAAATAAGAAAGCCATATTCTATCCAAATCTTCCATCAGCTTTTCGACCTGTTCCTCATGGGCCAGAAGTTCCAGTTCCGCTTCCACCAGAAACATTGGAAGATTTGCCTAGTAATTCTGGTTCAGATACTGATCATGAAGAATTTCAGTGTGATATAGGAAGTCAAGACCCCCAGTTGTTCACTCAATCTGAACTAAACGATTTAGTGAGAGATTTGGGATTATCCAAAGAATCTGCTGAACTCTTAGGCTCCAGATTAAAAGAAAGAAATTTATTATCAGCTGGAACATCGATATATTTGTATAGAAGAAGAGAAAAGGAGTTTATTCACTACTTTTCACATGAGGGCAATTTAGTTTACTGTAGTGATATTGATGGTTTGGTACAGGCATTTGGCATTGAGTACAAAGCGGATGAATGGAGACTTTTCATCGACTCTTCTAAAAGAAGTCTAAAAGCTGTTCTTTTGCACAATGGGAACAAGTATGCCTCTGTACCTGTTGGTCACTCGGTACATCTCCAAGAAAGTTATGAGAATTTGGAATTGGTTCTTACAAAGATAAAATATTATGATCATCACTGGATGATTTGTGGAGACCTTAAGGTATTGTGCATGCTTCTGGGGCAGCAGGGAGGATATACTAAGTTCCCATGTTTCCTTTGTGAATGGGATAGCAGAGCAAAGAGTCAACACTGGGAGCAAAAACACTGGCCACAAAGAAGATCTCTAGAACCTGGAAGCAAGAATATTTTGCGTAAAAATCTTGTTGACCCAAAGAAAGTACTTCTACCACCTCTTCATATAAAACTAGGCCTTATGAAAGTTTGTTAAGGCATTAGAAAAAAGTGGAGAATGCTTTAAGTACCTCTGCAAGAAGTTCCCTAACCTATCAGAAGCAAAATTAAGAGAAGGTATTTTTGTAGGCCCAGACATTAGAAGACTGCTGTCAGATGAAAACTTCTTGTCTACGATGACTGAAGTAGAAAAAGAGGCTTGGAATTCCTTCAAAAGTGTGGTTACTAAGTTCCTTGGGAATAATAAGGACCCTGAATATGCACTCATTGTTGAAAACATGCTGGAGAAATTCAAAGCTTTGGGATGCTCAATGAGTATCAAAATTCATTTCTTGAATGCACACTTGGACTTTTTCCCAGAAAATCTAGGTGCAGTAAGTGAGGAACAGGGAGAACATTTCCATCAAGACATTAAGGAGATGGAAAAGAGATACCAAGGCCGGTGGAACGTTAATATGATGGGGGATTATTGCTGGATGCTGCATCGTGAAAATCCGGAAGCAGCGCACAAAAGGAAATGCAACAGGCGCAGTTTCACTGGCAAAAGAAAACGGGACTACTAAGCCATTCCACTAAGTAAAGATGTAAGTATCCAAGTTTTATAGTTTTTTAAAATAAATATATTCAGAAATGGTCAGGAAATAGGTTTCATGTGGTAATTCTTCACTACTTATTTTATTCAGTAACATATTACAACATAAAAACGTCATAGCAAATTGTGAAAAAACTATACGTGATGGAGCAAATCTGAGGCCGTTTTTGGATTTATTACCCCAAATTCCTATAAAACCAGCATACAATTTCAAAAAAGTTTTTAGGACCCTCAATTTTGCAGGCCTGTGATTTAAAGAACGTCGCTTGTGTAGAAGAGTGTTCCGTACAAGATGAGAAGGGAGAACGAAGAAATGAAAAATGAGGTACCTCGCGAGGAATCGAACCCGGGATCATCCAATTGCCGGTCGGATATGTTAACCACTACACCAAGGACCCCGATTAGTCAGTACTCGTAATTCTCCTACATACGAGCGGAAACTCGGGGCATTTGATTCCGCTCGTATGTAGGAGAATTTTGCGAAACGGCAGAACTTCACATTGAACTGGACAGTGAATGCCCGGTTAGGTTAACTGTCCGCCCTTGACGATTGGTTAGGTTAGGGCGTGATATTTTCATTAAACAACGAAAATATCACGCCTTAACCTAACCAATCGTCAAGGGCAGACATTTGACCTAACCGGGCATTCAGTAATTTGAATTTCAATAATTTCAATCGAACTGGATTGAATATCTTAAATGAAGTTCTGCCTTTTTGCAAAATGGCCAATATGCCGCCCTGTTTGCAAAGTGGCCGGCATTGTAATGCCCATTTCCAAAAAGGCCATCATATTGGCCTTTTTGCAAATCGGCCGGCCATTTTTCAAAAAGGCCGATTTCATATGTATAACATATAACATCAAAGCTATTGACTTCTCATATATATATATATATATATATTATATATGAAAATTATTTCACGAAAGTAACACGTGAAAAATATTTATGATGAATAAAACCACGAAGGAAAGGAAACACAAAATGGTGCTCAAGCGCTTTCGTCTAATGACATCCTCAGGATGTCATTAGACGAAAGCGCTTGAGCACCATTTTGTGTTTCCTTTCCTTCGTGGTTTTATTCATCATATATATATATATATATATATATATATATATATATATATATAGTGGGAGAAAAGTCTCTAAGGATTTTATACATACAAATATACTCATATAATTTGTTTATAATAAATGTTTATATTGATGGCCGTGCCCAGACATTTTGCCGCCTGAGGCGAGATATAATATGGCCCCCCTTTATTTATTTTACTAAACTAAGTCATTTAGTTCTATGTTAAAAAAGTAGGAAATAATAAAAAAATGTATTTATTCATATAATATAATTACTCGCATTTATCAAAAAGAAAATCAGAAAATCGAGTAAATTTTTTTCTTTTTCATATTTATGACCTTATTTGTGAAGTTTACATATAAAAGGAACAAATGCTTAATCTGCTCCATTAAGAGAAAAAATTAAGAAGTGATAAATATTTTTACAAAATTATTAAATTTAAGAACGGTATATAATTAAATATTAATTTACGTATGAAAATCAAAGAAGGGAAAAGATAGAATTTCAAAAACATACTCCGCGAGCTTTCAATTTGGCAAAAGTATCAATTGTATCCAAATAATCCAAAGAATTTGCCATCTCACTTTCAATGGACAATATATGGCCAAACCTACTAACCTTTCTTAGCCCATAGTTGTTTTTAGGTAATTTTTTATTATGTTGAGTTTTGAAAAACTCCTTTCTTCACTGGCAACTGTTACGAGCAGAGTTAAGAGGATACGGAGACAAACCAATGTATTCGGAAAAATAGTGACCAAATCACGAGAATAGATATAATTAATACCTCTAATGGAGTCAGTCATTCGTGGAGATAAAAACGGTGAAAGATTCTCCAATTGAAATTTAAGCTCCATCCATTAGAGCAATGTGGATGTGTCTGCAATTTTTTTAAGAGTATCTGAATTCATATTTTTTTTTATGTTATAAACATCGTAAAATATTTGAAATATTTTACTATGTTTATTTATGTTTAAAAATCTTTCTTCTGAAGAATTAATTGTGACGTCCAGTAAAAAATGAGAGAGATCTATTTTGAATTTTTCTTTGGGATCAACGGCTACTTCATCATTTGCTTCATAATCAAATTGTTTCCGTTTGCGCCTTACTCTTATCGTAGCTTCTGTAGCAAATATACTGGATCAATTTCTAACTCTTCCGCAATTTCTTTTTCCTCAACTATGTATGTCGTTGAATCCTGTCACGTGATATTCTTTAAAAAATGTACTGATTTTATTAATGGCTTTAATACATTCTGAAAGATCTGAAGTAGGACTTCGAAGTAAAGTTGAAACGATGTTTGTTTTAAAAAGAACGTCATTCCAAATGACGATGCTGCTGCTGCGGATGAACTTGAAAGTATCAATTTTTTTAGCTAAGCATCGGGCTTCATGTTTTACCAAATTATTTTTGTTTTGGTCCTGGGCAATTTCGACCAAAGCATCGTAAATTAGTGGCAGCTGATAGCGTAATGGTAATTAATATATCGTTATATTGCCTTAGGTTATATTGAGGTAATAATTAAGTACCACGGGAAAGTTTCGTATTAATAATAGTAATGCTCTATTTCGTAGTAAAAGATTACGTAGTTGTTGCGAGTCGCGAATATTTTTAATAACTTATAAATATTAGGATATATATTTTTATCACATTGCATTAATGCTTCCAATGGACTTTTTGGATGTATCCTATTTTCATACCTTTTCTGCCAAAGTGTTAATTCACCCTCGAGAACAAATTTACAAAAACAAGTACGTAAAAGAAGTCAAATATACACCTACAATATTTATTTAATCCACAATTAATTATTCTTACTTATTTATTCGGGGATTCAAACCTTCAAAAAATAAATATTTACGAACAACGTACCTGGTTATATCCTTGGAAAGTTTGGGTTAAAATTGACCTCGATTAATTAAGCAAGACTGCGAGAGCACCTCTTCACTATAGTTACAACTAACAACAATTAATATTTTTAGCTCCTTTAGATATGACCATACGTAACGTGTTTTGGAATGTGGCGACTTTTTCAAATGTAGCACGTGCGTTGAGCATTGTCTTACTACTGACAACCCAGTATGTTTGTGAATTGACAAATAGATATGGGTATCAATGTGTAAATCATGCTGGAAAAGTGAAAACATTAATTATTTTATAAGTCTATAGAATCTCGTGTATATTATGCGACTGAAGATTGAAATTTCCTCATTTTGCAGTTTTAGATTCAATTTTAAATATCGAGCGAGAACCAGGATTTTAGCAGTGTTGTAAATACTATTTTTATATGTTAAAAGCAGACTGAGAAAAATATAACCAACATGGAAACAATTTTAATTGGGACGGAAGCGTTCGATCTTCAATCTATTATGCTTGCATGATTGATCTGTCACCCTTCCATGATGACATTTCTAAAGTTAGCTTTTTTACATTTTTATTGTTGTCAAGTTTTTGCCGCCCCTTCCCAAAGGCGCCTGAGGCAGCCGCCTCGCCGCCGCCTCACCCATCAGCAGGGCCCTGTTTATAATAAATAAATTCCAATAATATCACTGCAATGTATGCGATATTCCTCAAAGCAACTATACAACCCAAGGAATGACCCTAGGTTAGAACAGGAAGGCCCGAGCCCCAGTCAAATCGGGGTTCATACCAAACCTTTTGAACCGCTCTACGTAAATTGATGAAACTTCACGTATGTATGGATCATTGTAATAGGATGTGTTTTAACTCGGCAGGGATGGGAGACTGAATCGAACTGGAATCGATAAACTGATAAGACCGATATTATTTTATGAACTGAAATCGAAAAAAACTCGAACTGAAAAAAATTCTGGTAACGTTAGACATTAGGGTAAAACAGCATAAATATGCGTGTAGAACATCAAATAATTCTAATGCATTGTTTAATCATATGTATAGATGTAATCATAGTATCAAGTGGGATAGTTCTAAAGCGCTCGTTAAAAAAAAGATATAATTGAAAAGAATATTATAGAATGTGCATTTATCCATTTTAAAAAAAAATTCAGTAACAGTGCGGGAATGTATCAAGTCATCCCATAAGTAATGTCGTTTGTTAGATCGGAATTTGAAGGACAAAAAAAAACTCAACTGAAACTTTTTAATCTAGTATATATTTTCCATCGGAATCAATGACACTCTGCCAACGTCCTACAAGCTTTTCAATGCCATGTTTATAAAATTCAGGCGATTTTGAGGCAAAAAACGTACAAAGACTGGTGTGCGGGTCATCTAAAGAAGTATAATGTTTCTCGTCAAGATAGTTTTGCAGACTCTTGAAGAGATGATAATCTGAAGGCGCAAGGTCTGGAGGATGTGGAAGTTTTTCCCACCCAAGCTCCTCAATTTTTGCAGAAGTGATCCGAGCGGTATGAGGACGTGCGTTGTCGTGGTGGAACACGATTCCTTTTCCGATTAACCAAAGAAGGTCTCTCTTCTTTTAGTGCTGTGTTCAGTCGATCCAGTTGTTGACAGTAGACTTGAGCGGTGATTGTTTAGTTGTGTGGTAAGGTTTCAAAGTGTATTACACCACCTTTATCCCACCAAACACTAAGCAACACCTTCCGAGGGTGAAGATTTGATTTTGGCTGTGGTGTCGCTGGTTCTCCGGCACAAACCCATTGTCGACGGCGCTTAAAATTCTGGTACAGTATCCACTTTTCATCACCAGTCACTAAACGGTGCAAAAACGGATCTTGGAGTTCACGGGAATGAAGAGCTGTGCTAATGTTTACCCGCACCCTCAGATTGTCGACCGACAATTCATGTGGCACCCATTTTCCTAACAGGCATTTTCCCGAGTTGTTGCAAATGTCGATGGATGGTGGACGGGGATGAATTGAGTTTCTGGGCCAATTCTTCGACAGTTGTTGAACAGTCCTCTTCAAGTGCGGCTAACAGCAGGTCATCATCAAACTCAGCAGGGCGTCCAGAGCGTGCTGCATCTGTCAAACAGCAGTCACCATTCCTAAACTTTTTAAACCAGCTTTGACATTTCCTCACATGCAGAATATCGTTGCCATAAACTTCCTGAATGTTTCGCGTTGCTTCAGTAGCACTATTCCCTTTTTTGAACTCGTAAAGCATTATATGCTCTTCTGATACGGCCATGTTTATGAGGGGTTCACATAAAGCAAAACACACGTCTTCACTGGTCAAGGTCTGTAAAGTATGTAGCGAAACACGATAGATCTCCTCTTAGATATAACCTTCGTAGAATTTATGCTTAAACCGAGTAGGACTAGTTTAAACTTAATCTAACGTTAAAAACGACATTACTTATGGGATGACCTGATAAAATTGACAATATCCTGTTAAAATACCTTTTGCCTCTAATTAACTCTTGTTAATCATGCGCTAATCTCTCTCTCTTTTTCTGTCCCGCTGTACATAGGTATATATTTTTGTCATCTCGCCGCCTTCCTTCATTCCCTGACGAGGTGTACTTACTTCTGAATACACGAAAGCCCTTGGAATAATTTTTCTTTTTCCTTGTGGGTTTGCATCATATATATATATAATTTAATAATAATAACATGAATAATAATTTTATTCTAAAACAGAATACAATTGATAGTTTCTCCATTAAACTTAAGTTCCACTTTATTACACCATATTTAAAGAAATTATTGGACAGTTTCGTGGTTATCGTGTAGGAAAAAAATTAAATTACAAACTACTTAAATTTCTACGTAACTCTGACAACGAGGTAAGCCAGTCTATGTATATGAACAGCTAAAAATGAGAACTAAACGGTATAAGAAATCCGCTTTGAAAACGCTTACTTTATTATTAAGATTACGCATAAATTAAAATATTAAAATATACAAAAATTAGAATATACAAAGGGACAAAATATAATAATAATTATAATAATAATTATAATAATAATTAATAAAGACTTGTCACCCACACATCACGCATCTGTTCTACACCGATTTCGGTGGAAGCTATACAGAATGAAGCAACGTGACCAAACTTGTCAGAAACGCAGGGGAGCCGAGAGCTGCCCCGGGGAAGGATTGGTATATGGACCCCCCTGTTTACTCAGTATTTTATTAGGAATGTTTTTTGTGTACATAACGAGCAAACTGATTATATGTCCAAGTCACTATTCAAAACATACAATATGAATAAACAACTCAGAAGGAAATGACCATTTTATTTTTCGAATCAATTATATATTAATTCTATCACCATACAATTTACAAATGCAGTACCAGTCCATGCAGGCAAGACAATTGTCCACTGCAAGATTTTCATAATTAGAAGTGTTGTTTCTTTGCCTTCTCTCTAGCAAAGTAGTAAATGATTCTGATAAAATTTAAAGTACGGGCTAACAAGCTTTCAATTACAATGGTTCCCAGATCTGTCAGTCGGTCTTGGGCATTGGTGGACCGCAGATAATATTTTATCTGTTTCAGTTTGACAATGATAATTTCTATAAAAATGTATGTTCATTAATCATATTTCCTCTGTTATTTAATCAATTGCTTTATTAATATTTTTAGATTTTATTCCCCCTCTTTCCGGACCCCCTAGAGATCCTGGCCCCGGAGATTTATCCCGGCTTCCCCACCCTCTCGGCGGCCCTGCAGAAACGTGTTTGTGACAAGTTCAAAACGGACACGTTTTTCCCCTTTTTTGTCTCGTCACATCGCTGAGTTCACTAACCTAACCAGATTCAAGGGAGACGTCGTGAAGATTGAAAAAACGTGTCTCATACTAGTCACTTTGTTGCGTAGCTAGTAGGGTTTCTTTCCCGGAATCCCGGGATCCCGGGATCCCGTATGTTTTTAGTTAATTTTTAAATTCCGGGATCCCGTATGTTTTTAGTTAATTTTTAAATTCCGGGAATAGGAAAATGCTCCCGGGAATTTCCCGGGAAAATCAAATTTTCTTAATTAGCTCTCTATAGTAATTATAAAAATAAGATTCCATGAGTATAGAAGTGTTGCCTGCTAGTGCGACCGGTAGATAGTATCTAGTGATCGCTGGCAACTCGTCTGGTGTTATTTTCCATCGTCTCTTCCGTACCGTTGCCTTTCTTTAGTTACCAGCTGCCATTGATAATGTGAGGTGTCTGTGTCTCTCTTTACGATTTTATCTTTCTATTAGATTTTGAAATTTGAACCCCTCAATGTCTGATCCAAAATCATTTGTTTGGCAATACTTCGTAAAGAACACAAATGAAGAGAGTGCAAAATGCAAAAAATGTGACTCCACATTATTATGCCGAGGCTGGTCCACAAGTGGGTTAATTCGACATTTACAGAAGAGGCACTCTATTGATAAATCAACTGCGTCATCGGACTCAGCACAAGCAGGAAGTAAAATTTGTAAGCGCAAATTAGTCGAGGACTGTGAAGCAAGCACTTCTACTGGTAAGCGAAAACAAACTTTACTTACATATTTTGCCGAGAAGGATAAAGAAACTCTGGAAGAAATTGTTAGCAAACTTGTTGCAGTTGATGGATTCGCTGTGAATGCAATTACAAAGAGTAACTTCATTAGACAGGCAATACGAGACAAAGGTTATTCGCTTCCTGCAAACCCCAGTGCTGTTATGAATATTGTATATAAACAATACGATATAATTAAGGCCCAAGTTAAAAGTGAAATTTTGGCCAAATTGGAAGAAGGATTTAGGTTTAGCCTATCTCTTGATGAGTATTCATCACTGAAAAACAGAAGATACCTCAATGTAAATGTTCATGTGAATGAAGGTAAATTCTGGAATTTAGGAATGATAGGGATCATTGGATCTTTTTCTGCAGAAGCTGCTGTTAAAGCAGTAGAGGCCAAACTAGAAGAATTTGAGCTGAATGTTCAGAAACACATTGTTGCATGCGTCACAGATGGCGCTAGTGTGATGGTGAAATTTGGAAAATTAGTGAATTGCGAGCATCACTTATGCTATGCACATGGCATACATCTTGCTGTATGTGATGTTCTGTATAAGAAAAAAAGTGATTCAGGTAGAAACATTAGCGCAGAAAACGAGTCGGATGAAGAAGAACTCAGTGAAGATATGAACACAGCAGTAGAAATTGAAGAGTTAACCACAAGTAATGAAATAAATGAAATTGCCAATGTAAATGAAGAAGGAAGCATTAAAACAGTTACAAATATCAATGAAACTATCAAAAAGGTGAGAATGATTGTAAGATTATTCAGAAAGTCACCTCTAAAGAATGAAATTTTGCAAAATTACGTGAAAGCAGAGCATGGTAGTGAAAAGATGATAATTTTAGATTCAAAAACTCGCTGGAACAGTTTATTGGCAATGCTTAAGCGTTTTTTTGAAATAAGATCTGCAGTTTCTAAAGCGTTGATTGATATTAAGCATGAGCAACCTTTAACAAATGAAGAATTTGATGCCCTTCATGAAATTGTGTCGAGCCTGCGTTCAATAAATAGTAAAAGACCCCAATCTAAGACTGATTGGTAAACTCATTTCAAATATAAGTAATAAAGTATAAGTTCAAGCATAAAATAACCGTTTTCTTAAGTTTATAATTACTTCCCGGGATCCCGGGAATATACTCCAATTTCCCGGGAACTTCCGGGAAATCCCGGGATGAAAAATTCCGGGAATTCGAGAAACCCTAGTAGCTAGACTATGCGTGCTGGTGAGTAAAGTGTGAGGCGTGTGGCCTGCCGAACGGTCTTTGCACAATATTTTCACGCGAGTTTCGGCGATCTAATTTCCATACAGCGAATTTTCAAGTCTGTTGCAGCAGCAAGAAAATTTCTTAATCGAGTCAGAGAATCGTGGTCAAATAAGTAGTGATGCACCGGAGGACGGAGGGCCGGAACCTCCGGCTTAGTGTTTTTCCTCCGGCCGGAGGCTGGAGGTTCCGGCCAATTGACTTACATTTCAGTATATATATATATATATGTGTGTGTGTGTGTGTGGGGTCCATCGTCTCATCTATTTAGGGTTTATATATTATAGTCCTGCTATTTTAAATTATTAAGTCTTTAATAACTTAAACTTTATAAAAGTCGACTTTCTATGCTTTGTGTGGTAATTTCTCTAAAAATTCCCATTGAACAGAATAGCCTCAGGTTATGAAACTTATGATGTCTTGCTGAGTAAAGTAGCCTATATCAAATCAATTATTAATACAATCACTGATCACTCATAAAATGTTACACTTTACTATCAATTTTATAATCTTCATCAGTGCCGAATGAAGAAGACAGGTAGCACCTTATTTGGAGAGAGAGAGAGAGAGAGTTACAAGGAGTTACAAGGAAAAGAAATACCTCAAAGGGCCTTGCGGCCCATACCGAGGAGGTACCAATGGCAACGGGTGCCACGCAAAATTTTCTACACCCTCAAATAGTGTGCAAGATTTGGTCTAACCTTTTCTTGAAATGATCCACAGAGGAACTGTTCACAACTTCTGAAGGTAACCTGTTCCACGTGTCACAGATCTTATATGTAAAGTAATTCCCACACGCACTAGTCCTAACCGCTTCAAATCCAACTTCCAACCATTGTTGCGGTTGGGTTATCATTTAAACTAAACATGCTTCTAAAATCGACATCGTTGAACCCGCGTAAGAGCTTGAAAACCTTGATGAGTTGACCGCGCAATCTCCGAGTTCCCAGCGAAAACAAATTCGTGGCATGTATGCGTCGATTTAGCTCATATGCCTAACGGAAGGGATTAACTTTGTGGCCCTCGGCTGCACTCGCTCCAGCCTGTCAATATCTTTCCTGAGGGTGGGCGACCAGAACTGCACAGCATACTCCAGGTGCGGCCGAACTAGGGAATTGTACAGAGAGAGCACAATCTCCTTGTTCCGAAATCGAAATTGCCTCCTGATATAACCCAACAGCTTCTGGGCTTTCTTTTCCACCTCTACGCACTGTTTGGTAAACTCAAGGTCGCTGCTAATTAGCATACGCAAGTCCTTTTCCAAATCAATGGCCTCGATATTACTCACCAACATCGAGTAGTCCGATTTGGGATTGGCGTAGCCAGTGTGCATGACCTTGCATTTACCAAAGTTGAACGGCATTTGCCACTTTTCGGACCACTCCTATCCTACGTAGGTCCGCACAGTGCCACAAATGGGTTAAAAAACGGTCAAAAACCAAAAATAACAAATTTAAGTAAATTCTATTAAAACCATTTCCACATCAAAATAAAACACTTCTACTTACTGATTTAAGTATTTGAAATTTTATTCTCTTACATTAAGGCAAGAAAAATCTACGAAATAATATACATTGTCTTAAAATATCTTGGAGGGGACAAAATATGTTTGTTCTAACAACTTACTTGAAGTTACTATATCACAAAAAATTGTCTGTAGTTTCATGTTCTGCTTAGTTCTATTGAAAGAATAAACAGTTTAGAACATTTTCATGCATATTTTTTTATTGAAAACTAAAAAGATAGCATTAATTAAAACAACTATGGCAATATCATAGATTACAGATTAAATTGTTATCTAGAAAATGTGTAAAATTAGCAAAACAAAAAATGGGGGATTTTGGGGAATGTAATTTTTGTGTTAAACATTAATGCAACCTTTAAGTAAATCAAAGAAAAAACTTTTTTGCGACTATTTGCGACTTTGCGTGTTAGAACATGTTTTTCATGTATTAACTAACATTGCAAAATTTGAATCTTATTGTCGAAAAGCTGCTACGACTATTGTAAAATTTATATCCATGGTATAAAATTCCTGCTTCAGTACACAAAGTACTTCTACATGGAGGTTTGGTGATGAAAAATCATCTATATCCAATTGGTTCTTATTCAGAAGAATGCCAAGAATGTCTACATAAAGTAATAGGAAATGTTCGTCTCCATCATTCCAGAAAAACATCTCGACTGAATACTATGCAAGATCAAATTCATTATCTTTTAGTATCAAGCGATCCAGTCATTAGTACAGTTCGAAAAAAGAATAGAAACCCCAAATTGAGAGAGATGTCAGAAGAGGCACGTTCACTTTTAAAAGAGTGAAATATTAGAGAATTTAAATATTAGTTCTGATGAGGAAGATATGTTCTAAATATGAAGTTTTTGTAATTTTGTTTACACTATTTACACTTTTTTTCATATCAGTTGTCACACTTATTTTGGGGGAATTAATTTCATAAACTTTAAGAGGTATTACGATGTTTTTTATTTACCCCTTCTGATATAGTGGCAGGTTATCAAATAATGTTTTAAACAATAGATGTGTATAGTGATTAAAATGAAACCACACTTATTTTAGTATGTCATTTGACAAAATCTGCAAAACATAGGCCTAATTAACAATTATCTGTTTAGTATATTTTTAGTAATTTGAGAAACTTAAGAAACTACAGTAGGTCATACATAACCTATTGATTTGGAATATTATTATTATTTATAGAAAAATCACTCAATATGTCACCATTACATATATACAAAAGGTACTAAACATAATTTTTTATTAAAATAAATCATAATTAAACATTTCAACTACATAAAACTAAGTACAATTGAAAAAAATAATTTTGGCCGTTTTTTAACCCATTTGTGGCACTGTGGTCCGCACGCAGTTGCTCAATCGCTTCGGGCGTCCCAACATTACTCCCAAGCTTGGTGTCATCAGCGAATTTTGCGATCCTACTGACGATGCCAGCGACGACGACATTGATGTAAATGATAAACAACAGTGGCCCCAAAACGGAACCCTGAGGAACCCTGCTAGTGACCGAGGCCCAACCCGAACTAGCCCCTTTAATTACAACCCTCTGCCGCCTATTCTTCAGCTAGTTTCCAATCCAGCTATCTACTTCCCCATCGATACCCAGCGCGTGGACTTTGGCCATTAGCCAGCGGTGAGGTACCTTATCAAAGGCTTTCTGAAAGTCGAGATAAAGTATATCAATCGCCCTACTCTTATCATAAACACACCACATGACGTGGAAAAACTCTAGCAGGTTGGTGAGACACGAACTATGTCGCTTAAACCCATGTTGGGAGTCCCCAAGCAGATTGTAGGAATCCAAATGGTCAACGATCTTATCCGATATTATCCCCTCTAATAATAATTTACCTACAACCGAAGTGAGACTAATGGGACGATAGTTCCCTGGACTTTCGTTATCCCCCTTTCTTAAAGATAGGGGTCACGTTGGCTTCCCTCCAGGCACCTGACCCGTCTCCAACGCAACACACTGGGGAGGAACTAGTCTGCCAGGAGCCTTAAACGCATTCAGTTTGTCTATTCTATCAGCAACTTCTGTCACGGTACACCGAACCCTATCTAGGCGAGCACCGTCGTACCTGATGCCTGGCTCGGGGATGACGCGGGTGTCCTCCTTGGTGAACACTCACGCAAAGTACTCATTCAGCACATTAGCGATGTCCTCGTCGGAGGTCCGCAGCGCGCCACTGCTTCTAATGGGCTTTGTACTATTGACATAACTGAAGAATTCCTTAGGGTTCGTCTTGCAGAGGCTTGCCACCCGGACTTCTTCGTTACATTTGGCTAGCATTACATTTGGCTAGCCTAACCTTCACTTCCCTGCACAGGCGGACATATGCCTCAGTGTTTTTATGGGAACGATTGGCCTTCGTCCTCCTATACGTAGCTTTCCTATTTCGGATAGCCGAAGCGATGTCCCGACTGAACCACTTAGGCTGCGTTGAAGCAGGGGTGACCGGTTTTGAGGGTATGGCAGCAGACTGCAGCACCATAAACTGGTCCCGGAATGCACTCCACACTTCCTCAACATCGCCGTCAACCTCTAACCCCATCTCACCTACGCTATTCCGGAGGCCAACAAAGTCCGCCCGCCGTAGATCGAGCTTACTGCCTCTCGAGTTACTACGCTTCACCCGAGGGACGCAGACACAGAACCTAATCAGATCGTGATCACTCCCGCCCAACGGTAAGGCCAGTGACGAGTTGTCTTCGGTCGTGACTACTAGTCTAGAACGCTTTCGCCTCCTGTAGGCCCACTGACCCACTGAGTGAGGAAGTTCTCATCAGCAAAGACAACTAGCCTCCTCCCTTCAGCATCAGCAGTCCTGTTTTCCCAGTTTATGCCGTGACAGTTGAAGTCTCCTAAAACTACACACACCCTGTACCCTAGCAGGCTACGGAGTTCGGTGTACAGGGCTGTATCCTCCTCGTGGAGGAGATGCGGAGGTCTGTACACCAAGATTAACCTATAATTCGCGTCTCCCACGTTCAGATCGACGCCAAGCAACTCCCGTTCCGATCGGAACTGGCAGTCAACCGGACTCAACGTGTCCCTGATGTATATTAGTACTCCTCCCCCCTCCCCATGGGTGCGGTCCTTGCGAAACATTCTATACCCGGGAATCTCGAACTCCCCAACGTAGTCCCTACGATCAATATGTATCCAGGATTCCATGATAGCAACGGTATCCTGGTATTCTGATGCTAAGAGCGCCCGTAGCTCGCAAAGCTTATTCCTAATCGACCTAGCATTAAAAAGCATTGCACGGAGGGAGCCTTCCCTATTCTGACCGCCCCTTAGCACGACTCGCTTCCCGAACAGCCAGGGCTGTCGGGAGTTGAAGAACCCCTCACCAACGAAGGGGGGAACTTCGGCAGTAGCCTGAGCTCCCTCCAACGGGGAAGGAGGGTTACCCACTTGTACATGGACGCACCCCTCAGTTGCAGGTACGTCCGCCAGCGGCTCAAGATCATCTCTTCCCGGTGGGGGCCCGTCATCAATCCCCGGGCTTGACCTCACCATACGGTCTAGGTGCCGGTTGAGCAGCGTGTCCAGCACACCTTTACCCTCGTCATTGAGGTGGACACCATCTCTCTGATAAAGGTCCCACCTACCCGAAAACGCGTCGAAGGGGTCAACAAACCTCATGCCCAGTGGGACGCACAAGTCTTGCACCCTCTCGTTGGTGCCAATGACCTTACTGAGCGCGTGGTCACTGGCACTCATCCGCGGTAAAATACCCATCAACATTCCCCTGTCTGTCTTAAGGTTTAGATCATCCGCAAGAGACATGATCTCGGTGATGATCCCTTCGATCGAACCTACCCTACCGCCTTTGAGGAACAGATCGTTGCCACCAGCGTGGACACCGATCGCAGTCCTCCGACTAGCCACGCGCAGCTTCTAACTCCTTCCTTAAGTGCGCCGTTTCCCGCCCGGGTAAGCACCTTACCTTCCTCCTGTCCCGGTTTACAGAAGCAAAGTACTTCTGTCCCCTGATCTGTGAGTCCCCAATCAAAACGGTGTCTTCCTCCTTCGCGCACAGGAGACTAAAGCGGTCGGAGGTCCTGACAGCGGCCACCGGGGTCTCAGGCTTCGGCTTCGCAGCCTTCTTGCCCGATATCTTTCGATACCCGTCGCCACCCGTAGACTCAGCCGCACTTACAGCACCCACCCCGACCGCCAGCTATATCCTTCGGCTTCTTTGGGCCATCAGTAGGCCCCTTCCCACCCTTTTTCTCTATCGGCCCCTTCTTTGCACCCTCCCTTCCCTCCACCCTCCCTTCCCTCCACCCTCCCTTCCCTCCACCCTCTCTTCCCTCCACCCTCTCTTCCCTCCGCCTTGCGTCGCGGTTCCGTGCATTCCACGTGGGTCGCTGGCGATTCCTGACACTGATTTTGCATCCCGGCCTCCGGTTGCACCTCTACCCTTTCTCCGCGGTCTCGAGCTCTGCCCAGTCCGCCGCTGGACCGCCTTTCCAGGGCGGCTATCCTATCAGTAAGCTCCGGGGTGGAGGGCGCAGCCGCGTCAGCGACCGCCGCGCCTCCAACAGCCGATCTGGACGACTCGAGCCGCTGGACCCTCTTCTCTAGCCTTTCGTACAACTGCATGAGTTCGCAAAAGCGACACATGCTGGAGTGGTTGATCTTTTCGAAGCAAGCTTCTTTGAAGTTCGTCACCCACTGATTTACTACACACCTCGCGCACTCGGCCTTCAGTTTCTGCGGTCGTCATTGTAACTTATTTTTCTAACTCCGAATACACTAAGATAAAACGTTCTAGCAATGAAAACTATCGAAAACGTTCTGACCAGTACATAAAAATGGAGGGGTCGGTGAATTCTTCCCGCGCAAGCCGCATCCGCCTATCTGCCAGTGACGTTCATCCCATCCAGAAGACTACACCTCTCGCTACTGCCGCACCAACCAAGGGTTTCCCCAGGGCCGGACAGTCCCAAACGTGTCGCAGCTACCAACTGACAAACACTCGCGACGCAGGCTTCACGGTTTTCCCGCCAGGAGCGACAGCGAGATGCAGCTCCTTACTAAGTCTTGCTAGCCACTCAAACGGCCAGACTCTTAGAATCCAGTGTTCAAGGGATATCCCACCAGACCCAGAGGCTACGCCCGAGACTTTCCGCTGGCCTGGTAGCCAGCTGGGCAGTAAAACTCTCACCTAAGAGCAGTACAGCCAAGCACCATTAATTGGTCACCAAAGAATGGTCGCAGGTGCCTGGTCAGGCCATTACGCGTTAGGAATGGGCTTAACGGGGCACTAGTTACACTCCATACATCGCGCCCCTACGCCTGGGACCCCTCCATCTCAGTCTCTTACGACCTACGAGCGTTAAATGGTGTTATTTATAGAGGTTCCAAAGCCTCTCTTCCCACACATGAGGTAGCAGTAGGGTCATTATAGTAAAAGTAAAACAAAAGACTTAATACTAAAAGAAATTTTTTTTTCAGTCAGTCAGTCAGGAGAGCATCCTTAACCTAAGCTGAAAGGACAAAGTAGGGATGGGCTAGGGTCCTAGTAACCCACGGGACAGGATTGTACAACAGAACAACAGACTTCACCCGCCCTCCAGAGAGAGAGAGAGAGAGAGAGAGAGAGGAGAGAGAGAGAGAGGAGAGAGAGGAGAGAGAGAGAGAGTCTAAAGGAACTGGCAACCAATTTCCCTAGAATCCCACGACTCGGGACCGGAGGGCTGTCACACCCCAAATATAAAGTTCACAACACCCAGAAGAAATGTGCATAACCTTTATACCCCCTGCGGAGAGAGACTCAGACTTCAGATTTAACTCCATTTACTACTACTAGTGTTCTTTGAATAAAAAAATCAGACAAATAATCGCAGCTTTTCATTAATTCCTATAGCTTGGTAATTTGATACAATTGTGGAAGGCATATCCTTCTAGCCTTAAATCCATCTTGGTTCGGATTAATTTATTTTTTTGTACGTATTACGCAATTTTGTCTTTAATTACTCGTTCAAAGCACTTTATAAGGTTAGGCACTGCTTTGTTACCGCTTTTGTACTCGTATATGAAGTAATTTTCTTATTCTTTAATGTGAATGGGATTTAACTCCATGATAAGTATCGTGGCTTGGATATTTCCTTTTCATTTCTCGAGAGACGTAGTACTCCATGTGTCTGGCCCTGGTATTGTGTTTTCTTGTATTTGTGATAGAGTATCAATTACATCCACTTCCAAGAATTCAAAAGCTATTAGTTAGGTTCGTATCTGTTCTTGATTGATTTTTGTCACTGCTAACGACATTTGATCGACTTGACATAAAATCAACTAGTCATTGTCGGTTAGATTGTTAGGTTATATTAGCGCTATAGTGTCACTGTTATAACTTGTTGACCAAATGCAAAAAAATTCCTTTGGATATTTTATTTCCTCCTCGGGTTTAGCGGCGTTCACCACAAATGAATTGTTCCTTAAGCAGTTCACTCATTTTTTTTTTCTACATCATTTGTATATTCGTCCGATATAAACTTTACATTTCTTCTTTTCGCGAAGGTATAAAAACATTTTTGGGGTTATTTTTAGGCCAAGGCTACACGAGCAACTTTGTCACTGCGTCAGAGTTGCAAGGTGTCGCAGCGACGCAATCGCAGCGGTTGTTGCAAATTACATGGGTTGCGACAAGTTGCTGCCATTTTATCGTTTTTAGTGCCACATGGCAGTGACGCTTTGACAATGTCGCTCGTGTAGCCTACCACACTTGGAACAATACAACGCATTCGGATGCAACGGAGAAAAATTGTCGCAGCGAGTGTCTGCCGTGTGTAGCTTGCCCCATAGGAAACAACAGTACCTATTCTTTGACATTTGTCGTTAGTTCATAAAACTGAAAAGACCCATATTTATTTTAAGTTGGTTTCTATTTCGTTTTTTTTATCTTCAGTCTTCTTCAGTTTGTTTTGCATCTGTGGATATTTTCCACCATTCGTCTCCGTTGTCGAAATAGCTTTTTAATATATATATATATATATGTGTGTGTGTGTCGCGCGTGTGCGTGGGCCACTGCCCGCTTGCAACTTTTAGGATGAATGCACTTTGGACAATCCAACGAAGGTGGTCCTTGTTGGTTAAGTTCGGCCTTAGCCGTAGAGCATCCGAGTAACAATAAACAGTTTCTACCAAGTTTTTTTCCGAAGGGGTGAATGGAAACACTTCAGTTCTCAATAGGAGTTTTCGTTCACTCCTATAATTTTTATTACACAAAATATATACAGAACGAGGCACTGATAGTCAGAAATTTACAGGGTGAGAGGTTTGGCCTCCTGCAACAACAGCTCAAGCAGGAATTTAAAGTGAGGAGGCTCGACCTCCTCGGGCAAAAGCTATGGCAGGAATTTTTTAACGGGTCAACTAGTGACGAAGATAGGAATTTAAAGGGAAGGAGGTTCGACCTCCTTGGTCTAATTCTCAGGCAGGAATCTACAGGGGTAGAGGTTCGACCTCCTCTTTTGACAATGGTTAAGCGGGAATTATATGGTCTTAATCAAATGAAGATACAGGCAGCAATTTAAAGTGAGGAAGCTCGTCGTCCTCGAGTAAGGGCTAAGGCAGGAATTGAAAGGGAGAGAGAGGTTCGACCTCTTTCGACAATGGCTCAGGTAGGAATTTAAAGCGGAGGAGGCTCGTCCTCCTCGAGTAAGGACTACGGCAGGAATGATTTAATTTACAATACAAGAAATAAATAAGTAAATTTTAGAGGAGTGCAGTTGAAGGTTAAGCTCCCACTTTAACTGGAGAGCTAAAGAATTCTGACGTTAAGCATAATTTAAGCCTACAACGAAATTTAGAAAGATAAAAAATTTAAAAAATACTAATTTTTGTAATACATTTTTGGATGGCGACATAATGTCAGGGTGCCGACATGCACCGAGTACATTAAGTACATTAATTACATCATATTAAATTATTGCAGCTAATTACAATTTTAGCAAATTGTTAATTGACATATCTGATACTGAAGTAATCTAAATAGGTGATACAATTTATATAATGAAGGAGAGTTCTCCGTTGTTCTCTAATTTAAAAGGGGATTAACAAAATGTTTATATTTATAGTTAACAATAATTACGCCAAATTGTGACAAGTATTATTAGAAAATGGTTGGTTATCAGAGTTTGAAAGTTTAAATAGCCAGCGATGAGGAAAGCGGAGGAAAAATATGTTGTACTTTCCATTGGAAGTACACGGACATTTATGATAACGTAACACACAAGTAATATAGAATTTGAATGACAGTTAGGTAGAAATAGTAAGTACAAGTAATGAGATCGTGGGTAACTATGTGGCGTAAGCAGATAACGAACCAGTGGCCTGGCAGGGAAACAATACAGTATATTATAGTGGGCCAGCGAAAAATTGAAAAGTCCTCTAGAAAAAACTTAACGGCGTTTTTTGTTAATAGGCACCCACCTTAGATAAGTAGTATTGAGGATGCCAAACAAGATGTGGGTGGATACCACTCTCAATTTTGGGTTTGAAGGTGCATACAAGGTTACAAAAGTCAAATTCTGAAAAATTCTGAATTTTTGCATTTCAGTGGTGGCTCTATGTAATAACGTGTTTAAAGGTGTATCATTAGCACATAACGCATATTTTTGTGATTTTATGGATAATAATTGAATGTAACTATGACTCTGGATGTCTTTATTTCCATTAAAACTACATTTAACATGCTGGGTGAGGTGCGCATGTGCCTACTACTACCATAGTACAAGTAATAGCATACTTTCACATGTTGAATATTTTCAATGCACTGGCTGGCCAGACATTGGTTTGGTATATGCAATTAAAAGAGTGCAGACAGTGCCAGCTGGTAAAATAATAATAATAATACTGCTAAAGGATAGGTATGTTTCGAATTGTTTCAATATACCTGTGGCTACTACATACATGCCATTCCCACTTGTCTTTGCAGATAGGGAGCTCATCAGCAATGGACCCTGTAGCTGTCATCAAGCGCAAGAGGAAACGCCAGGATGTCAGTGAAGATTGTTGCGTCTTCTGCCAAAGCAGCGCTGGTGACCTGCGCACAGCATCAGCAGAAGGAAAAGCAAGAACTATGACTGTGGGCGATGAGAGAGAGAACCTGGGAGATACCTACTATCTTGATGTTTTACAAAGACTGGAAAGTCGTTCCAAGGATGATTTCAATGCGTTGGAACTCAAGTGGCATAAATCATGCTACTCTTTATTCACCTCTGAAGACAAACTCAAAAGGCTGCGAAGTCAGCAGCAGACCATGGGTGCATCGGCGACCACAAAAAGTGCAAACTCTCAGGCTTTTCCCCCAAAGCGTAGACGTTCAACACCAGTGATTGACTGGACCCTCTGCATGTTTTGCCAAAAGAAGACCACAAAGAAACTGCACAGGGTGGAGACAATGAAGAAGTCAGATGACTTGATCCAGCGTGCCAAACACGGCCCTGTCATGAGCATACCGTTGTCAGCGGTGAGTGATGTGATTGCAGTTGAAGGCTGCTATCATCTGGCATGTTTGGTGACCAGAGCTGGGCAATAAATACATTGAATGTATTTAAATACTAAATACATGGGAGAAATGTATTTAAATACTAAATACTAAATACATTTTACGAATGTATTTAGATACTAAATACAAAATACATCAATTGTATTTAAATACATTTGTAAATACATTTTAAATACATACAAATTTTAACATATGCATTCACTAATTCATGAGTAACAACAATATAAAATGCTTGATAAAGGATAAAGAAATAGTACAATCTAATTTCCGATTATATATTTCCCTTTTTAGACAAAAACAAAAGAACTTAGAACTTACGATGTTCAACCAGTGACATATTAGACTCATTATATCATTGCAAAATGAGTAACAATTAATGAGTAGATGAGACATAAACGTAAACATAAGACGTAAACATAAACATAAGGCACCTTACGAATTCTCTTTTATTTATTTAATTTTAAAGTATTTTCCATCAAACAGAGGGTGCACTAAATTGTTATCTGCAGATATATCACTGTTTGATTCACCGGATTTGCTTGTTGAAGCCATAACACGCACACGATAAAGAAATCAACCGCTTTCGACTAAGAGTGGCACACAACTGATTGAACTGACACGTTGAAACATGAACCATGCTGTACTACACTGTCGACGCGTCGTACTGTGCTAGTACAGAACGTGTATTAAACCAGTAAAAGTATTTACATTTTTATATTTTGAGTATTTAAATACATTGTATTTAAATACTCATTAAAGTATTTAAATACTATATTTAAATACATGAAAAACATTGTATTTATAAATACAGTTCTAAATACACAAATGTATTTAAATACGTATTTAAATACAAATGTATTTAAATACTGCCCAGCTCTGTTGGTGACATTTGAGAGACGTACTAGAAAACAAGCGGTGTCAGAGGAGCAGCAAGGGCCTGAAAATGAGTGCATGACGAAGCTGTGCAAAGACTTGACAGTAGGCCTGTCTCGTGGTCACGTATACGAATGGGAGACGTCTGGGACAGATACGAGAGTATGTGTAATGACACCGGCATCACCGTGAAATACTCCAGGAGAACAACGTTCTACGAAGATGTTCAAAGACTGCTTGGATCAAACGCCAGCTATGTACGCCCATTGTCAAGGGGCCCGCTGCTGATTTACCCTGGAGAGAGTTCAGGTTTCATCATCTCCAAAGCACTGGCTAAGTCTTGTGAACAAGGTCTTGTCACCTCTTAGTCAGAGTCTACTGAAGATGAAGATGCTGATGTCCGCATGTGTGCCACTAGCAGCATATTTCAAGATATGGTACACGTGGCTCTGAAGGTTCGACAAGATCATCTTGAAACTCCGAGACATGACAAGGTCTTGATCAGGAACATATTGATCGCGTCATACCCGACACTGTACCTGTTTGTACGATTGCTCTTTGGGGGAATGGATGCTGTGGATGAGGGAAGTGAAGAGGACCAGAAAGTGAAGCAGTGTGTGTGTAGCATTGCCCAGGACATAGTCTACGTAGTCTCCAACCGACGAAAGTTGACACCAAAGCACGTGGGCTTGGGTCTTACTCTGCACCAAGCCACCCGCTCAGAAGCACTCCTAGATCTGTTCCACGCGGCAAATCACACTATTGGTATCGACACTGTAAGAGGGATAGACACCACCATCGCTCAGAACATCCTGGAGAGGTATGCTGAGAATGGATGTGTCTACATCCCTGACACCATCGTCAAAGAGAGAATGATTCATTGCTCTTGTGACAACATAGATGTCTTGGAGTCAACCTTAGACGGGAAGAACACCTTCCACAGCACTCAACTGATGATATGGCAGAGAGGCCCCCCTCCACAGCAGAGTCATGACCAAAAGGGTGGCAAGCACAAGAGATCGAAATCTATTAAACCTGATGACCTACAGGAGTTCCAAAGGCTGGACCAGGCTACCCTCCCATCTGGCAAGAGGCCATCTCCTGGCTACGACACTGACATAGACGACTTGTCACATGAACCTGAGAGGGACCGGGCACGTGCCAAGGACTTGGCCTGGGTGGCGTCACGCATCCATGATGAAGCGATGTCCGTTCTAAGCTGGGGAGCATTCAATCTCAGCACTGCGGATCCACCAGTAACGACCGCCGGGATGTTGCCAATCCTGCAGGCACCAGCAAATGACAATGACACCATGACCACCGTCATCAATCGCTTCATGGCCATTTCTGAGTATGTCAGCCAGACGTACACCATCATCACTGCTGATCAGCCTCTGTACAGCAGGGGTAAGGAACTAGTCTGGGCAAACTCGAAATTTGCCAACGTGGTCTTGCTCCATATCTGCTTCAACTTTCTGAAAGCCATTGATCAACACATGGAAAGTGTGGGACTTGATGACTTATGGACAGAGGCAGGTGTGTACGCGGCTAACACCACTGAGACAATATTGGACGGCAAGGCCTACTACCGAGCTGTGAGAGGTCACCAGTTGACATATGAGGCACTGTGGCGCATCAAGAGGCAGATGTTTGAGTCATGGCTGGCTGCAACTGGCAACGGAGATGAGAACGTCAAACAGTTTGCCCTCAATGTTGCTTCGCTTTTCAAAGACAGAGCTGACATAGGTGAGATGCGCGATGCTGTTGACAACTTCTCAGACGTTTTGGCAGATGACAAATTTCACAGTCTCATGGAGGAATTCAATGACCAGCACTCTGAAAATCCCAACTTCATGCTGTGGTCAGGGGCATACCTAGAAATTTGCCAAGGGGGGGGAGGCGAACTTGGAACTAATCGTAGAAGTATAATTGAAATAGAGATAAATAATTTTTATGTACGTTCATGATGAGCTTATCGTTCAGTTAGAGATGATTAACTAGCTACTGCTAAGACACATTATGAATAAAAATATAAAAATTATATTATAAAAAGTATAAAAATTATAATAAAAATCTTATTAGTAACATAATATTCAATGCAAACCGCAATTAGGATGCTCAGATTTGTATTAACATAAGAATAAAAAATTGCCAATTTCAAGATTAAGCATTTCCTTGGACTATTACCTTTATAAAAGGAAATTATTCTCAGGGCCGGATTAAGTTTTTGGGATCCTTAAACCATTTTAGATTTTTAGTAGTAGGGGAGGTAAGAGCTAGCGCTGAAGGCACGAGTTTCTAGGAGGTCCGGAGACATCGTTTGCTAGAAAATTTGAAGTTTTAGGCTGAGACTACATTTTCTGCCTTTTAAAATAGACTGCAGTAGAGCATCTCTTTTTAGCATGAAGATATCAAATTTATACTGAAAATTGTTCGATATAACGTACATCAACGTTTTATTAGTGCATAATAAGATCTTAGAATTATTCTAACAATAAATTCAGGCGCCTCGCTTTTTTCCTGGCAAAGTTATTGAGAATAAGAGGGGCATCATCTAAGGTGAGTCTACTCCTATTCATAGCCATTATCGCCAAACCTGACAGACGCTCTTCTCCCATGGTACATCGTAACCAGGTTTTTAACCTTCGTAAGTTTGAAAATGATCGCTCAGGAGTAGCAGTCGTTACAGGCTGGACAGCAATAACCTGTAATAATCTATGTGTGACAGGAAAACTGTTTGTCACATTTATCCAAAGCCAAGATAGCATCTGTTGGTCTACACAAGTTAGGTATTGACTTCACATCTCCGCCCAAACATCCCATTCTCCTATAGCTTGCTGAAGTGTTGCTGAAGGCAGTATTTCATTCCAAAACGTGTAAGACTTTTCAATGTCATCATACTTCGCTCGAGAATTTTCATCAATAAATTTAGGTACCAAAAATCCCATTTTCATAGCTTGCTGAATATGCTCACTGAATCTGTAATTCAAGCTCTGCAGTATATCATCAAGTAATGGAATGAATAGTGTAACCTTATAGAAGGACTCAGGATCTTCTAGTGCTACATTTGCTCTATGAGTTTGCTTCGAACATCGACGTCTAGAAGTGCAAGTTGTGTCGCACCATTCTGCTCATCATGCTCTGTAGAACCACTGTCAGTTTGGACATTTTTTCTTTTGAAAAATTTATGAAGGTCCATTATCTTTAGTCCTGTGACACCTGCAAATAGTACTCTACAAAGTTACAAAGAGAAATAGGAATTATTACTAACCATAACATTAAAGTCCATTATAATCAAATAAAAAATCCAAACAAAATCCACACAAAATTTTGTGGGTGCAATACAATGTGAAAAATTGTAAATTAAATGAAAACTTTGAAACTAAATTTTAAAATGTGTAAAAAACTGAATAGCAAATTTTAAAAATAACAACCTTAATGTTTCATTTCATTTATTAGTTACATGTTTGAGACCAAGCGGCCTTCACACATGATCACACACACACACACACACAGTTTTAATCAATACTTAAAATTATCAAAATTTAGAAGGTAACAAACTAAATATTTAAATGAATGTAAACAAAAATCGATAAACTGTGGTTACCAGGTTCCATGAAAAATGACGCAATACTCATGAAACAAAACCGCTAGAAAGCTAGCTAACATTTTTCGATTGGCGCATGAAATTAAATATGTAAAATATTTAATTGAATATGTAAATTAAATACGTAAAAATAATCAAAATAATAATTTATTAGCTCGAGGGGGCGATCGCCCCTGTCGCCCTCCCCTTCGGTACGCGTCTGGCTGTGGTCATCCTACATGGAAATGGTAGAGATCCTACTGGCCTACTGTCTTGGCTAACTATCTATGACCACACAAACTATGCACGTTGGAGGCCGGTCTACTTGGCTGATATGAGAGGTCTTGAGAAGTCAGCACCAGAAGTTCATGCAGAGTTCTGTAATGGGAACTTTGTCGTCAAGAGGACGGCGAAGCGCTTCAACCAAGTTCCATCTGATCAGGCAACCGAATGGATAAATCGTACATGCGAGATGCACAATGGTATCATCGTCATCACAAAGAATGACCAAACAAGAGACAGGTTCTGCATCACATGGTCAGAGCGGTCACACATCTCAAGACACAAGATGCCTCTTCATTCTTCAAGATGATGATGGGGAAGCCACCTTCACTCGGGTTGACAGTCTGCCTTCTCGCACTAGGCGTGACACTCATGATGCCATGAAGCTAGTTCAGCAGTTGAAGCAGTTTGACGTCTTCAGAGTTCACGTGAGTGAAGCAGGAGATACAGATGCCACCACTAACATCCCACTTGTTTCACTGGCAACCAAAGACACTGCACCCACAGATATTGTGGAGAACATGCTGACAACTCAGGATCGAGGAAAGCAGCATGTAATCGGCTTCATGAAGGAGAGACTGATTGAACAGATAATAAGCTTCCATGAAACAATGAAGAAATATCGGTCGAAAACCTTCGCTGATGTGTACAAAGCTATAGTTTCTACCAAGCAGAACATGCAGAAGACCATCAAAGCTGACAGAAAGCTACTACAGCGGCTCCGTCGCATGGTGGAGATGGTCAACGTTGAAGCATGAACTGTCCCCAGTCCCATTTAGTCTGGCGAAGGCAGGAGGAGAGATGAATTCGACATCGAAGTCTGAGTGATGAACATCCTAATGGCTCAGCAGACTATAAGCTCAGAGGTTCCAACCTCTGATCTGAAGACCTGTGTGATGATAGATGGCCATGCACTCATCCAAGCTCTTGGCAAGCCTGGCGGCTGTCGGACATTCGGCGACTATGCTGAAGTGTTCTACAAGGCCGTGACGAGTTATTTCAGTGAACACAAGAGTTGATGTCATCTTTGATCGGTACGCAGGGAAGGATCGATCAAAGCAGTTACCAGGACAAAGCGTGCAAACAAGAAGAAACCGATTCGGAAAGTCATTGATGGCCCACAAGCTCCACTGCCTGAACTGTGGAAAAACTTCATGGCCCTGGATACAAACAAGGCTGACTTAGCCTTGTTTCTGTCTAACGTCATCAATGAGAAGGGCAGAGATCTTCAAGAAAGATGTCAGCTGGTGATAAGGAGCGGCTTCTCTGAAGCCACTGAAGTACGGTCAACCAGGCGACATGACGTTCCACTGCATAGCAACCATGAAGAGGCGGACACCAGGCTCATCCTTCACTCATATGATGCAGCGTCCCAGGGCTATGAACGGATACTGATAGTGTGCAGAGATACTGATGTAATGGTGTTGCTGATTCACTTCGTTTGCACCAAGGCCGCTGAAGTGTGGATGCTGTGCGGAACGGCCAAGAACCGAAAATGCTACCCCGTGCACCATGTATTCAAGAGTTTGTCGCCCCCAGTCAGGGACAACCTGGTCAGCTTCCATGCTTTGACCGGGTGTGACAGTCTCGTCCTTCAGTGGTCACTGAAAAAAGAAGTGTTGGAAGGTGTTCAGTGACCACCCACTCCTGCTGCACGCCATTGGTCGAGATGGGGATATCGCAGATGTTGAGAAGTTTGTGTGTCATTTGTATGGCACCCCAGAACAACACACAGTTGATGACGCCAGAGTTCACCTTTTTGGGAAGGCCAAGAAGACTCTGGAAATGCTCCCACCGACAAATGATGCCCTGGAGCTCCACACCAAGCGGGCAAACTATCAGGCCAAAATATGGCTCCAGGCTGACAAAGAGCACATAGATGTTGAAGATCCGGCGGACATTTCAGCCTGGAAGTTGGAAGATGGGAGCCTCTTACCAGTGTGGACAAGACTTCCTCCAATTCCTGAAGCCTGCCTGGAGCTTGTTGCTTGTGGTTGCAAGAAAAAGTGCAAGACAGCTAGATGCAACTGCTTCAGGAAAAGGATGAAGTGTACGACAGCTTGTGGTTGTGACGACAGCGGTTGCTGTAACCCAGCTGGACAGTAGATCTCTCTCTCTTCCGGGCTGAAATCGAGAGAAGCTGGAATGTGCTGTAAGGAACTAATAACTGTTCTTAATTAAGTGATAATTGTGACTGTCAGTGCAGCATTTCGGTGCTGTTTATCAAGAAACGTGAATTTGTAGGTGTTACAATTGTGTAAACTGTATAGTTATGGGGCTATATTTACTGCTTTGTGATTTGGTTGTGATAATTCTGTTACTGTGAGTACTTAATTCATGCCATCAAACTTATTAGGCACTAATCATGTTAAAATAAATTGTTTTGACAAACAGACTTGCTCAATGTTTTTTTTCGCTTTTTCGCCAATTAAAATAAAAAATCACATTTTAGCACAATTTCCGTCGTGATTAACTTGAATTTGACCTTGAGTTGGTAATTCGGATGGAATAAGCATGTCATCACACTTCTTTATCACTAAGTGTGGCAAAATGAAACATTTGGTCAAACCAATTGGCTCAGAATATTTTTTTAAAAATTAAAATTAAAAATATAATTTTTTGCACAGTTTGACCTCGAAAATGACCTTCAAAGCCAAAAGCGAGAGTGGCATCATCCATCCTGCATTTTATTCCTCACCCATAGGTACATTGATTTAGCATGGGTGCCAGCTATTAACAAAAAACGCCGTTCAAAGTTGATTTTTGAATTTTGGCCGGTCCACTATTATAATAATATAACATAACATCTTACGTTATAAATTGGTAGCAGAAGCAAGAGAGATTTCGAATTCAGATGCCCGATTTGGCGACGTCATCGGAATTCGAACACTCAGTCAGCGTTAACGAGTATCTTGCGAGAGGTTACATAATTAAAAGAAAAAGTAAAAAAAATACATGTGGACGTATTTACATGTACGTAACTATGTATGTAATAGGTTGTGTGCGTAATATAGTCGGACACGAGTAAATATGGACTGATAGGTTGATGGACATAAGTAGACAATAGGTAGATGAATGCATAAATAATTAATAATAGTAATAAAGATAGCGGTCAAGAAAGGACATGGATGTATGAATGAATATGGTCGAATAATATTTATACTGCATAACACTAGACAAGACACAACATATAAATAATGACGTATAGAGTGTAAAGTTTTTATTATTATGTTAAAGAATTTACCATACATTGAATAATAAAGATATCCACATACTAAAGACACGATTCAGTATTCAAGGTATGGAAAATGTGAAGGGAATTAAGTTACTTTATGACGTCATAGTTTATCAAATTATGCAGTACGTTAATTCATAATTAATACGCCATAGTTATTTAATTCGTACGTACAGTATAAGTCATCATTGGGAGAAATTAGAGGAAACGAATGAGAGAGAGACAGTAATGAAGGGTTTACAGCCATGGTACAAGAGTGAAACTATTAATTAAATATATATACTTACACGAGTATACAGTAAATATTAGGGAATTGGGTACATTTGGGGAAGAATTAAGTAAATGAATAAAGAAGTACAAACAAGGGTTTAAATCATGCCACATTCAATGTGCATGCATAATCTAATAAAATTTAGGGATGAGGGTTAGATAAAAGACGACAATAATTAATTATAATAAATTCTATAACAAATGGAAAGTGGAGATATGAGTAATATTCCGATGGAAATGTTAAACGATCTAAACCGTCGATTGTCTTGTTTGTACTTCAAGGGAATGAAATTAAGGGACATTCGCTTCTCACAGCGAACTTCTAATGGAACAAACATTGATACGGCTCAACCATAGAAATGGTAGGTCGCATGGTTATGACATATATATATATATATAATATATATATATTATATATATATATATATAACACACACACACACACACAGGGTGTCCCGTAAGTCCGGCATCATAGGAAAAATAATAAAAAAAGGCAAAACAAAAGCTTTTATTTACAGAACGTGCTCAATATGTCCACCATTGTTTTCAATACACAAATTCAGACGTGATACCCAGTCAGCAAGCACACGGTGAATGATGTCAGGAGTAATGGTGCTACATGCCCCAATAATGCGCTGCCACAAATGTTCAACACTCCTAATTTTCTCTGCGTATACCAGCGCTTTCAAGTGGCCCCAGAGATAAAAATCTAGTGGCGTGAGATCCGGGCTTCTAACTGGCCATTCCACAGGCCCTCGACGTCCTATCCAATGACCAGGGAATTGTTGGTACAGGTATTCCTTTACCTGGGTGCTGTAATGTGCAGGAGCGCCGTCTTGCTGGAACCATGTTGGGAAATTTCCTTCTTCGTTCAAGACACTGGGAGATGCTTCTTCCTTGAGCATACGTAGATAAGTGCTTCCAGTGACATGTTCATCGAAAAAAAGGGGGCCTATGATGCGATCCTTCCAAATGCCACACCATACTATCACCCGAGATGCACCTTGTTCCTTTGAAGAGGTATACCAGTGAGGGTTGTTTTGAGACCAGTAGCGGGTGTTCTGTCGATTTACCTCACCATTTCCATAAAAAACAGCCTCGTCACTGAACAGAATGGTGGACGGGAAATTGGCATCCCGAGCATATTGTTCCGTAGCCCATTCACAAAATTCCATCTGCCGGTCGGGATCATCATTGCTTAATTTCTGTAGGATCTGAAGTTTATATGGATGCCATTTGTGAGCCTGAAGAAGGCGATGGATGCTACTTTTCGACACTCCTGTCTCGGCGGACAATCGCCGAAAAGACTTATTGGGACTTCTGTTAAAATGAACCAGGATAGCAGTCGCTGTATCATCGTCAGTGGACCACCTTGAAGGTCCACTGCGTAGTTTATCTTCTATGGATCCTGTTTCCTTAAACTTTGCAACAAGTCTGCTAACACAACTCTGTGTTATTGGCTCGCAGTCTGGATGCACTGTTAAATTCAGCAGCGGCCTCTCTTTCACCGATTTCCTATGAGTAGAATTATTTGGATTCGTTCTTCCTTGCTCACAGACATTATGGCCTGTAGAAAGAGAAAAATATGAATTATGGTTTGTAGAAATAGAAAAATATGAATTTCTCCTATGATGCTGGACTTATGGGACACCCTGTATAATATATATATTGATTTGATTTTGTTGATTTTGAATGACGGTTCAGGATCGACCTGCGGTCGACCCCTCTGCAGCATCCTGCCTTATTTGCGGGACTTGGTGAAGGAGGGAATTGTTCTCTGATCTCCTGCCCTCGTAGCCAGCCACGCATGGCTGGTCAGGGACTTTGCACAAGAATCTGTCCAGCTGGTTCTTGAAGCTATTCAGGTCAGTGTGCTGGAGATTCCTCACTTCTTTTGGAAGGACATTGAAAAGCTTTGGGCCCCGTATTCTGAGGGTATTTTCCATCCTCGTTTTCATGGCCCCTTGTCCCACCGCAGCTGGGACCGTACAAAATCTGCCTCTTCTCTCATTCCAGTTTGTTTCTATTTCATTTCTGAGGTTAGGGAAAGAGCCCTCAAGTACTTTCCATATGTATATTATTGTGTACCGCTCGCGCCTTCTTTCAAGAGAGTAGAGTTCCAGGGATTGTAGTCGAGACCAGTAGTCTTCACTAGCGTGTAGCGTCATTGGGCAAAGTGTAACGGATCAAGAGGCACATTTCAGGTTTTGTACAATTGACCTCCCTAAATTCAGAAATGAAAACAAAATTTTTTTGTGACAAGTGCAACACCACCTTTTTCGCATGTGAAAATCGTGAAAATTGCTATAGTTACCCATAACTTTTGGACACTTGCTTTCCTAGGATTTGAGCTATCATTTGACCCATTACAATGTACTGCTTTTCAGGAAAAATAGAAAAATTTATTTTTGGAATAAACATATACACTGTAGATAGGTTGGTAGGTAGGTAGACGATAGTTTTATTTAGTAAATGATACATTAAAATCTTGTTTAATTTTGAATGACTGCATAAAGTCACGGGATTTAAGTACTGCTCTAATGTAACCATCTCTTGAATCCTTTCCATACACTGCCCCAGACGCTTCAGTTACCGATCCTAACACAGCGTTCTACACCTTGGGAGTGACATGGTATCCGGACAAGGGGCTCTTCGGTGATCTTATCGAGTTGTTCGACAGAGAACTGCTTCGTGAGTGGTGGTTCCATTGTGCACTCATCCACTGGTGGAAGTAAATCTTTCAAATTCTGAGCACTTTGTTTGATCTTTGGTGGCCGAAATTCTCCGACTTGCTGTTGAGCAGGTTTGGGAGCTCGTCGAATGGTCTTGATTACATCGATGGCCAATTTCCGGTTTGCTTGATCTGCATCTGCAAGCATTGCCAGTAGAACATTTTCAGGGTGAGCCCAATTTGCATTTCTTTGGATCACAGGCCATGTGACAGTCTTGCTAGCTGGTGGCAGTAATCGTAGCAGCTTGATTTGCTCCAGGAAATGTTTTGGGCCATCTGTGCACCTTGGATGGCACTTGATGCTAAACTACACGGGTCCATAGTGGCACACGACAAACTGTGAGTGAATACAGTTCATCACTTGGCTGCGCCATCGCTACATATAGCCGACAAATTCTGCTGGCAGTTGTAACCCATCTTGCATGGGAGATTGGTCCAGGCTTCTCTCGTAGAAGATCTTCATTAATGACATCAGTCCTTATCGCTTTCATCATTCTGTACAGGTAGGCTTGGTCACGACTCATTTCAGTAAGGTCAACATCCGGGAGAGTGTGGCCATCAGCAATACATTGAATTCCTCTAGAGGAAAGTGGCAAACTTTGACATGTGGCCAAAGCTTTGCCAATTGGTCCTTTCCATTGAGTTGCAGATTCTGTTGGGCCGATGAGTTCCTTGCACAAGTGGCGCAGTGGGAGTTCATTTAAATGCAGACTACAGATGAACCAGTGCAAAGGGCGACCCAGGCGGCACTCTAGCAGGTGTATTGCTCCATTTCTGTGCCCTGTGTTTGTGGCTGTGCTGTCGGCTCCCACTGCAATTATCTTGTCTGCAATACCCATTTCTTCAATCGCATTTTGAAGTCCATCCGCAATGACAGTGCCAGTTCCTCGTTCTAGTGGTCCTCAACTTTCTTTGTGCTGTACCATTTGTTCCCCTTTTTCTCTTTGACAAGTGTCATGTTTTTCCGCCCATCAAAAAATAAAGCAGTGACTTCCACATCGTGGTAAGTTACCGCTTCCTTCAGATCCCTTCGTACCTTCTGCCGTGCTCTCCATACTTTGTGGTGGTCAATTACGTTTATCTGATCATCAGAACTAATGATGCCATAGTCAGCCAATGTTGCAGTGCTGATAGCTGCAGCAGCCCTGTTCGATACACCATACCGGTCAGCTTCCAAAGCAACAGTGGGAATCGGTGTGATGTTCCTGTCCTCCTGGGCACTATCACCCATCCACTCATCACCAACACTTTCACCACTGGAGTCTGCTTCTGCTTGAGCTGATTCGACCACATCTGCAGAGGATGCTACCTCTTGCCGTTCCGTTTTTCTTTTATTCTCTTCTTGTCTTTCTTGCATCCGATCCTCTCTTGACTTCCTTCTCTCCATCATCTGAGTCACATTCGTATCCACCCGACTAATCTGCATGATCCGTGTGGTTCTCTGGTCGATCAGAAAGGCATGCTCTCGTCGTGGAACTTTAATTTCTTTTTCACAGTGGCATGCAGACAGATCATCGCATTGGCAGACAGCTATGTCAAACAATTGATTCAGGCTTTCCTCGAACTTCTTGGTTTTTGTGGCCTGTTTACCTTGCTTCGATGCTTGTGAGCCTTTTTCCATCAATCGGAGCAGCTTGGTCTTCACATTCTTGATTGGCTGTGATGGAATGTTAGCACGATTCCAAAGGTCAATGAGTGTTTGGCATACCTCCGGAAGAATCTCCCTGTTGCTGGTGTATTTGTTCTTCTTCAAGAAAAGGAAATGCCTTGCAACTTGTATACGGGTTGGAAGTTCAGACAGAGGAAGCTCTGATAGTGGAGAACCAAAGACAATGTGGCTGGCAGATCCCCGTGTTCTTTGCGTGCTCATTGTACCAGCAAAACTCAACAAGTATCACACAGGAACACAAACAAAAACACAAACGTATAAATAAAAGATATATATATGATTATGAGTATATATATAAAAGGCTTGGTTTATTGGTAAGCAATAAGTTTACCAAATATATATATAAAAATATACTGCACACAATGTATTATGTATATAAATATCCATAGGTATATATATATATATATATATATATATATACACACACCCTAAGACATATAACTTATAAACAATGTAAAACACAACAAAACAAAGAAATGTGTATAATGTATATATCAAAACGCACCTTTCGTTAGTACCTTGGGGTTTTTGAACACCCCATCCACAGAAAAAACACTTGTTTCTCTCAAGCGAGCTAGCGTAGAACTAAGAAATTCCAGGGGATGACTCACTGAGAATAATTAGAAAGCTGTCAGAAGTACCATGTCAGTCAGTGTTGCCAGCCAGCTGTAATTAACAAGAATTTTGTATTTTTTACATGCGAAAAAGGTGGTATTCTGCTTGTTGCAGAAATTTTTTTTTTCTTTTCTGAAATCAGCAAGGTTGATTGTACAAAACCTGAAGTGCACCTCCAGATCGCTCATGACGCTACACGCTAGTCTTCACCTTCCGTTTCCTCTATCTTAGACGTAAAAGTCCTTTGTATAGCTTCAATGCTCGCAATGTCTCTCTCTTCTGTGTTGGCTTGTGAGTACTGAGCAATACTCAATTATTGGTAGGACAAGACTCTTCCATAATTTGAGCATGATGTTTGCTTTTCTGCTGCGGAAGCTCCTCCAGATGATTCCCATTATTTTTCTAGCCTTATGATTTTGATTTTATAGTGCTCTCTGAATTCTGCATCGGACGACATAATTACTCCAAGATCCCTGACTTGTGGATTTGGTGTTGTCTGTTTGGCTTGCGGAGTTTTGTACCCTTTTTTCTGTAGCTCTTTGTTATTACCATATCTTAGAAGTTGGAATTTTTCTTCGTTGAACTTCATATTGTTGTCTTCTGCTCACTGGAATAATGTTTCAATGCAGGGCCGGATTAAGCATTGTTAGGGCCGGGGGCAATGAATATTTTCGGGCCGGTGTCTCTAGAAAAACACAATTCTTTACCTGATACATCATACATGAGTGATGTGATCAGCTGACTGGGATCGATCAACAGAAAACGAAACAAAAACAAAGATGTGATTACAGAAAATGTATACTTTGTTCACATAAATGGGATACTAAACTAGGTTTTGTAGAACCGGAATCTAGAATTTTTTTTTTTTCCTCACGGTCGACCAATTATTTTAACGGTAGATTATAGCGTTTACATAGTTTCTTGGGGCTGGGGGCAAATGCCCCCTTTGCCCCCATTATAATCCGCTACTGTTTCAATGTCGTTTTTGTAATTTTCTTATGTCATCTTCTTTCAATACTTCCTTACATATCTTTGTGTCATCTGCGAAGCATGATACAATACTGTCCTTAATATCTGCATCAGTATCTGCAATCATTATTATGAACAGCAAGGGAGTTAATACTGTCCCTTGTGGGACAGAGCCAATTTATAATTATGTATTTAATGGCCAGTTTGTGGCCATGTTTGATGTATAAATCGGTACTACAGTATAAGAAATGATGTTAATCACCGTTCTTTGATAATGGTTAGAAA
>JAJOZX010002995.1:205000-507500 GCA_023014485.1 Bathynomus jamesi | reverse complement strand
CAATCGATATGGACCGTGACTTCTTTTTGGTTGGCAGGGTTAGTACCCTGATGGATACCGTAATGAAATTGACTGGATTCTTTGGATCTGATATATTTGCATGTCGGTTATAAATAGATATAGAGTGTAACATATTTGTGGATAGTAGTCTATTATGACTTGATCCTCTGGATCCAGAGATTCTATCTTTAGTTTTAAATCGATAAATAATTAATTAGTTTTAAATTGATAATTATTTCGTTTGGTAAAAATTGGTCGTTGCCAATGTACAGGCAGTTTTTACATAAATTTCTTATGTTCTTGTGGTTCGGAACCCATGTAAAATTGTAGGTCCCCTCCGCCACCACGGAGGACATACACAATTACGAACACAGGTAGACCAGCCATGAGTGGATCCTAGGGTCTTTGTTGGTCTGAAACATTATAACATATATACACACGAGGGCCACTCAGTATATTTTCCCCACCTTTTTTTTTCTTCCCAAGTTTCCTTGTAAGTTCCAAAAATTTTGTACACAAGTAGTTACATACCTTTTTTACAAGTTTTTATTTTCCACATAATCTCCATCTTTTTCTACGGCTTTCCTCCACCTCGAAACAAGGGCCTTTATTCCTTGCTGGTAAAAGTCCGCTGGGTTCCGCTGGAACCACCTCTTAACCTCCTCAACAACCTCATCGTTACTCTGAAACTTTCTTCCGCGAATAGCATCCTTCATTGGCCCAAACAAATGGAAGTCTGAAGGTGCCAGATCCGGGCTTTATGGAGGGTGGGATAACACAGTCAAGCGCATTTTTGTGATGGCGTCTCTTGTTTGCAAACTGTTGTGTGGTCTTGATTTATCATGCAAAAGAAGGACGTCTTTCAGTTTTCTCTCCGGTCGAACTCGCTTTATACGTCTCTGGAGTCTCTGTAGGGTAGCAATATATGCCTCTGAGTTGATTGTTTGTCCTTTCTTCATAATATCCACCAGAATCACCCCTTTCATGTCCCAGAAGATGGTGACCATAACCTTTCCTGCAGAGGGAGCCATTTTGAACTTTTTCTTGCGTGGGGAGTCTGCGTGATGCCACTCCATGGATTGGAGTTTTGTTTCAGGTTCAAAGTGGTGTACCAAAGTCTCATCCTCAGTCACAATTCGTGAAAGGAAGTCATCCCCTTCTGTCTCATATCGAACCAATGACTCAGAAGCAATTTCTTTTCTTTGGGCTTTGTGATCTTCAGTCAGTTGGCGAGGAACAAACCGTGAGCACACTTTTGAGTATCCCAGTTGCTGAATTATCGTATTCACACTTCCTTCACTAATTTCTAGCTCCAATGATAGCTCCTTGATGCTGTTAGCAAGTTCCACAGTGAGAGATGTCACAGCCGATGGCAGGCGACCGCTGCGTGGCTCACCATCAAGGCTGGCGCGCTCTCTCCGATGATCTCACGTTTAGAGCAGCGTCCAACTGTGCTTCGATCAACAACAGCATCTCCGTAACTGCGTTAACCATCGGTTTTATACAAGGGCGTTTAAAAGCGGTTTTTATACAAGGAGGGAAGGTTCAAACTGGAAAAATCCGGTTATGTGAAGCGCAGAAAGTTCAAACTTACGGCCCAAAAGACATTTCAGCCCCATGGCCTATTATTTAGCTAAGAAAAAAGGGTGGGGCAAAATATATTGAGTGTAGTGATGTAGGCCACATCCGCATCCGCGGAACATCCGCACATTTTCTCGCATCCGCGTCCGCACTTTGGACTGCGGATGTCGTGCGGATGTGGACCGTTGAGATAAAACGTCATTAATAAGCGGAAATTATCAAATTCTACTATATTAATAGAACTAGTTCATTGTGCGCAAAAGTGATGCAAGCGACAAGACGAGAGGCTGTTCTTGTATGAAGTTACTCTCTTGCAACCTACTTAGATCCACGTTACAAAGCTAAGTTATTTTCACCTAGTACATTAGAACGAGTTAAATCATCACTTGGCAAAGCAGTTGAAGAGCTTCAATCTCTTGAATCTGTCGCTTCGCCACCCACCAAAAGAATAAAAGTTTCAGTGACAGAACCAACACCTTCAACAAGCAAATCTATCACAGAATCTGTCTCTCAGTTTCTTGAGTCAAGCAGCAATGACGAGACCTACGCGATGTCAAAAGATGTAGTAAAAATGATCGAGAGCTATCACCAAGAAAAACGCCTGGCTGCATGTGACAATCCTATTAGTTGGAAAAATACGCAGAATATCTATCCATACTTGAGTAAACTTGCAAGGAAACATTTAGCCTGTCCCCCAACAAACGTACCGAGCGAGAGATTATTTAGCAGTGCTGGATTAATATATGATGAAAAGAGAAACAGACTGGCAGCAGAAAAGGCAGAAAAGTTAATGTTCCTTAAGCATAACCTTCCTATAATTAAGTTTGAACATTAAACGATGAACATCTCAGTTTACTTTATTTTAATTACTCATTTATAAATATGCCTAATAAAACTTTAAACTTAATATAAATAGTTATCAAGCTAATTAAAGATCTCTTTCTATAAGGGGGGAGGTTGGGGAAAGAGGTCGGTGGGGTGCATTTGAGTTGGGTTCACGTCCCGCATCCTGGTAACACAATTATGGTTTCTAATTGTGGCTGAAACTCAACAAAATATAACGAATTTATTTGCAGACGAATTCACTAATTGATTTCTATATTAGTTAGATGCTTGATATTATTTTATATGTTCAGAGAAAAGTACAGCAATTATTGTACAATTAATGAATTATACTACATTATAGCTACAGCTCTCTCTATATAATAACTTATTATATACGTTAAACACAACAAATCTCGAATATATCCTAAAAAATAACGAAAATGTAGACATCCGCATCCGCGGATGTTGAAATCAAACATCCTCATCCGCATCCGCGGATGTGAAAAAAATGACATCCGCTACATCACTAATTGAGTGCCCCTGTATATATATATATATATATATATATATATATATATATATGTATATTGGCTGAGTGATTAATTGAAACGTGGTCATTATAAATATTATCTCGTGTGAAAATTCGCGCACTTAGTTTTATAGTGACATGGTGAATTCAGGATAATTTACATTTAATATTAGGCACAAATAACACCTACTAAATTACACATCAACTTCCTACAACTCTGAAGAACGCGTTACAACCCCATATTTTGTTTTGAAAATGTTGTGAGCGTTGCAACATTGAAAAGTTGTCAATTTTTAAATTAAATTTGGATTGAATTTTTTTTCTTAAATTCAAGGCTCGGGAGAGGAAACACGGCCCCTGGTGCTACTTTTGACTCCGGGACCCTTTAACCTCGATCATCTCTATTTTCCAGTCCGGGCCCTGGTTTTTTGACACCTCATGCATATATATATATTATATATATATATATATCTATCTATCTCTCTCTCTCTCTCTCTCTCTCTCTCTCTCTCTCTCTCTCTCTCTCTCTCGGTCCTTTACTTTTTATCATCTATATTAACGATATAGACCGTAGACGTCGGGCTTCTAAGTGCAATCTCAAAATTTGCAGACGATACGAAATTAGGAAGTAGTGTAGGTACTGAGGAGGGCGTAAGAACGCTTCAGAATGATCTTGACAGGTTGGGCGAATGGTCTGCTACTTGGCAGATGCCATTCAACTTGGACAAATGTAAGGTAATGCACATAGGTTATAAAAACCCAAAGACCGATTACTCTCTCTTGGGAAGGAACTTGACTGAGACCGATCTAGAGAAAGATTTGGGAGTCTATATCAGCAACGATCTGAAACCGTCGAAGCACTGTGCAGAAATCGAAAAGAGGGCCTTAAAATTATTAGGTTATATTAAAAGACAGTTCCAGTTTCGGAACAAGGAGACTGTAATGTCTCTTTATAATTCTCTAGTCAGACCTCAACTGGAATACTGTGCGCAGTTTTGGTCTCCATCCCTCAGGAAGGATATAGAAAGGTTAGAAAGAGTACAAGCAAGGGCTACAAAATTGATCCCTTCAATGAGAATGCAAAGCTACCAACGGAGATTGGAGCGCCTAAATCTGTTTAGCTTAGAGACGAGGAGGTTGCGGGGTCAGCTTATTCAAGTCTTCAAGATGCTCAAAGGAATAGACAGGGTAGATTACAGAAACGTATTCTCACTTAATGCCAATCCGACAAGAAATAATGGGTTTAAACTGGAACTAAAGACATTTAGGACCTCTGTCTGCGGAAATTTCTTTTCCTATAAAATAGTTAATATCTGGAACCAACTTCCCTCAGAGGTTGTTTCCAGTCAAAGTGTAAATGTGTTTAAAAATAGGCTAGACAAAGTACTGAATACTCTCATAGTTTAAGATTAAAACAAAGAAAACTCTGCAGGAGTTCGCTTGCACGGTGTCTCTGTGAGCAAACTAAATATAGAGCTATTTATATATTCTCCACTTTCCTGTAAAATTTCCTTGGCTACTTTTCCAGGGTCAAGGTATTTTCTTCAACCTTTTTCCGTACCTGCCTCTGGCAGGGAGGGAGCGGAGGGTGGGGAGAGAGCCTTCTACTTTTCTATCCAGTTTTCTACTACTGCTAGGATAGTTGAAAGAAAAATAAACTTTTAATAACAGGAACCTCCCAGAGTGGACCGAAAGGTCTTTGAGGCTTTCTCTTGTCCTTGTAACACACTCTCTCTCTCTCTCTCTCTCTCTCTCTCTCTCTGATATCGACGGTGGCATCGTCAGTCGGATCGCCAAATTCGCTGATGACACCAAGCTTAGGGCCAATGTTGGGACGCCCGAAGCGATCGAGGAACTGCATGCGGACCTAGGTAGGATAGGAGAGTGGTCCGAAAAATGGCAAATGCCGTTTAACTTGGGTAAATGCAAAGTGATGCACATTGGCTACGCCAATCCCAAGTCGGACTACTCGATGTTGGGCAGTAATATCGAGGTGACTGATTTAGAAAAGGACTTGGGTGTGCTAATTAGCAGCGACCTTAAGTTTACGAAACAGTGTGTAGAGGTGGAAAGAAAGCCCAGAAACTATTGGGTTATATCAGGAGGCAATTTCAATTTCGGAACAAGGAGATTGTGCTCTCACTGTACAATTCCCTTGTTCGGCCGTACCTGGAGTATGCTGTGCAGTTCTGGTCGCCCACCCTCAGGAAAGATATTGAGAGGCTGGAGCGAGTGCAGGCGAGGGCCACAAAGTTAATCCCTTCCGTTAGGCATATGGGCTACAATCGACGGTTACGCGCCCTGAACTTGTTTTCGCTTGAAACTCGGAGGCTGCGCGGTCAACTGATCGAGGTTTTCAAGCTCTTACGCGGGTTCAACGATGTCGATTTTAGAAGTATGTTTAGTTTAAATGATAACCCAACTCGCAACAATGGTTGGAAGTTGGATTTGAAACGGTTTAGGTCTAGTGTGTGTGGGAATTACTTTACGTATAAGATCTGTGACACATGGAACAGGTTACCTTTGGAAGTTGTGAACAGTTCCTCTGTGGATCAGTTCAAGAAAAGGTTAGACGAAATCTTGCACACTATTTGTGTGTGTAAAGACATTTAGGACCTCAGTCTGCGGAAATTTCTTTTCCTATAAAATAGTTAATATCTGGAACCAACTTCCCTCAGAAGTTGTTTCCAGTCAAAGTGTAAATCTGTTTAAAAATAGGCTAGACAAAGTACTGAACACACTCATAGTTTAAGATTAAAACCTCAGAAAACTCTGCAGGAGTTCGCTTGCTCGGTGTCTCTGTGAGCAAGCTAAATATAGAGCTATTTATATATTCTCCACTTTCCTGTAAAATTTCCTTGGCTACTTTTCCAGGGTCAAGGTATTTTCTTCAACCTTTTTCCGTACCTGCCTCTGGCAGGGAGGGAGCGGAGGGTGGGGAGAGAGCCTTCTACTTTACTATCCAGTTTTCTACTACTGCTAGGATAGTTGAAAGAAAAATAAACTTTTACAAAATTTTCCCTGGCTCCCGTTGCCATTGGTACCTTCTCGGTATGGGCCGCAAGGCCTTTTGAGGTACTTCTTTTCCTCCTTGTAACTCTCTCTCTCTCTCTCTCTCTCTCTCTCGGTTCTGCCTAAATTAGTCACTATTTTCTTTTTCTGTGGGGAAATGTTTATATAATTATGTGTATCACTAAAGTACGTAAGAACATTAACAAATTTTCTTTAATTTATGCGCCTATAAAAACTTGACTTAAAATGTGAGGAAGGTTAGGGAAGAAATAAGGTCACTCGCAGAAAGGGCGGTAAATTTTCTAATAAAATTATATGAATCTGTACCGGATAAGGTCTACTGAGCAAAATTGCGCCACAACAATAGCCTTATAAATGGACTTTTCTGATACTTAAGATTCCTACAAACGACCGAGAACTTTACCTAAATACAGTGACGAGTACATTAGTGTTGACCTCATTTTTTGTTACTGGTCAATTCTCGCAGGAACTTGCGAGGAAGATACTGAGAGTGAAAGTCTCTCTTTGGACTATTGGACGAGAAAGGACCCATTCACTCTATCATATTTCGACTTAACCAATTTAATTTCGTATAAACCTCCATTGTCTATCTATCGTTCTATCCTAATGCATTTAATTGTATTATAGCAATAGTTGGTATAATGACCTTGCATTTCTTATATCGATAATGATAATTTAAGATTAACACGTACCATACCTTAATTAATATTACTTATTCAGGATTTACGTATTATTAATAATAAATATTTTATTTTTAATAAGAGTCCAGTAAAGCCTCAAGCTTAAGGGCCAAATTAAATAAAATAAATAGTCTAGCTTCACAATTATTTATGTCATTGTAAAACCAATGTATTTATTTTATTATTAACGAAAGGTTATTCAATATACAGGGTGACCCAAAAGTCTGTTGCCCCGACGCATTCTAAACTTTTTTTCGGGGTAACAGACTTTTGGGCCATCCTGTATATTGAATTTTGAATTTAATTGAATAACCTTTATTAATAATAAAATAAATACATTGGTTTTACAATGACGTAAATAATTGTGATGCTGGATTATTTATTTTATTTAATTTGGCCCTTAAGCTTTAGCCTTTACTGGGCTAATATATAAATATATATACACTGTCTGCCAAAAAAAAGGGTTCACTCTAAAAACAGCCATGAAATCAACATTTATTAACCAGTCATAATAAACTCATACAGAGCAAAACTATGTAAACAGTATATATGTACACCAATTTTCAGATTATTATATTCAAAATTAATGATTTAATGAGGATTGTTTATATTCAACAAATTTTGTTGGTGAACATCGCTCCAGTTTTGAATTCTGGGAGTCTACAAAGGCGGTAAAACTTTGGTAATAAAATTTTTATTCTCATTTTAGTTATGAAATACATCATAAGATTTATAAAATATAGGAAATGCCTCCATGTGATAAACTTTCAAAGGCTTTTTCCACTGATGAAAAGAGATTCACTGTGGGGCCACCTCGGAACAGTCAAAATGACAGAGTTTACTCGCACGCCCAATGTGAGAATGAAATACCTGATAGCAAACTTTTTGCAACCAGAAGTCATTTCTCAGCTAGTGTCATGGGGTCAGTTGGCATATCAAAATTAGGAAAAAATCCATTTATTTTACTGAGCCTGGTGTAAAAGTCAATGCCGAGTACTATCGAAATACTCTGCTGCGAAAATGCTTCCTGAAATGCAAAATCTGGCCAACGGTGGTTATTATCTTTTTCAGCAAGACGGAGCAACGCCCCATACAGCAATAGCAACTGTGGAATACTTAAAAAATAATGTCCCAGAATTACTTGAACTCCAAAATTGGCCACCTAACAGTCCTGACTTGACCCCTGTTCACTATGGAATCTGGGAAAATTTGGCACAGAGTTTACAGGAGCAGGGTGAGAAATGTTGATCACTTGCGTCAGCTTCTTGTGGAGAAGTGGGAAGAGATACCACAATTGCAGACCGACCGAGACATTGATGAATTTGTCCAAGATTGAAGAAAATTGTTGAAACAGAAGGGAAACACATTGAACAATTTTTTTTAATAGGAAGTCCAAAAGAGTAAAATGTTAATTTGATTTCTTGTTTGGTAATAATCTACTTAAGCTCCCATCTCTCCGATTTTCATAAATTATACATCGGTAGCTTCGTTTCTTCATTAGGAATGCGATTTAGACAGTCTCTAGTAAGGGAAATGCTTCAAAACCTAACCTAACCTAAGTAGATTATTACCGTTTAGGTTGTCTCAAAACAGTTGGCATTATAGCAGTGCGAGCTGTGCTTCAAAATGTTAGGTTAGGTTATGAAGCATTTCCCTTACTAGAGACTGTCTAACTCGCATTCCTAATGAAGAAACGAAACTACCGATGTATAACACTGGTCAACACTCATTTTATTGCCAATCATATTACAGGGTGGGCCGTAAGTTTCCATACATAGGAAAAATAAACATTTTTTTATGGATGGTGTGGGCCGGGATATGGGGTGACAGAATTATTGGACCAATTTTTGTCAGTGGAAATCTTAATGCCGAAAGGTATCAACATGTTGCAAGAAGAGATTTTCCCATCCCTGCTAAACGAGGAAGGTAACTTCCCAGTTTACTTCCAGCAAGATGGAGCTCCACCTCATTATGGTCTTCACGTGCGTCGGTATTTGGATCAGCAGTAGTTTCCGGATGCTTGGATTGGTCGGCGTGGTCCTGTGGAGTGGCCTCCCAGATCCCCAGATCTCACCCCCCTTGATTTCTATCTTTGGGGGCACTTGAAGGCCATGGTGTATCAGGAAAAGATACGACACATAAATCATCTAAAGGAACGTATCACCAACGCCATTACAAGCATAACGTCAACTGTGCTAATGCGTGTTCATCAACAGTGGGGAACACGTATTGAAATGTGTTTTCAAAACAATGGCAACCATGTAGAGCATATTATATAAATAAAAATGGTTGTCCATAAAAAAATGTTTATTTTTCCTATGTATGGAAACTTACGGCCCACCCTGTAGAGTGATTTTGGGGTAACTTTGTGGTGCTGATTCCGAATATGACATCGGTTTTGCTAGATTGGCTCTAATTTATGAGATAATTGGTACCCCATTGAAACACGTAAAAATGCAAAAAATTTAATGTTCAGGCGGAGCCTACTTACAAATCGCATTGAAATTGTCTCAAATCATACAAAAGTAAACACATGAAATACATAATGGCATTTTATTCGGTCTCACCATCTAGAATGTTCCGGTAGTTTCCCATATGCACGCGTTATGGTTACGTTTCCTATTAATTGAGGGTATTCATTATCACAAGAACTAGAGCCAAATCGGAAAAACTATTCATTTTGGAATTCAGCAACCCCAAAATACCCTAAATTCGTACGAATTTCCTTGGCAACGAAACAAAAATGTTTTTTTGTTGACCTGTGTAATTTATGAAAATCGGAGAGACGGGAGCTTAAGTAGATTATTACCTCTTTTTTTTAAACTTAGGATTTAAGTTGTTTCGAAATTCAAAATCCTTTTTTTATTTTCATAGTTTTTTAATAGAAGCATTTCCTATATTTTATAACTCTTATGATGTATTTTATAAGTAAAATGAGAATAAAAATTTTATTACCGAAGTTTTACCACCTTTGTGGACTCCCAGAATTCAAAACTGGAGCGATGTTCACCAACAAAATTTGTTGAACATAAACAATCATCATTAATTTTGAATATAATAATCTGAAAATTGGTGTACATATATACTGTTTACATAGTTTTGCTCTGTATGAGTTCATTATAATTGGTTAATAAACGTTGATTTCATGGCTGTTTTTAGAGTGAACCCTTGTTTTTGGCAGACGGTGTCTATAATATATATTAGTAATGATAATAATGCATTTGTTTCTGTTTTCAGTTTTCGTTTTGATGACTGGAGTTGTGGCAATGGTTGCCGCTAATTTTGAGATGGCAAAACTTCACAGCCCTCGCAACAATGTAATCACTTCTTCCACATTGGCTTGGCATTCGGTACGACCGGGGTTGGGACTTCCCCAGAACACGGTCCCTATTGGTAGTAGTGATCTATCGTGGTGCCGCACTGTTGATCACGCAACGTGGATTTCGGGGGCCGTGATAGAAGGGAAGTGCCATGCCCCTTTCTTGGGGAGTGTCCACGTGGCAGACAAGTACCAAGTTCTGGTGTCGATGAATGGGTCCGCGCGACTCGTGAACGTCCCTTGGGACAAGCAAGTAGCTTTCCCTCCCAACTGCGTTGCTACTCCAGACATGTTGCTCGCTCTCAGTCAAGATGCGGATGAAGGGGAAGTTCTTCCGGGTTTTGTCAACCCGAAGGAGAGGCGAGCTCATTTTTTGAGGGGCGATAAGGCAATTAAATTGGAAGAGGGTCAGCTCGTGACGGAAAAGGAACCCGTCGCATACCGTCTTAGGGACGTGCGCCTCAGCGACAAAACGGAGACAAAATCAAACGAAATAGTGCTGCAGGAGTTTATATTGGAAAATTCGGAAGAGAGTCCGTCAGAGGTGAGTCACGAAATAACGTTCACATCGCCTCATGTCGTTTACTTTGGCAAGATGAAAGGAACCATAGTCGATCTCCCAACCTCCGTCAGTGGCCCAGACATCTTTCCCGTTGATATCGATTGGGGTATTAAAAAAATATTAAATCTAAATCTTACGCACAACGTCACCTATAATCTTCCTGGCAAATCCTCTGTGAAAGTGAGAGTAATCCAGTTAATCCGGAACCTTGAAGGGGCGTACTCCGGCCGCCTCATTTCCATCTACGATGACGGTGTCAAGTTGGAGCGAAACATCGAAGGTCTTCACACTGAAGAGAGACTGGCGGAACTGCGCGCGAAGTTTGAGCAATCAGTGTCTATGACGGACGGCAGCCCCATCGAAGAGCTACCCCCACAGATGCTGGTCCTCCTTCACTCCACGACTACTACTCCCGCTCCTCCCGGAGTACCTTACAGCGAAATGGACTCCCATGGATCCACTTCTGATAACCACCTTTTACCTCAAGCCCAAGGAGTGGGTGTGAACGAAGCAAATTTACCCGCCCCTCTGTGGGGAGTCACTTTGTTCTGCTGGTCGTTCTTCCTTAGTGAGATCCTTCGTCAGTGAAGTGACTCGCTTCTTCAAACGCTGTCCGTACCCGAATGGAAGCACCGAAAACTTTTAAAACTGAAATAAAATTTAAGCTACAAAGAATTAGTTTGTCGGAGAACTGCTTCTGTTCACCTTCAGATGAACATTGACACGAAATGGGAAACACCTCCATCGCAACAATAGTCTTCATTCTACGAATGAAATCTGTACCAAATAAAGAACAAGAGTGATAAAAAACAAAACTTAAAAAAGGGAAATTTCATTGTGAAACACTAATCACTTAAAATGGCAGTAATCTCTATAATCTCTGTTTTATATTATTTAATTTGTTAATACAAAATTTAATGTTAAATTAAACATAAATCTTTAAATTCAATATGTAAATGCACTTCCACTTCCGAAAATATTTGGTTAAAAGAAAAATTTGTATTTGCGGCCTTTAAAATTCAATGCTATGAGCCAAAAATACTTTTAGATTAGTTACTTTGAACTTAAATTGGACAATGTTTAAAATTTATTGTATCAATAACTCAAGCTTCAAATTTTAATATTCAGATGCTCTTAATAAATGTGGAGGAAAGTGCACAGTATATAATATATAATTATATATATATATATTATATATATAAATAAGTATTTTGGTTGAAAAGTACAGTTTAATAAGGAAGGGCAGATCCAGTCCCTGAATATGAATATTATATTCGGTAGAGCAGAGCTGTCGGTAATATTGTTACCATCGTCAGGTAAAACTGCGGAAAACCTTAAATTATTGTATTTTACAGCGTATTAATTCATACCCTGACTTTGGCAACCGCAGTGGTATTGTGCATAAATTGTTGTGGTAAGTTTCAACGATCAATAGAAAGATGAATTAACCTTTTTATATCAGTAGTACGTATGTCTTTGTAACTGCAGTTTGGTTAAAGCTTATTTTAGTTCATTCAAATTATGAAATGGAGTATAGTCCTTCAAATAAGGTTTTGTCTTCAAGAATGAGGATATTTTCTAAAAGGGGGGGGGGGGGGCTACGGCTATTATTATCTTTAGAAAGTACTTTAAAAATGTTCTAATTTAATCGCAATATGATGATTGCGAGTGTTATAGTGTGGCAGTTCGTTTAGCAGTTTATGCGAACGATTACTAAATGTGGGATCGTCAGCCGCTCTTTGAATTCATTTGTAAAAGCCATTAGAAGACTGCGCAGCCACGCGCAATCGTCGCACTAGTAATGAGAGACGAGGAACGAGCCCAAAGAACCACAGGTATTTTGTCTATTCAAAAAATTAAAAAAAAAAGGAATTGTAAGTATGACCCAAAGTAATGATGCATTTCGCGTTTATCTGTGAAAAAATTTATTAATGAATTGAGTAGTCTCCTTCACTGTCGTGATCATTGTTGGCCAACTTAAAATGTAGGTTCTTTGTTTTTTCGTGAATATAGTTTCGGGAAATTTTTTCACCAATTTATCGTTAAAGATTTTTTTAAATACTTTTCAAATAAATGTTTTTGGGAAATCCTTATTTAATACAAATTTTAGAAATTCTCGCTCTGATTTGCAGCAGTTAATAATGTTAATAATTATTATTATTATAATAATAATAATAATAATAATAATAATAATAATAATAATAATAATAATAATAATAAGGGACTGCACGACCAGAATCGAATTTCATGTTGACGTTCGACCTTATGCAAATATATAGATTTCAGATTTTCAATGAAAATGACTGACCTAACCTGGCATAATTTAACCTAACCTAAACCAACTGAACGTAATCTGACCTAATTTAAACTAACAGATCGACTTTGTTATCCGTTACCCAATAATTAGAGCAAAATGTGCACGTATATAGTTAAAGAAAGGTGAATACCAGATTCTGTTTAATATTTTGAGAGAAAAACTATTGAATTTCGTACAAAGACGGTTCAAATTTGGTTGACAGGAAAAGGAAGTAATGAAATTATCATTATTCGGCGTTATTCATTGTCGAAGAAGGAAGGAAGGTGTGGATTATTGGTCGAACCTCAGACGTAATTTCTTTATTAATACGATTAATACGTTTAACAGTTTGAATAGTCCCGAAACCCATCGATGGGGTCATGTAGTCGAAACGGAAAAAAGATCCTGTCTGGGCACTTGGCGGTAAAATACAGGTGTGAATTTATTTGGTCAGTCATCCATCCAATCCTTATCAGTGAAGGTGAGGCTGATTCCCCCCCCCCCCCCCGCCATTACAACTCCTCCATTTAGCGTGTATTGTTTACCCATGCGGTCTACGAAGATATTTACACTAGCGTGCGGTCTACAACATATTTACACATTCATTTACATTAAAACAAAATATTTAAAGGACAAATAAAACAAACAATTCATTCTATGGGATATAATGCCCGGTTAGGTTAATTGCATGCCCGGTTAGGTCAACTGTATGCCCTTGACAATTGGTTAGGTTAAGTTGTGATATTTTCGTTAGTTTTAACGAAAATATCACAACTTAACCTAACCAATTGTCAAGGGCATACAGTTGACCTAACCGGGCATTATATCTCAGAATGAATTGTTTGTTTTATTTGTCCTTTAAATTTTTTTTGTTTCAATGTAATTGAACTAATATTTGTCTTCATGATTCCCCCTTTTATAGTCCGCCTTGACCTCACATTCGTCTCCAATGATAAAGTCAAGGCATTTCAGGTCAGGTCACTTCAACGCAAATTCTTTTGTAGACTAAAGATATCTTTGTAGACCGGACGCTATTAGTCGAACCTTGCAGTCTTTGTCAGCGATTCGTATCATTTCTTTTAAATCGTTCAACGTGAGATTTAGTACCGTGGAATTTACCGGGATTGGAAAAAGTTTGATCAGAGGTTAATGGTGTCGTTCAGGCGAGTTTTCATAAAAGGAGAAGAAACCACGTCAACACGAGTCAATGGGAGAAATAAAAAACTCTGGTTGTGGATTCCTCTGTTGTAATATTGGTTAGTACGAGAATGGATCATTCATAGAGGTTGTAATTAAATACATTTTCGTAAAAAAAAAAAAAAAATAGAATTGGTCTGGAAAGGACACCATTTTCATAGGACTCGGAAATCCGTAAAGAATTTTGGAGTTGAGACATATTCTGACCTTAAATCTCATCCACTTATGAGAGGAGGAAAATGATAATTATTTAACATGGAATTCAACCTATGAGAGTCCTCTGCTGGATTCCGTCATCCGATCACGCGGTTGTTGCCAAACAAACAGAATTCGGTGAAAATATTCTCCATTTTCCTTATTATAGTTAATTTTTATCACTTTTTGTTCAACTTTTCGATTTGAAGGAGTGATTTTTCTTATAACTTTGATAAGTTCCCTTCTTTTGTTCTATTATAATAACTTTGTTAATTAATTATGCAGTTAACATTCTGTCAAATATAATAACTTAAGGTTCTCCCCCATTTTTACACTGATTGTGGTAACAGAGTTACCGATAGCTCTCCTTTATCGAATATACTGTAATGTCTATCTACAGAGTAATTCTGCTGTTTCTTTATATATATATATATATATATATTATATATATATTATTTGTGTGTGTGTGTGTGTGAATATTACGACTTAACGTGCATGACTTTGCTTACATAAAAGAAAATTAAGCCCTCTCAGGATCGAACCCGGAACTTGTCTGACTGGGGATTGCGGTAACTAACCACTAAGTTACGATATAGCTAAAAGCTGACACACCGTGGCGTATCCTTGTTCGAGTTAATTTATTATTATAGAAAATTGTGCTTTAAGTCGTGTTATTGGTGTGTATGGGACCCAAGTATTATACCAGAGAGGTTCGAATGAACTTGTGCCATTGGCTCGAGTGTTTGTGGGGAAATGGCACATGAGCAGTTCTGCAAGCAAAAGCTGTGTGTGTGTGTGTGTGTGTGTGTGTGTGTGTGTGTTTTTACAGGCTGGTCCCAGCTTAGTGTTTAGCATCCGTGACTCCCGGTCAGAGGTCCTGCGTTTGAATCCTGATGGGAGGGGGGGGAGGTAATTTTTTGCATGTATGTATGTGTCTATAATCGTATTTTTGGAATAGATTTTATAGTTTTGTTTGTTACGAAATGTATGAATATTGTCCATATTATTTGCATAAACTTTGTCATTAAAGAAAAAGACGGTGAAGTAGTAATGTCTCTTGAAGGTATGAGACGACTGAGAAGGTAGCCAAATGACTCTGAAATCGCTCTATTAAACGTCATCAATGGAAATCCTTCGTAAAGGAACGACTAAGCCTTAATAAATAAATGTTCACAGTTTTCCTATACACGCCTTCGCTTTACCTCCTCTTCAAAGTTACGCTACAGTAATGGAATGAGGTCACTTAAAGTGAGGAAATAAGTGAAGAGGAATAATTTACTTAAAATAAATGATACAGATTTAATGTTGTATTTAATAACTTTGTAGTATAGGATTAAAATGATTATAAATTGAATTTGCCTTAAGTAGATCGTAAGTGTGGTAGCTGAATTTGGTAAATAAAATGGATTCTCATTTGGTAATTCATTTCCTCTTGCTTGACGCAGTTGGGGGCTGAAGAATTTTCATCGTAACTAAGTGGTCATTTAAGAGGTCTTGTCATTTATTTTAAGACTAAGCACGATAAGCTCCGATGATGCAGAGAGAGAGAGAGAGAGAGAGAGAGAGAGAGAGAGAGAGAGAGAGAGAGAGAGAGAGAGAGAGAATTATTGAACCATTTTCTCCTTTTTGAAATCCCTTCAACAATAACTGTTCCTATATTTCGCTACTTAAATAAAAAATTATTTGAAGCGCGTTGGCTTAGATTAAAAGTGGATTAAAACCAAATCTCCCGAAGGGAAACTCCACGTTTCTTATACCAGATTTTATCAGTAAGAACATAAAATACTTTTACCATGACTTTTGGAAACGACTGTATTTCCAGTCGAGTAAAACCAGTCAAAATTAGCAAAAAAGGCTTATGCAGCGTTCATATATTAACGCTTCTTTTACTTAGCAATCCAATTCTTAAAAATTATTGAATTCGAACAAGCTAAGTCGTTTTTGCCATGAAAAGACTAAAAATAGCTTTATCATTTATATACAGGGTGTTCAAAAAGTGTCACTGCAAGTGTGTGCGACTTTTTGAACACCCTGTATAATGAGTTAATTTCAAATTGTCTTTTTTGTAATGGGCAAATATTTAAAGAAATAGGTTAAGGCTGGACCTAGTCTATCTGTGATATACGTCGCTAATTAGAAATAATAATGTAATAACCTTGAATATTATACAATTTAGAGGTAAGATTATATAAAGGATTTAGATAGTTTATATAAAAGGATTCAATCCTACGCTTTCTTCGTCTCTCCAACCTAACCTACCTTAAAACACTCGATTGATGTAAATTTTATATTGTAGCCCCTAAATCTTCGAGCTAAGTGTAAACCATAAAACTCTATCTTAGCCAATATGTTTCATTTAGTTTTCAAGGCTATAGAGCGAGAGAGAGTATATTCTTTAACGCAAAGAATGTTGCTTCGTTCTTTTGTACCTTAAATTGTAGTGTGTGTATATATATATATATATATATATATATATATATATATATATAATGGGATGAATTTCACAATTAAACACGTGAAATGAATGAATGCTGCAAACCCACAAGGAAAAAGAAAAACGATTCCAAGTCCTTTTGTGTATTCAGAGCTACACCTCGTCAGGAAATGGAGAGAAGGCAACATGCCCATAAATATTATATATATATATAGGATAAATTTCACAATTAAACACGTGAAATGAATGAATTATGCAAATCACAAGGAAAAAGAAAAATGATTCCAAGACCTTTCGTCTATTCAGAAGTACACCTCGTCAGGGAGATGTACTTCTGAATACACGAAAGGCCTTGGAATCATTTTTCTTTTTCCTTGTGGGTTTTCCACACACACACACACACACACAAATGTCTTAAAAATACCCTGCTTAAAACTCTACTTAATTAATGCCTGTAATTATTTTTTCTCATAAATTGTTGTTCAATATTTTTTATTCATTTTATGAAATGTAAAATGTTTGAATTTTTTTGTAAAATGAATGAAAGTTTAGGTATTAAACGATAATTATGGATTTTTATTTTATATTCCTCGGTTAAATCTCTTAAGAATTGTATTATGAAATTCGTTTGGTGAAGGAAAATTAATAAATTGATCTCTGTTTGAATCCATTACTGGAAGGGAAGGTTATAAACTTGGAGTTTCCATTCATGGAACTCGTTAGATATGAAAAGGTAACGAATGTTTCGGATCGATTTCACTGAAGGTTCTGCGTCCTTAGTCAACACCTGTCCCGCTTGCGAGGAGGGAACGAAATAAATCGATTGGAAACGCTCTTAAACTCTCGCGATGGGAAAACTCGGAATGGCGTGCGAGGAAGGAAGAAAGGAGACACGTACACACGCGTTTGTGATAAACTGCCATCGTGTGAAGAAAGCGTACACAGTTATTTAGGTCTGAACAGGTTACGGAGTACAAAAATATTTCGGTGGTGGTCACTTCAACAATTAACTAGTGATGCACCGGAGCTCCGGCCGAGCAGTAGTTCCGGCCATTTTAGAAAACCTCCGGCCGGAGGTCTCGCTAAACTCCGGCAGAGGCCGGAGGTGTCAAGTACACCAAACTCAGTTCTGACAACTTTTAGTTTCAATTCTATAAAACTATAAAACCATTTCTGCACCTATCCGAATATTTCAGTTCTCAGATAATAATTTATTTTATGAGTGATCAGTGATTGTATTAATAATCGATTTGATATAGGCTATTTTACTCAACATTCAGCAAGACATCATAAGTTTCATAACCTGAGGCTATTCTGTTCAATGGGAATTTTTAGAGAAATTAGCGCACACACAGCATAGAAAGTCGACTTTTATAAAGTTTAAGTTATTAAAGACTTAATAATTTAAAATAGCAGGACTATAATATATAAACCCTAAATAATAATAAAGTAATGTTAGCTGAAATAACATTTTCATCCAATGGATACAATAACTCTACTGAAGGAAGTGGAGCTGAAAGTTTCTTCGCTAATGCGGATCTATGTATGAAGCTAAAGCTGGGAAACCGTCACACGCTGAAATTAAAGCTTATTAAGCGTGGGAAAATAGTTACTTAATTGGTCATTTTATTCTTTGAACCAAGAGAAAAATATTCGGTACTTGTAGGTTATCTCCCCCCAACCCTTTATTTGTCATCGTGGCAAATAGCACGCACGCAGAACAATCAAACGAGCATTTCGTTCTAGAATTATGCACATTGGTTGTTGATTTGTTATACTGTACAACTTACATTAACTTTGGATCACCTGAAAATCAGGGTCCCCAGCCTTCTTTAGTTAACCTTATAACGCTAACTAACAAAAATATCACGACCTAACCTAACCAATCATTAGGTCAACTGTACGCCCTTGATGATTGGTTAGGTCGTGATATTTTCGTTAGTTATTTATAATGGCGATCCTTCAGAATCCGGCCATAAATTAGTTTAAAAAATAAATCTTATCAATAATTATTACATGAGCCAAATTATATATTTAATAATATCTATTTCAGTAGATATTACCAATCCTTTGCATAATTTAATTATTGCTTTTTCAGCCAGAATGAATTTACTGCGACTTCATGCTATTTGCTACGATGACAAATCAAGCGGGGGGGGGGGGGGGGGGGGGAGATAACCTACAAGTACCAAATATGCAACTAATCCCGACAAGTCGAATGCATTTATATTTAATTTCTTTTTGAGTCGAGTTGTATTAAAGTTTGAACAGTCACCCGTTTCATATATTAATAAATGTTTTAATTAAGTGCGGTATTAATCAGGCATTTTGTCGAAAACATTCTGCCGGCAAGTCTTATATCAGCGAGTTAGGGCGATATTACGAAGTTTGGGTGGGTTCGCCTTGAGCATGGAGTACGGGATCGACCCACAAAACTGCCATCGAAATCAAGTTTTATTAACTTAGAAGAACAAGTAAATACACCAAATCGAGAAGGAAAAACTACGCAACTAACTGTGCTACTATAATATGCGGTCTACCTACGATTGGTTAGGTTTAGTCATGATATTTTCGTTAAAACTAACGAAAATATCATGACTAAACCTAACCAATGTCAAGGGCGATTGACAGTGGGATGTAAACAAGCAATTAGTAAACAAGAAGCTATAATTAAAAGGTAGACCGCCGAATCGTAGGTAGACCATATACTATAGTAGCACCCAACTAACGACCTAACAGAAATGACGCCAGCCAAAAAACATCAACCAACGCTAAAAACGCTGTCACCAGATGCCTCCTTTAAATTAAAGAAAATTATTAGAATCTTGTTTTGTATCGTAATTACCACAAAAGAAACTTCATAAGGGATCCTCATTTTTAATTTCTTCACACATCCAAAAAATATGAAAATAAAAAAAATGTTCTACGCATTTTTCACTCAAAAAGGCAAACTACTTAATCTAAAATAATTATAAATTCTATAACAATTGTTGATAACTAATTTTCCGCAAACTTCCTTCAGTCTGTAATCTGGTAACCATCTAATTTTAATAACCAAAATCCTGAAACTAAATCAGAGAGGAAAGAAACAATTACAAATAAAACAATATAAACCTGCAGTCCCCCACAAATACAAAACACCAAAAAACCCTTTTTACTCTGAGGTAAATTCTTTTGACTTTGAGGTGAGCTGCGAATGACTCCAAATAACTAAGCCTAATACACAACCCACAGTGTATCTAATAATTTAAACCATACTTAACTCCTCCTACCTATCACAGTTTCGTGTGGTTGGGTTAAGTTAGGGTAATGTAATGATGGGGTTGTTTAACCTTCGCAACATCTAAGGTCATACGACGGAGACAACCTACAGCTTTACGTGGGGGTCCGAACCATGGGTCGCTACATAATCTGGACGCGGAGGACGATCTTCAATCCAACTATTATCCGACCAAATGTCGCTTAACTTCGCTAATCAACGGGAAGCTGTGTTACGACATTCGCTATAACGTAGCCCTTAAGTTGGGGTAAACCGAGAGTGACTAGAATGTTCCTTGACAAATTTAAGTGTGTATTAGTGTGTTGGGATTTTTTTTTCAAATGGACGACCCCACGGGATTTAGCTGAAATTTTTATTATACATATATCTTAATATCCTGACAACAGAAATAATATTTTTTTATAGAGAAATGCGCAGAAGGTAAAGTACAATGAAGAAATGAAGAGAACTAGTTTGCCGCGCGCATGACGGTTTCCATAGTAACTAGCATTTTGGTATTCAGTTTTGTACAGTTTGCGGCGAATTCTAATCCGTTTTCATTCGCTTATGAAGGAAGCTTCATTGACAATCGGAAACCATGTCGGATACGTGCAGGGCTGCCGAGAGCTGCCCCGGGCCCCGGGGAAGATTTGGTATATGGGCCCCCCCTCTCTACTCAGTATTTTATTATGAATTTTTTTGTGTACATAACAAGCAAACTGATTATATGTCCAAGTCACTATTCAAAACATACAGTATGAATAAACAACAGTTTCGATGCCCACTGGCATCCTCTTCGAGTGGATACAGAAAAACCCGAAGAGGATGCCAGTGGGCATCGAAACTGTTGTGGAAATAAACTGTCTATTAGAGTGGGTTTTAATTATCATAAGATAACACCATTGTATGGCGCTGCAGAAAAAACAGCTGCAAAAATGATGCATCTGTTCGAAAAAATACATGGCTAGAAGGCTCGACCATTGCTTTGAAAAAAAAATATCATATTTTTGATTTATTCGTGGTCATAAGAATATACGTCAATGAAATATTGCGAAAAAGAGTTATGCATAAACCACACAACTGCAGTAGATTTCAACAATTATTTAAGAGAGGTAAGCTAACCCACCATAAACATATAATTGACCTACCCTTACCTAACAACTTAACCTTACTTAACCTAACCTAACCTAATCAATTTAATTACAGGTGTGGGATTTTTTTCCAAATGGACGACCCCACGGGATTTAGCTGAAATTTTTATTATGCATATATCTTAATGTCCTGACAACAGAAAGGCGAATTCTAATCAGTTTTTATTCGTTTATGAAGTAAGCTTCATTGACAATCTAGTTCTCTCTATTTTTTTCATTGTACTTTACCTTCTGCTCATTTCTCCATGAAAAAAATATTATTTCTGTTGTCAGGACATTAAGATATACTGTATGTATAATAAAAATTTCAGCTAAATCCCGTGGAGTCGTCCATTTGGAAAAGACCCGTGTGTTGTATAGAAAGTCACAAACTCGCGTGAGAGAGCAAACTTACAAACTTATGTACAGTAGAAGTTTATTCTGAAGTAACAATTGCGAGAAACATCAATAAAAATTGATTTATTAAGATGACCTTATTCACGATTTTATACCATATAAACATTCTTGTGTATGGTATAGCGCGATAATAATAATAATGTGTGAGGTAGCTGAGTCAGAGCCCGGAAGACGTCGGTGGGAGGGCGGGGGCATGAGGTGTCAAAGCACCAGAGCTGGAAGATAGAGAAGGAAGTGATGGGGTAAAGGGGCCCGCAATCAAAAGAAGCATCAGGGGCCCGTTATACAATAGAGAGAACCTACGGCTTTATGTGGGATCCGAACCAAGGATTGCTAACTCATATGAACGCAGGGACGGCTCCCCATCCAACAACAAACTCAGCATAGGGAAGACTAGAAGGGGGACTCCTCAACAGCCACGGTACGTCTAAATGACTAGGGTGATCTACACCAAATTTAGTGTACGCATTAGATAACCTTAGTTAATGGTAAATTAAGGGAAAAACCAGGGAAGGATTTAGTAACACTCGCATCTCCTATCTCCCTTACTGGGTAAGGTGCAGCGGACATTCTAGTATATACAGTTTAACGTGGAATCCGAACCACGTCCCACCAGCAGTCCAGTGTCTTAACCACTAGGCTACGAAGGGTACCCATTTATCTACCAACCAATTTTTTTTTATTGTGAGGAAGGATGAACAGCTGGGCTTGCTGCGCGTCGCCTGCAGTCATCGGGTCTCTATCCGGGGGCGATGGATTCGTAGTCAGCGACGCTAACCACTCCACCACCGAGGTGCATATATATATATATATTGTATACAGTGGACGACGGTTATAGTAAATACGTTTATAGTAAACCTACGGGTATAGTAAATAAAGCTCAGGTAACGTTTCCCAGACATATGCAAAATCTCACGGTTATAGTAAACACAACCACGGATATAGGAAACTTACTTGAAGCGTGCAAAAGTTGAACGCAACCATTCTACGCGTGGCCCAATCAGTTATTGACGGGAAACTTGAATCCAACCGCAAGCAAACAACAATTAAAGATTTCTTTAATAAAAATCTTTTGAATTAAAGTTTTTACTGTAATTCATAATTAATGAATAATTATGTACATATAACCTTCTCATCTATTTCGATTTATAATGTATGGTGATTTCGTTAATAAAGATTTTTTAAATGTACAGTTGCCCGCATATGTAATGTTCCTCGCCTCACAGGCGACTCCATACCTGTGGCAACGCCGCAGTGTTAGTCAAGGTACCCCAACTAGGGGAAGGTGGGGGTGGAGGGGGACAACCGAGTCCAACAACATATAACTCAGACATATACATATATCTAAAGGACAATTGAATGTGCAATCATTGACATACAGGTAATTATAATGTAATGTCTGTGTTCATAAAGATAAACAATTAATATGATCGTGAACAGCGTTGAACTCCATGTAGTTTACTAATCTTATACAGTAATAAGGTTCCATTATGATTACTGCAAATCTATATGAGCAGCTATACTACTACAATAGAACTTTTTATATATTAGTGAATGCGAAATGTTCGCCTGCAGGATATTTTCGTGTTTTTCGCATTGGCTATAGTTTACGAGAAAATATCCAGTAGGCAAAAATGACAATTTAAACTAATCTTTGGAAGATAGAAAATAAAACTTAGATCATTAAAATACTTTATTTGAAAAGTAAATTCAGTATATTGTAACAAAGCATTGTAAAGTAAAAGCAGTAAAAACATTTTAAATTATACTCTATTATTACTGTATAACAAGAATGTCATGAATGTCGCTAATTTCCCAACCCTTCGGAATGGTCTCCCTCATTTTGTGTAGGTTATGATCTAGGGATTTCTAGGGTTGCCAGATTTTGATGACCGGATTAAAGGACACTCAAAACGTTTTCAAGCTGCCACTCCAGATTCTCAAATTTATATATATATATATATATATATATAATATATATATATATATATATATTATATATATATAGAGAGAGAGAGAGAGAGAGAGAGAGAGAGAGAGAGAAGAGAGAGAGAGAGAATGATGCCCCCAAAAAAAATTTTAAATGTTATAGGATAAATATTTATTTCAACATTTTTGATTTTTACTCTATTTAAAATGTTCTTGAATATAGACGAGAGCAGTACCACTACTGTATCTAACTAAACTAAACTAATTTCGCCAGTTAGGTAGTTTATTTGTAAAAATAAAATAAATTATTTTTACTTTTTACTTCATTTAATATTATACAAAAGAAAACAGCAAAAAGTAAAACAAAAATAACTATTTAATCTAGGAATTATTCATGTTGAGCATATTTAGTACTACTTCGAGAAGCCTTAAGAACTTTGACATCATTTTTTATTTTCTCTGCAAAATCTAAACAATTATCTTATCTTATCAATGTATTATATGCCTATCAAAAATATTCAATAGGTCAGCAAGTCTAGCTTAATACTTATGACTTATCATATTCAAGATTTATAAGAAAAAAAACTCTTTAAGCCTAGCCTAGCCCTAAGCTCAACAATGTCCATGAAACAAATTTGAACTTTAAATAGAATGGCAAATATGTTTTGCGAATGTGAAACTAAAACATCCTCACCCACCTCAATTTATTCCATTTATTTTCTTACAAACATTTTCAATAAACTAGCAAATAAAATAATTTATACCGCACACTTAAAACACTAACCTGCAACAATCTGCATTGACCTGGTGAGTGCCGAGTGGTGAGTGAATACAGATTACAGAAATGAGAAATATTTTCAACTTGGGTTACTAATTAATATTTTGTTCTAATTATCGGTTGTCTTTCAGCGACGCAGCGTATGGAAAAATAAGTTGTCGTACACATTTGTGGGGGCACTCCGCTTATTGCAGTAGAGCTCACAGAATTATCTATTGCGGCTACATAGAAATCAATGAGCCTACACTGTTATTAACTTATTAAGCCTTAACGATGCAATGATAATGGTTACCTACTCTGTCAAGGAACAAAACGCAAAAAAACACCTATGTAATTATAATAAATTTCTTAAAGGATTTATGATTTTGAAATAGACATAAAAATAGAAATAAAGGACATATGCCGTCTAGGGTTATGACATTTTTATAACCTCATGTTCCTGTATCATAAATCGAACTTTTGCCCCCTGACAATGAAAATAACAGTTTTTTCGATATATTTTGAAAAAACTTCACCCCAAAATAAAAAATAAAAAATTAATAAAATAATAAATATTGGTTGCTCCTTGGTATAGCTATTGCAGATGGGTCTCTGTTCCAGTGATTTTCCAGAGTATTTAGTGCTTTTCGGTATTGTTGCAAGCAGGGCCGGCGCTAGGAAGTGCGGGGCCCAATTAGAAAATTGTTAGCGCCTAGCGGGGCCCTCTACCCTACAAAACCTGAAGATCGATGCTTTATGCTTCGTGCAGTACGCCAGTCCCAGCCAAAAAGCGTTGAGGGCTTGAGGCTCCACCATTAGCCACAATGATATACTAAAAATTGAAAGCCCATATGAAAGTTTTAATGTTTTATTACAAGTCAAGATAATTACTGACATACTGTTTGTGCATAGGCCTTCTAAAAACAGACTTTTCTGGCTTTTTTATCCGAGAAATCTTTCAAAATCATTTCAAACTCAATGGTTTTAACAGCGCTCTTTCTGTGTTGAGGGTTTGAATATCGTCCACAAATTACCTTTTTTTTTAAAAAAGCTGAACGGCGACGATAAACTGAAATTACAAAACAAATAAACAAACGATTAGCAATAAAACATTGAAACATAGATATACGAGGACGGACTGAATAGTTTCACTGCCTTCACAGTAACAAGAAACTTCGTGCACACTGGACACTCATCAATTCATCATAGCGTCCCCCACTCGAGCGCGTGCGCGGGGCCCAATTTGAACAAATCTGTCTAATCGGCTTAAAACCGGCCCTGGTTGCAAGATATTGGACAATTTATGATAATCATCAGGTAACCAATCTAGAATGGTGCAATGCAGCTGTCTCGAATATACTAATATACTATATTTGCTTTCGGGGTGACATTTTTTTTTAATTCTGAAGAATTAGGCCCTTTTTTATTGTTTTCAAGCAAACGTTCATCGATTGATGATACAGGAAACAATATTTATGACAAAAAATTAAAAAGTCATAACCCTAATGCCGTCCTTTGACGCTTCAATAAAGGACAAGGACAAGCAGATCGAAATAAAGGACGTCTGGCAACCCTAACTGGTTATCCCACGCAGAGACAATCCATTTAGTATGAATAGGTTTCAGTGTGGAGAGTTTCAAATCTATCTTACCCAGAGATTCATTTACGTTGAATGCTGCTGAAACTTTATCCGCATACCAAGAGGTAAAACTTGCCTTGATATACGACCTCAACCTCGACCAATCACAGTCCAGAATAAATGTCGTCATTTCAATCTGTAAGATTATAACTAGCAACTGCTGGCCGCGAAATTATGATGCCGCAAACTCGTCCAAGAATATGAAAGAGCGAAAATTTGCTACCACGAAATTAACCTGGTTTATAGTATATATACTTATAAACTCATACAATATTATACTAATGTTTGTGAAATGACGTTGATGGGCCAAACCGAGGTGTTGACGTGGTTACTGGCATGATCTATGCTCATACCATATTTTTACACCGTATGACGAACACCGACTCTGAAAATGAATCCAGCTCGAGATAAAATTGCACAGCGAGGCCGGATAATTGGTATGCGGAAAGCAGGCCTCTCTTTAGCTGACATAGCCATGGAACTGGGAATTTCGAAACCTACTGTTCAATTCTGGGTGCAGAGGTGGCAGGAGACTGGGAATCTGCTAGATCGTCCTGAGTGTGGGACACCAAGAAAGACCACCCAAGAAGAAGACCGGAGCATAATCAACGAAGTGCAGAACGATCCTATCAACAACGCAGTCGCCATCCAGAAGACGCTACATATGGGCGTGTCAGTGAACGCCGTAAGGAGACGGTTGCATGAAGCAGGATATCACTAGTGGTGGGCACCGTTAACCAAAAAGTTAACTTCGATAACGATAATCCGTTAACCCCAATTTTTAACTCCGATAACGATAATCCGATAATTTTACTACAAAGTTAACGGAAGTTAACGATAATCCGTTAACGATAACTATTTCTTTACTAACATTTAAAAAAATCAAGGAAAAAAGCTTTAAAACCCATAGAAAATGTTTATTTATGCAAAATCCAACAATAAATAGGTATTTAACTATTTTTATCAAGTTTTGCAACTTATTTGCTTAATAACTTTTTTTTTATTTTTAATAAAAAATGTACTGATTACATGTTTTGAAACCCTTGTAACCACTAACCATTAACTAAATTTTAATTTACCAGAGAATTATTATGTCGGGAACTGAAAGGTAAAATTAAATTTTAGGCACATTTATTAAAGACTTTGACACAATGTACTGGTTGCCCTTCAGAAAGACCAACTTCTCAAAGTTAGGCCCAACTGTCAGTCTTGACCTCTTGGGCCTCAGGATGTCCTTGCCGAGAGAGAAGAGCCGTTCCACTGCGGCAGAGGACGGAATTGGCGTATTGTACTATAAAATTGTCTATAAAATATTTTGTCTATGTAATATACGCAATTGTTATTTAATTCGACGACAATATTACAATCAGTGAATAAAAACTATTATTCAAATTTTACATACTATATATACTTTTTTAAAGATTTACTAACGCAGTGTAAAAATACTTATTCATTAGTCATTACTATAAATTAATTTTTCTCAACCGTACATTTTACCATACGTATCTCCATACGTATTAATATATATATAATATTATAGGACTTTTACTAACGTTAAAAGAACCTTCTTACCTTCAATAAAAAGCGCACAACCTCCCCTTGCGAGATCTGGAAGCAGACTGAAGTTATGGCGGTTTGAATTCATTCGCGGAGCGGTGATCTTGCGTGAATGACTCCTCGCAGTTAACGTGTTAACGGACTTTAACAGACTAAATATCGAGTTATCGGAAGTTAACTGGTCCGATAACGATAAATGGAAATTAACTTCAGTTAATAGTCCGTTAAAAAAGTTAACTTCGTTAATTAACTGTTATCGGATTAACGCTTTAGTGCCCAACACTGGATATCACCACGGTACTCCTGCCAAAAAAAAAGGGAGGATCGAGGAACGACATCGTCAGGCCAGGCTCTCGTTTGCTTGCCAGCATATAAACGATGATTTCGCATACTGGAGCAGAGTTATCTTCTCTGACGAGAAGACGTTTGCGTCTACAACTCACTGCCGTCTTCGGTGTTGACGACAGGACGACACGAGATATGTCCGCCAAAATATTTACGAAGTGGCACGGAGTGGACACGTGACGGCGAATGTGTGGGGATGGATGCACCTGCAAGGACTAGGAGAGCTGACTGAGATCCACGGGAGGTTTACGGCAGATCAATATATAAAGATCATGGAGGAGGTGATACTGCCTTCTGTACGCGCGTATGCCTTGTTCTATCCTGAACAGATTATCTTTATGCAGGCATGTTGTATTTGTGTATTATAGAATATTATACTATTGCTAGAGTAAAATTTATGTATTACACGCATTTGTATGTCCGATTTCCACATTTACATGGGACGAATAATTGTCATAAAATTGTTCTTTAACTCTTTCAGTACTATGACAACACTTTAGGATTTTGTTCTGGATAACTGCAGACTGTATTATTTGTATAACGGCGCACAATTACATTTAGCTGAGAGAAACCCCTAATACATAGGGGTTAAAATCTATCTCGAATAGTGGATAGTAGTATGACCGCAAAATGGACGAGTGCATATTAGCATATGCAATTGCAATTTTGAGCATATGAGTGCCAGTGCCAAACCCCCTTCCCCCAAGACCCCCCCCCCCCCATCACTTGGCTTAGAACTCGAAATCCGCCAGTTCGCGTAGAAACTAGTGTTAAAAACCGGTTTGTAAAATTCCCCTAAAAATCGAAAACCGAAAGAAAAAAACGGTTTTATCGATTGATTTTTATTTGGCTCAAACTTGCGCGAACGTGCAGCTACGCGCTACAGCGCACAAAAAATAACTTCGAATACATTACCTATTAAGTTAAATTGTGACAAACTGGCAACTGCTCTTCAGTATAATTTTTGCCTATCTGGCAACTCGATCTTCAGTTTGTCTCATCATGTAGGCTGTAGTGTAGAGTCAGTCGACTAAAGCCCTATTCGCAGTATAAGACCCTTAATGCCCTTTGTTTCTTAAGATGTCATTTCCAAAATAGGGATAAAATCTAAATTAATTTATATATTTTTTCTTACACGAAGAGTCAATTTTCTGTTTTCTAGGTAAAGTTTTTTTTATTAAAAAATGTTATTTCAATGTTTTTTCCAAAATAGAGATAAATTTTATTTTTATTCTTTATAATTTTTTTACAAAAAGAAGTTTATTTCTTTCTAAGTATAGATGTTTTATTTTAAAAAATTATTTCAAATCTAAATTGTTTGAATAATGTATTATTTTGGCTAAAATAAAGTATGTCAAAGTTGTCATTTTCTTATTCATATGCATACATATGATGCTGCATTTTTGCATTCTTTTGACCAAAAAATAGGCGATAAGCTATGCTTGTTAAGAGTTAAAGTCAGTACCTTTCAATTGTGGCTTTTAAAAATTACTATACTTTTCGGTCATAACCGGTTAAAACCGGTTTTCAAAAACCAGATCGATTAAAAACCGGTTTGTAAAGTTTCGATTATTTTTCAACACTAGTAGAAACCAGTTGGCTTAATCCGCCAGTTGACTTAGAAGACCTAGAAGGCAGGTGTATGTGTATATATTAATTAACTTTTCAGCAGCCAGATTGCCTATTCAGATATTCTTGACAGTTGGCTTAGAAATCCACCAGTTGGCATAATCCGCCAGTTAACTTAGAAGACCTAGAAGGCAGGTGTATGTGTATATATTAATTAACTTTTCAGCTGCCACATTGCACTATTCAGATATTGTTGACAGTTGGCTTAGAAATCCGTCAGTCGGCTTAAAAGGCGTAAATGGCAGATATAATGATATAATGATATATATATATATATATATATATATCGTTTGAGCTGCCAGATTGCGCTATACATATATTCTTGACAGTTTGCTTAGAAGCCCATCAGTCGTCTTAGAAGGCGTAACCAGCCATTTGGTATATATATTCCCATCACCCCAGTTATTCCTTAATATTATAGACCCAAAAGAAATAAATAAAACCACATTACATCATTCTGTTTATTTAGACGAGTTAAGGGAAATAATTCATGAAATATATAGGAATTAGACATGCATTCAAAAATAATATACAGCAAAAATACACACATTAAGGGAAGGATATATATACATTCTTAAATAATAATATTAGTTCAGGATAAAACTATATAACCATTTAATATATGTACGAGCAAATACGGCCCTATATATATATAAACACCAAAACTTATATAAAAAATAGTAATAGTACAGGATAAAACTATGTACTCATTAATATATATATATATAAATAGCAAAACTTATATAAAATCAAAATGCATACACCTTATGTTCTACCGTGCTTAACTAAAATACTAAACTCGCACGTGATCGAGTCTACAGTTACATCATTGTTGCTTTGTACTATACAGGGTGTCCCATATGTCCGGCATCATAGGAAAAATAATAAAAAAAGGCAAAACAAAAGCTTTTATTTACAGAACGTGCTCAATATATCCACCATTGTTTTCAATACACAAATTCAGACGTGATACCCAGTCAGCAAGCACACGGTGAATGATGTCAGGAGTAATGGTGTTACATGCCCCAATAATGCGCTGCCGCAAATGTTCAACACTCCTAATTTTCTCTGCGTATACCAGCGCTTTCAAGTGGCCCCAGAGATAAAAATCTAGTGGCGTGAGATCCGGGCTTCTAGCTGGCCATTCCACAGGCCCTCGACGTCCTATCCAATGACCAGGGAATTGTTGGTACAGGTATTCCCTTACATGGGTTGAACATTTGCGGCAGCGCATTATTGGGGCATGTAACACCATTACTCCTGACATCATTCACCGTGTGCTTGCTGACTGGGTATCACGTCTGAATTTGTGTATTGAAAACAATAGTGGACATATTGAGCACGTTCTGTAAATAAAAGCTTTTGTTTTGCCTTTTTTATTATTTTCCCTATGATGCCGGACTTATGGGACACCCTGTACAATAAATACGATTTAATATTATTTCACCACTCAAGGTGTGCGAGCGCCTATACTCGATGTAAAGGGCCTTCATATCGTTCAATACTATTTTTGTGCCCACCTTACAATTGGTTGGCAAATTGTCTTTAATTTGCCAACCAATTGTAAGGTGGGCACAAAAGAGGGCGTCGTTAGCCACAACTTCATTATTAAATTCAAGTTCATAAACAATCCTTTCCAATCGAGGGTTTTTTCTTACCGATCCGAGCTTTTCAATTGTGAACTCTTCTTCACAACGCATAGCGGTAATTGAAATAACTTTCTAAGTCGTAACGACACCTGCTCATTATATAGAGGTACAATTCTTCAGGGTGAACAGTGTAGGCGAGCTCTGCCCTGTACCGCTCAAGTCCTTTGTACCAAAGTTCATATTTCAAAGAGTCTAAACCTTTTAAATAAACATCCAGCTCTAGACCATTCTCGCCTTGTTCATTCCTACATTCGATAAACCCGTCGAGCAGAGCGGTGTATCCGTATTCAAGAACCGTGTCAAAATAAATCATATCGTAACACGCGCGTCTAATATAGGCTTCAGCTTGCGGAATCCGACGATTTCAAACATTCTGTCGAGGATGAATCGGTTTCGCGAGGGGACAAGAACGTTATTATCAGATACATTCTTCCATATCAGTTGTATATCAATCATGGCTGATCGTTATTTATACACAACGTACAAACAATGGCATATGAGGGGGCATCAGTAATCTGTTCTCTTGTACCTACACCTGCAGGTATTTTATAACGGTCCTCACCCCACTTCTCAACTATCACGAAAACTCTATTCATCTCCTCAACACTTAAATAAATAACATTACGTTTACCAGAGTTTGCTTGTCTACAAGTCCTTTCAAGTACATAGTTAATGGCACCGGTTTCACGCCTGAACACACGCAATGACTTCGTCACGGACACATCGTACACGGCCTTGAGAATGCTTCTCAATGGAAGTTCCATCGTATTCGAGGAGTGCACGTCCAGTCGGTTCAAGCTCTGAGATGACTATGAACCACGGGTGGGCGGATCGGCTCGAAGGGGGAGTGGGTCACACCATAAGCTGTTGAATCGTGTACGGGTTTGTTCTAGCATGAATCACGCGAGTACTTGTACCCATTATACCGGGCAATTTTTCCGACACATGGGGTAATTTCAGTTTTAATGTTTTATCGGAATGCGCACGTTCATTTTCTCCACACATTAACAATCCGGTGCACTATTTAAGAGAAACATGTGCCTGTATTTATCCTTTTTGTTTAACAGTCGATACTCGTCTCTAAACTCTATTAAAAACTCACACAGGCCTTTAGCCACAACCTCACTGCGAACCTCATCATGATATATATGGATGTAGTGGTAAAAGTACTTTAGCTTGTCCATGATGACAAGGTTTACATTCTCAGCCGCAGGGTACGCGTACTCGGTATGATACATCATAATATAATACCGCCTGTCACACCATTCATCAACAAGACTCGCTACCCATACCCGTTGCTTCTCTTCTGCACGTGTGGTTTCTTTCACTTCACGGTATACGTACGCTTTTATACAGTTTAGCCCTACAACGTAGTCCATTACATCGTTTGTGCCGCGAAATTCGGCAATGCTCTCGTCAGAATATTCATAGAGCATTTTAACATCTTGTTCCTCAAGCGATTCAGTGTAGCCTTAAAAGTCTCAAAGGAAGGGGGGGGGGCGGCTAGGCCGTCTTTCAGTGTTCACCACATCTTCCGACTTTAACCAAATACCACTTCATAAACGTCGAACACACATTATCAAAAGTAGCCATCACTATTTTTTGTCTACGTGAGAAAATTCACGTCTGAGCTCCAGGGCTTGCAGAGGTCAACTGAGCACGCAGGGATAGAGATATGCCCAGGTAGTAGCAGGAGTCACGTGACCCTTTGATTGAGCTTACAGTGGGCGGGGCTTAGGACTTTTTTCTTGTACAATATTTATTTTATATATATATATATATAACAAAACAATCAAATATTATGGTATCCAAAGGGTACGGTATCATAGCTACCAGGCACCTGGTAACGTTTCCTATATGGGTTACAGCATACCTTCGTACCCCTAAGTTCCTTCACGTCCCCCAGTTTCTGCGCCCGAAAATCATGGGTCCCCACAGTCAGTTGGGGTGGCCGGTCGCTCTCATCTTCCAAGCCCACTAGATCCTTCAACGAGTCAAAGTTAACGACTCGTCGGTTCGCCTGGTTAAGCGTGATACCCTTAGCCTTCACGATATATTTCATATCCTCCCCCACCCTCACCCGTACCCGATAAGTTTTTGGCCCTGTTGATACAAAGGAGTCAGCGTATGCACCATCACCATACTCATCCTTGATCTCGTCAGTCAACTCTCCGAGGAATTCACCAATAGGCAGCATGTATTCACCCTCCCTCTCTGTGAATATTACGCTATCTGTGTCAGCGTACAGCACCCTCCGCCCAAGAGAGTCCAGTAGTTCCCAAAGCTGGATGCGTGCGTATGCCGTTGTGAAACTGGCTACAGGTATACTGTATTTGTAACACGTGAGGTATCTGTGGCCAGTTCGGTAGTGTTGTACTTTATTATGTACGTGTTACCAACATTCACGATCTCCATAACCTCTTTATCGGAGGCATTGGCATAATCCCACACCTCGTTATGACTTTGGGCTAGGTGAACGTTCCCCTGACCTGTGTGCTGTGCAAACTTGCCTCAAAGACTATTTAGGCACAACTTTGCACTAAAGCGCTTGCCAAGGTTCTTAACAATTTGGGCCTGGTCAAGTTGTATCCCTTCACGGTAACGGTAACGCTGAATATAAGCCGATTTTTCACCCTCGCTCTCAACCCCTCGCGGGTAGCCTGATGCTTCTACTTTATCCTTAAAAAAGTATTTATATACGGTGTGAAAAGGTTGGAGAGTTTCTGAAACCTCCACACCTCATATATCTTCCATATTCTGTAACCATGGCGGATGGCTAGGGACAGCTCAGGACTTGTATATACACCTTTGATCTTCCGCTGGTTGGTTGTATGATTACAGGATTCACTATTCTCCTCTGCGCACTTCACGCACAGGGGAAACATGAGTTTGTGATCTATAACGACGGGTAAGATCGGCATCCATAAATCGCGAGGGGGGGAGCCACGTCTACGAAAGAAAGACCGAAATAGTACTTGTTCAGATTTGTCGAGAACACCTCGATGGTGGGCAGGAAAGGTCCCACCAGTTTTTAAGGTGCACCTACGGGGTACGGATTGTTCTTCATCACGTAGGGATATAAAGAACAGAAGTCGTAGTAATGGAGTTTCACGCATTTGAGAGGATCCAACACCCTTGAACGCTTGATCGTGTTTATTTCTTCACGGTACTGTCCGTTTCCATCCGTGCATCATGCTCATGCTCCCACAAGATCTTGTGAGTGAACTGGGTACCTATAAGCTGATCGCGGGTGCGGGTCCATGCAAGACTGTCGGCAGGAGATCTACCGTAGATATCTCCTACGATTCCACACTCAGGACGTGGGCATCCATACCACCAGCAACCGTTAAAGGAGTACACAGTCTTCTCACCAGTGGTACGGTCTTCCCTTAGACCATCAACCAAAAAAACACGACCATTAACCTTAATGGGTACTTCTCCCGTGTTGCGGGCGTGTTTTACGTATACTCCGGTCTGCTGTTGTGTGTGTATGATCCAGCAAATAGCCTTGTGCCCATAACTGCGAGGGTTGTTTCTGTAAATAACGGCTAAGGTGTCTTTAGGCATGAAATTGTTCTTGAACACCATAAAGCACAATGAGGCGATTGTGATTGTGACTTGCAGCGGATCGCAGTTGAAACGGTTTATGTACATCCTTCTAAAGGCCTGGAAACATACTCTAATCACGCGTACATCATTCACGCAATAACGCTCACATTCATCAGCTATATTGTATGGATTAGTTTAATTAAAACTGTTGTAGTAGCGGTCAAAATCTTCACGCTCACCATCACTCATGTTGGTGTAGTTAAAGTATTGTTTGGGGGGAGGTAGTCCTACGTTATTTAAAGTGTCGCTAGTGAGGAAAGTGTAAGGGAAATACAGTTTGAAACTTCGGCGGCTACACCCATCACCTTGGGTAGCTTGGCTAGTTTGCAAGGTGTGAATAATAAAGTATTTTTAAACTGAACATTACCTCTTATCTGCATTTGTATAAGCTTGTTTCCTCTTTTCAGGGGATCACCCGTGAATATCTCTGATGACTCGTGCTCAAGCAGTTCCTTATAAAGGAATTGTGTGTCAAATTTTGTCCCGTAATGGGCAAGAATATACACAGTCATTTTTTTTAACTTGTCCGCTAACTTGACAATATAAGACACAAAGAGTTTCACAGGGCTGTCGTGTGCGATCGTTTTAAAAACGTTTTCCGTGTACCACATTTGTGACACTCCTCACACTCAACTTCCATGCACTCATCGCAGATAGTCTGGCTGTCAAGTAGATGTGGGATAACCTCTTTGGTTTTAGGATTTGTGTAAGTTTCTATATCGTAGTACACAGTTATGCAAGGTCTATTTTTAGGCTTAGCATCTTTCATATAACATACATGCTTCACTCCATCTGCCTTATATTTCTCATGGCATGTAGGACAGTGGATTTCATCACATTTATGCTTGAATTTTCCCGTTATCCAACATATCGTCAGAGTCATATCATATTTTCCCCCCAAGTCATTTTTTGTGGTTTTGAGAAAAATTTAAAAGAGGGTTCTAAATTAAATTACTTATGACTTAGGAAAATATGAATTTTTGCAAATATCACCCTTATAGTTCTTCCTACAAGGAAGAAATTTAGTAATTCTAAAACCCTACCTGTAGAACTTTCTATAAATTTATTAAACGTAAATATTTGATAAACAAGATTCACTCTCAAAATATTTAAAAGAATACATTAAGCACAGAAAGCCCAGCACAGTATCCTGTAGTAAACATGCATTTATATGTCAGGACACCGCGATGTATATATGGGAAGGGAGAGTTACAATAAGATAAAATGCCGATTAGGGCGTCCGGATCAAATAATAATTAATCAACAAGCAGGTGGCCTAACGGGGTTGTTAACATATACTTCCATAAACGGGTCACTCGCAAAGAGGTCCCATAAATATAGCTTCCCTCACCAGCTATCTGCAAAACAGACAGGATCCAGCTTTGGGACATGGATCTAGGGTTTAAAGCAGCCTAGCCCTGCTACATTTAGAACCTCAATATAAGCAAAAGACTCGCTGCCTTCACGTCAGATTGAATACATCAAAGAAAAAGGGTAACTATTATATTTTTAGCCAAAAACCCGTTGCCCACGTCGGGCTAGCATCATGAAAAAGAAAAACTATGGTATTTGTCATTTACCATTACTTATTCGGACTATAGTGGATTTAATTATCCCAGAAGAGTTCCTTGTTCCATGCACGGTCTGTGTGTATCATAAAAAACTCAGGGTACCATTCTGAGTTCATTCCCATCTTGAAACGGACATGTTATGTGCCTTGAAAAGTGGACGCTCAATTCTGCCAGTTGAGGTTTAAGTTTTGGTTTTTGGATAAAAATATAATAGTTACCCTTTTTCTTTGATGTATTCAATCTGACGTGAAGGCAGCGAGTCTTTTGCTTATATTGAGGTTCTAAATGTATCAGGGCTAGGCTGCTTTAAACCCTAGATCCATGTCCCAAAGCTGGATACTGTCTGTTTTGCTGATAGCTGGTGAGGGAAGCTATATTTATGGGACCTCTTTGCGAGTGACCCGTTGCCCACGTCGGGCTAGCATCATGAAAAAGAAAAACTATGGTATTTGTCATTTACCATTACTTATTCGGACTACAGTGGATTTAATTATCCCAGAAGAGTTCCTTGTTCCATGCACGGTCTGTGTGTATCATATATACAAAGGTGGGCACCCGGGCCTCAAAAAGGACCGACGGTCCCGGTCCTTGCCTCAAACTGGACCGACGGTCCCAGTCACGGTCCTTTCTGAAGAGAGGACCTAGGAACGACTCGGTCCTCGGTCCTTATATATAATATAAGTGAAAAATTTGATTAAAATGAAAAATGAAATTAAAGACACCGGAAATCTTTAATTTTATTAACGTAAATTACAATTAATACAATACATAAATGATGAAAAAAAGTTATTAAGTTAAATGCTTGAGTTTCCCTTCAAGAAGACTAGCATTTCAAAATGGCTGTCACTGAGCCCTGACCTTTTCGGCTTGAGGACGTCCTTCCCCAAAGAGAAGAGCCTCTCCACGGCGGCACTGGATGGGATGGGATGGGATAAACACACTAAAACACTAAAATCACTAAAAAAGACCGTCCGGACCGGACCGTCGGGAATTGCTTAAAAATGGACCGTCGCTCCTCATTTCGGTCCTCAATGAGAAAAGGACCGACTTTCCCGCTCACGGTCCTTAAAAAGAACCGATTTCCTGGAGTTCGGTCCTTTTGGAACTCGGTCCTGCCCACCTTTGCATATATATATATATATATGTATACACACCTTACAACCTTACAAAGGTTTCGCGCAATGATTTTTCATTTCGCGAAGATCAAGCTTGTCGCCCCTCCTCTCGAGTTGGCCTAGTGAAGTAGTGAGTTGGATTCTTGCCTCTCAACCTCACATAGCCAGGTACGCCCGGCTCATCGGGGATTGTTCTGAGCCAGGCGTCTAGTCTTCTTTCGAAGATTTCCATTGCAACTCCCTTCGTGTTTCTTAGGTCTTTGGGCAACTGATTAAACAGTTTTGGTCCTCTCACTACAAAACTATTTTCTTTCAGGGTTAAGGATGTTCCCTGTCTCGCCTTCAATTTGGGAATATGACACAGTCTTCCGTTTCTATTTTCCACCGTTGTTTGGGGAGTTATAGGGTTCAGAGTAAGATTAGGGACTAGTTTCTCCATTATCTTCCACGTGTAAATAATGATGTATCTCTCTCTCTTCTCCTTTCCAGTGAATATAAGTCTAGTTCGCGTAACCTTTCCCAGTAAGGTTATATATATATATATATATATATGGGATGAATTTCACAATAAAACACGTGAAATGAATGAATGCTGCAAACCCACAAGGAAAAAGAAAAACGATTCCAAGGCCTTTCGTGTATTCAAAGCTACACCTCGTCAGGGAATGAAGTTAAAAGGCGAGAAGCCCATATATATATACAACGTATAGCTTTGAATACACGAAAGGCCTTGGAATCTTTTTCTTTTTCCTTGTGGGTTTGCAGCATATATATATATATATATATATATACACACAGGGTGTCCCCAATTTCCCCTCCACCATTCTGTTCAGTGACGAGGCTGTTTTTTATGGAAATGGTGAGGTAAATCGACAGAACACCCGCTCCTGGTCTCAAAACAACCCTCACTGGTATACCTCTTCAAAGGAACAAGGTGCATCTCGGGTGATGGTATGGTGTGGCATTTGGAAGAATCGCATCATTGGCCCCCCTCTTTTTCGATGAACATGTCACTGGAGGCACCTACCTGCGTATGCTCAAGGAAGAAGCATTTCCCAGTGTCTTGAACGAAGAAGGAAATTTCCCAACATGGTTCCAGCAAGACGGCGCTCCTGCACATTACAGCGCCCAAGTAAGGGAATACCTGTACCAACAATTCCCTGATCATTGGATAGGACGTCGAGATTTTTATCTCTGGGGCCACTTGAAAGCGCTGGTATACGCAGAGAAAATTAGGAGTGTTGAACATTTGCGGCAGCGCATTATTGGGGCATGTAACACCATTACTCCTGACATCATTCACCGTGTGTTGCTGACTGGGTATCACGTCTGAATTTGTGTATTGAAAACAATGGTGGACATATTGAGCACGTTCTGTAAATAAAAGCTTTTGTTTTGCCTTTTTTTATTATTTTCCCTATGATGCCAGACTTATGGGACACCCTGTATATACATAACCTCATCGATATACAATTGAAGTTAGCACCCAGGGGTCCGAAAACGCATCCTAGAGATGCAGATGGAATATTTGAAGGCTTAAACATGAATTCAAAGAAAGTAAATTGGGAAAACGTAAATAAAGATTTAAAGGAGGTAAATTGGGAATTGCTACTTCACGAGAAGGTTCCACAAGAAATACTATGTATAATAGAGACGGAAACCAAACCTATAATACTGAAACATATTCCAGAGAGACAGGAAAGAAGACGTAGCAAGCTCGAGAGAAAAATCAGGACTCTATTCAGGTAACGAAGACAAACCGTAAAACATCTCCACAGACGCAGAACTGATGCAAAGAGACTCAAACTAGAGAGGAAACTTGGCGAAATAGAAATGGACCTAAAGCAAACATTCATACATAAGATAAACGAGGAGGAAAACAAGGTAGCAGAAAACATAAAAAATAACCCAAAATACTTCTACACGTTTGCGAAAAGGAAAATGCAATGTAAGGAGAGTATTGGACCGTTGATAAACGGGGAGGCCGAATACACAAATGACCCGAAAGAAATAAGTGAACTGCTTAGGGAACAATTTAAATCTGTGTTTAGCACCCCTAAGTCCGAGATGGAAGTAGAAAATCCAGACGAATTTTTCGACATAGATACAGATCAACCAAGAACAAATCCCGGCACAAACCTATTAATGGACTTCGAGTTCACGGAAGGAGATGTAATTACGGCCTTATCACAGATACGAGACAATTCAGCGCCAGTACCAGACACATGGAGTGCCACATTTCTGAAGACATTCAAAGAGAGTATTGCAAAACCGCTATACTTGCTATGGAGGAAATCACTTGACACAGGACAAATTCCACTCCCATTAAAGAACGCGAACATTGGCCCCCCCCCACTATTTAAAGGTGGTAACAGAGCAATGCCCAAAAATTATCGGCCAGTGGTTCTCACCTCACACCTTATAAAGTTTTTGAACGCATAATTAGAGGCAAAACTACCTACTACCTACAAGAAAAAGACTTATACAACCCAAATCAACATGGCTTCAGAGCGGGAAGATCATGCCTGTCACAGCTATTAGACCACCAGGAGAAAATATTAGGAACATTATGTCGAGGACAAACATTGATGTAATATATACAGACTTTGCTAAAGCTTTCGATAAATGTGACCATGGAATCATAGCACACAAACTTAAGGATACAGGAATTACTGGAAAGCTAGGAAGGTGGATATTTAATTTCTTGACGCAGAGAACGCAAAGAGTGGTGGTAAACGGAGTTAAATCGGAAGTCTCGGAAGTCGTGAGCTCTGTCCCACAAGGGATAGTATTAGCTCCCTTGCTGTTCATAATAATGATTGCAGATATTGATGCATATATTAAAGACAGTATTGTATCATGCTTCGCAGATGACACAAAGATATGTAAGGAAATATTGAACGAAGATGACATAAGAAAATTACAAAACGACATTGAAACATTATTCCAGTGGGCAGAAGACAACAATATGAAGTTCAACGAAGAAAAATTCCAACTTCTAAGATGTGGTAATAACAAAGAGCTATAGAAAAAAGGGTACAAAACTCTGCAAGCCAAACCGATAATACCAGTCAGGGATCTTGGAGTAATAATGTCGTCGGATGCAGAATTCAGAGAGCACTATAAAATCAAAATCACAGTGGCTAGAAAAATAATGGGAATCATCTGGAGGAGCTTCCGCAGCAGAAAAGCAAACATCATGCTCAAATTATGGAAGAGTCTAGTCCTACCAATAATTATGTATTGCTCAGTACTCACAAGCCCACACTGAAAAAGAGACATTGCGAACATTGAAGCTATACAAAGGACTTTTACGTCGAAGATAGAGGAAACGGAAGGTGAAGACTACTGGTCTCGACTACAATCCCTGGAACTCTACTCTCTTGAAAGAAGGCGCGAGCGGTACACAATAATATACATATGGAAAATACTTGAGGGCTCTTTCCCTAACCTCAGAAATGAAATAGAAACAAACTGGAATGAGAGAAGAAGCAGATTTTGTACGGTCCCAGCTGCGGTGGGACAAGGGGCCATGAAAACGAGGATGGAAAATACCCTCAGAATACGGGGCCCAAAATTTTTCAATGTCCTTCCAAAAGAAGTGAGGAATCTCCAACACACCGACCTGAATAACTTCAAGAACAAGCTGGGCAGATTCTTGTGCAAAGTCCCTGACCAGCCATGCGTGGCTGGCTACGAGGGCAGGAGGAGATCAGAGAGCAATTCCCTCCTTCACCAAGTCCCGCAAATGAGGCGGGATGCTGCAGAGGGTCGACCTCAGGTCGATCCTGAACCGTCGTTCAAATTCAACAAAACAAAAATTCAGAATATATATATATATATATATATATATATATATATATATATATGTGTGTGTGTGTAAATATATATGTATATATGGAGTGAAAAACTTGACCTTCGTCAGAATGAACATTTCGGGCGGAGGCTAACCAAAGGTATATATATATATATATATATATATATAAAAGGGCTGTGCGGGTCTGTCACTTTCGGGTCGGGTCTGGGTCATTTTTCTAATTTACTTTCGGGGCCGGGTCCAGGTCCGGGTCGGACCCGAAAGTTCACTTTCAGGTCCTGTCGGGTCTTTCAGTATATGACCCAGGTCTGGGTCGGGTCCATTATTAAAAATGTAATAATTATAGTCTGGTATAGGATAGGTAATAAGACTGCTACCGTAGCTACATTAACATGTTTTCTGAAACATAGTAAAACATTATCTGGTTATATGGTAGTAGCCTAACCATATATATTAATTAATCCGATTTTGGAAATGTTTGAAAGTAGGTGTATTAATTGTATTAATATTTAATAGTAACTAGGTATAGTTATACACGCATTGCTAAGGGGCAAAGTACGATGTATGATTGCTCTCTTCAGCCCCCTTATTCTAAATTTTAATTAATTTTGTGAAAACAAATTCTATATTTTTTTGAGTGAACTCAAATGGAAATTATCATCATCTTGCATTAAAATTAAATACTTTGTTTTTCTTAAGAAACAAAAATAAAACCGATAATATGAAATAATTAAAGTAATTTGGTAGTAATATTGTTTTTATATTTTGAGGGCAACATATTCTGTGAACTCCTTTAAAACAGATATTGATATAGCGGCATAGCCTACACTTATTTCTCCTAGAATCTATGATAGATTGAAAGTTGTGGCAAGATAGGAAAGAGATTTCTGAATTTTTAACTGATTTTTTTTATTTTGAATATACACAGTATATAATATATATATATATACTGTGTGTATATATAAAAAATATATATATATATATATATGCGCTTCTTAACTGAAATATTTTTATTAGGACTATTCTACACTATTTTATTTGAGAAGACTTTATTCCCCAACACCGTTCGATCGCAAACACAATACTGCGTCTAATAATGATTGCGAAAGATAATTTCTTTGCGGGTTCAGAATGAAGCTTAGAGCGGAGAACAATCTTTCAACGCTAACTTGTGTGCACGGAGTAGACAATGCTACCAAGGCTGCCTGTTTTAATTCTACTCCCATTTCCATCCACCATTTCATGGGATCTTGATGGGTCAGTTTCCCAGCTGAATCTCTCTTTTTCGCGAGGCGAGGACATTTTTCAAACTGTATCACACCTGCATCAAACTTCGCACTCAGTGACAGTTTGAATTCGTCCTTCATTCTGGAGAAGTCTTTCCTTTTGTCGCAATTCTTTTTCAACTCACAACTCACAAACAAACAATAAAATATATTAGGATTAAGCTAGTCTTCCGTCACCGTTAACTCTCCACTTCCAGTGAGTCATTTGGAGAGTGGAGTGATAATTCAGTACATTGTTGCCAAATCTAAAGGCGTACACATAAATTTTGTAAACTAAAAACCCGGCTGTGCGGGTCCTTCACTTTCGGGTCGGGTCTGGGTCAGGGTCAATTTTAAGATTCACTTTCAGGTCCGGGTCCGGGTCTTTTTTCTAATTCACTATCGGGTCCGGGTCTTATCTCACTTTCGGGTTAAATCCGGGTCTGGGTCCGACCTGCCAGCCCTAATATATATATACAGTAAATACTCGATGAGTCGGAATTCGGGTTGAGTCGGACTCGTCCTCTGTCAAGTGCTATTATTCTTTTGTTTATTTTACTGAGAGAAGTGTTTTATTTCCTATGTCAAGTGCCATTATTATTTTGTTTCTTTTACTAAGTGAAGTGTTTTTTTAATATTGTATATGAAAAGGTAAACAATAGTTTTTCGTGTTTCGCGCTCAAAATAATTCCAGCAACTGTAAGTGAAACAAAGTTTTATTGTTTTTTAATGTTTATTTTGTTTATTTTCAACATTGTATTAGACTCTCACTAATCAAACTTAAAAGGTTAGAGAGTATTTATGCCTCTTTAGGGGTAAATAGGGGGGGTAATTAAGGTAATTCGCGATGAGTCGGACTTTTCAATGAGTCGTACTGGCTAGAGCCCTATATAGTCCAACTTATCGAGTATTTACTGTGTGTATATATTAGTGATGTAGGTCACATCCGCATCCGCATCCGCATAACATCCGCACATTTTCTCGCACCCGCATCCGCACTTTGGACTGCGGATGTCGTGCGGATGTGGACCGTTGAGATAAAATGTCATTAATAAGCGGAAATTATCAAATTCTACTATATTAATAGAACTAGTTCATTGTGCGCAAAAGTGATGCAAGCGACAAGACGAGAGGCTGTTCTTGTATGAAGTTACTCTCTTGCAACCTACTTAGATCCACGTTACAAAGCTAAGTTATTTTCACCTAGTACATTAGAACGAGTTAAATCATCACTTGACAAAGCAGTTGAAGAGCTTCAATCTCTTGAATCTGTCGCTTCGCCACCCACCAAAAGAATAAAAGTTTCAGTGACAGAACCAACACCTTCAACAAGCAAATCTATCACAGAATCTGTCTCTCAGTTTCTTGAGTCAAGCAGCAATGACGAGACCTACGCGATGTCAAAAGATGTAGTAAAAATGATCGAGAGCTATCACCAAGAAAAACACCTGGCTGCATGTGACAATCCTATTAGTTGGTGGAAAAATACGCAGAATATCTATCCATACTTGAGTAAACTTGCAAGGAAACATTTAGCCTGTCCTCCAACAAACGTACCAAGCGAGAGATTATTTAGCAGTGCTGGATTAATATATGATGAAAAGAGAAACAGACTGGCAGCAGAAAAGGCAGAAAAATTAATGTTCCTTAAGCATAACCTTCCTATAATTAAGTTTGAACATTAAACGATGAACATCTTAGTTTACTTTATTTTAATTACTCATTTATAAATATGCCTAATAAAACTTTAAACTTAATATAAATAGTTATCAAGCTAATTAAAGATCTCTTTCTATAAGGGTGGAGGTTGGGGAAAGAGGTCGGTGGGGTGCATTTGAGTTGGGTTCACGTCCCGCATCCTGGTAACACAATTATGGTTTCTAATTGTGGCTGAAACTCAACAAAATATAACGAATTTATTTGCAGACGAATTCACTAATTGATTTCTATATTAGTTAGATGCTTGATATTATTTTATATGTTCAGAGAAAAGTACAGCAATTATTGTACAATTAATCAATTATACTACATTATAGCTACAGCTCTCTCTATATAATAACTTATTATATACGTTAAACACAACAAATCTCGAATATATCCTAAAAAATAACGAAAATGTAGACATCCGCATCCGCATCCGCGGATGTTGAAATCAAACATCCTCATCTGCATCCGCATCCGCGGATGTGAAAAAAATGACATCCGCTACATCACTAGTATATATATGTCGGTACTAATAACGTTTTAAATTCTAGATCGGATTGCTGCTGACTAGGTACAGGGACTTACTAGAGCGACTAAAGGTCCGGTGCTAGTGTCTCCGAGCAACTGATACAATGAGCAAACCAAACCAACCAAACTAATAAGATTGTTTTAACAGGTATACTTCTTCGAATTATCCAACGTAACGATTTCTACAGCAAGGCGACCTATATCAACAATAACCTAAAGTCTGCCAACAGGAAGGAGTGCATTTTGCGAATTTTTGGAACAGCTTCTACGGCAGGAGGGACTTGTTCCTCAGAGATGGACTTCACCTTAATGACGTTGGAGCTGCGCGTTTAGGAAGACTTTCATAATACTATCTCTTCTTTTCAGGCTGCCGTAACTCGAACGGTCCCGGCGTAATTTTTTAAATTTCTGTTGCGCTCGCGAAGGTATCGCAATTACAAACAATTGAAGGTTCTATCCTTAAATGCTCGTAGCCTACGAAATAAAATAAACGAATTTTTTCTTTAATTGCTTGTAAAGACTGATTTAATTGCGATAAATGAATCGTGGCTTAGCACTGAAACACGTGACTTTGTAGGGTAGTATCAAATTAGAGGTTATAGACTTTTTGTTAAAAACAGAACAGGTAGGCGAGGAGGCGGTGTTATGTTGTACATCAAAGATAATATTGCGAACGCTATAGAAGTAAAGCACACAATTCCAGAACCAATAGATTCGACTATAGCAGAACTTAAATTGAACGAGTTCAAACTTCTTGTTGCGGTTATATACAGGGTGTTTATGAAGTCCCTATCTATTTCAGTCAAAACATAGCAAAAAGGGTAAAATTCAATAACAATATAATAGAAGGTATACATTTAATGAATACTTAAGCATACGATTCTAAATGAGCACCATTAGTATCTCTACAGAGTTCGAATCTGTCAGCAGCATTGCGGAACACATTTTGGAGCATGACAGGGGTTATTTTTGTAACTGCTGTTATGATATGAGCACGTAAATCTTGCAGCTCTGTAACCCTCGTTTGACAGACGTTTTATTTGATAAAGCCCCATGCAAAGAAATCCAAGGGCGTTAGGACAGGAGATCGAGCCGCCCAGGGCCTGTTGCCTCCACGTCCTATCCACCGATTTGGAAATCATTCATTTAGGTACTCCCGAACAGTGTTTACGTAATCTACAAATCTACAGAAGCTAAGGCTAACAAAGACCCTAAGATCCACTCTAAGGTTAGCCCGAGAGAAAGAAGAAAGTAAGGGGTTAAAAGAAGAGAATAAGGAGTTAAATAAGTAGCAAAACCTGTCACTCGTGGGTTAAAATTCATTCAGAAAACTAGAAAGACACCATCATCATCCGCCGGCCACTGCCGACAAGTCAGAAAAATAGTCGAAGAAAATACGTCCAGCTGTTGCAGACCGGTCCTCCACTCCATAGGGAAGTGGAGGACGCAGCCCACTCCGCCGGAAAGAGTGGAAGATGAAAAGAAATAAAATAAGAACGCATTACAAACCATGCAACACATTCTTAACTCAAACACTATCATACCATGCAAACTACAGACATGCAATGAAGATAATTACAGACATGCAAGGAGAGAGAGAGGAAAAAAAAATACCAAAAAGTGGGTTAGTTTACGTTACGAGCTACATCTAAGTTCGTGTTAGTCTAATTTTTTTTTTTTTGATGGCACATCACACGCTGGCATGTCACAAGCTGGCATTAGTCCTCAACAGACTCATCCCCGATCACCACCCACAGAGCTCCTGTTACTAATTGTTTTATTATTATATTAAACAACGTTAATATTTTTAAAATGCCTATCTAAACGGTTCTTAAACACATTAATGCTGGTAGAGTTCACGACTGACGCGGGAAGATTATTCCATTTATCAATTACTTTAAACGTAAAGTTTTTAGCGATATTAGTAATGAAACGTCTGCCACGCAACTTAAATGTCGTTAATGTAAATTATGAATAGCAATGGGCCTAACACTGAACCCTGTGGGACACTGCTACCTACATCCAACCACCCCGATTCACAACCATTAACAACGACCCTCTGTTTCCTAGCACGAAGCCATTCCTCTAACCAGTTAGCTACCTGACCGCGTATACCGTGCGCTTTAACCTTCGCAATTAATCTTCTATGCGGAACTGTATCGAACGCCTTTTTCAAATCTAAATAAATAACGTCAGCCGCTCTATGCCTATCGTATTCGCGCACTATTTCGTTATAAAATTCTAACAAATTAGTTAAACAAGATCTATGGCATCGAAACCCAAGCTGACTACTATTAATCAAATCTCGACTTTCTAAGTGATCGATGATACGATCTCTAACTACGGATTCCAAAAGTTTACCGACAATTGACGTTAAGCTAATGGGCCTATAATTGCTAGCTACTGCGCGGTCGCCTTTTTTAAAAATAGGCGTGACGTTAGCTAATTTGAAGTCTTCAGGAATAATTCCCGTTTCGAGTGACTGATTAAAAATCGTTAAGGGGCCTACGATAACGTCTTTCAAATCTTTCAAATGTCTGGGATAAAACGCGTCAGGGCCTGGAGCCTTGCTAACTTTTAGTCTATCGATATAATGCGCAATCTCAGCCTCGTAAACAGTTATTTCATCCAAAATAGTCTCGCTACTAAATGGAACGATATCGTCCACGTCGGGGACATTAGTTACGTCTTCTACGGTAAAAACTGTCGCAAAAAAGTTATTGAAAATACCCGCCATGGCCTGAGCGTCAGAAGCCAAAGCGCCATTAACATCCACTAGAGGGCCTATGTTATCTTTTACCGGCTTACAATTATTAACGTATTCAAAAAACTTTTTTGGATTATGTTCACTATCCGCAGCTATAAGTATCTCTAAATTATGCTTGGCATTTCTAACTGATCTTTTAACCTGACGTCTAAGCTCGATATATCTATTAAAGTTAGCTGCCGTGCCATTGCGCTTATTAAGTCTATACGCTCTATTACGCTCGTTTATGAACTCGCCTATTTCCCTAGTCCACCACTTCGGCCTACCACGATTTCTAGCGCGCTTGGGCCTACGAGGAATAAACTCCCTTTCAATATTCCTAAAACTTTCTTTAAACGCCACCCAACGCAAATTTGTGTCATTACCCATAAATAAGTTACCCCAGTCCACTACTCTCATCCTATCCGCAAATCTATCAAAATTAGCCCTACGAAAATCAGGGACTTCTATGACGTTACTATCCTGGTGTTTTCTATCAATAACTTAAACCTAAGAATTTGACGATCACTACATTCCTAAACTCTCGCCTACTTCTAAACCTTCGACTATATTCTCGCCGTTCGTCATCACCAAATCTAAAAGTCTCATAATTAACATTAGGGCAGTTAAAGTCTCCGACAATTATACTATTCCGATTGTTAATAAAATTAGCAAGAAGTGAGTAAAATCTAGTATCTGTTTCGAGGGGTTGAACGGGAGGTCTATAAACAACAACAAAATTAAAACTAATACTACGCGCCCTAACTTCAACACATATCGCATTAATTGCTGCCGGAAAATCTAACTTAACCTCGATAGCCCTAAGGGAATTACGAATGTACAGCAAAACGCCTCCACAAAAACCTATGTAACCTATCATTAGTAAAGAGTTTAAAACCCGGTATATCAAGTTCCCCCAAGAAGTCCCGAGTCACGGTATTTAACCAAGTTTCAGTGATAGCAACTAGATCATAGTTGCCGGAATAAATTATATATAGCCTTAAATTCATTTAATTTATTTCTAATACTACGCGCGTTACAATAAAAGACGTTTAAGTTATTTTTTACCACGGGCCCGCGTTTTAAACTATTTTTCACGTCGGGCTCGCGTTCCCCGGACCCACAACGTTTAAAGAAGGCTTCGACCTATACAGCTTTCGCACGTTTTCGTCTATTAACCTACCTAACCTAGCATTACCTATTTCATTAAAATGCACCCCCATCTTTTATAAAAAGCTAGGATCACTGAATTCGGACCACAGCTTTACGAAGGGTACATTTTCCTCAGCACAAATCTCTTCTAATTTATTATTCAAAAATATTGTTTTTGACGTAATCCTAAGACCCAACCCGTGCCTAGGAGTAATACCTAGAATTAAAGACCTATCTGACCTCGCCTTCAGGGACCTAATTAACCCCCTATATCCAGTGGTGTAGTGCTAAATAAAGAAGTGAGGGAACGCATTTTGAAAGTGTTACTCAGATGCGGGGGAGACAATGGCGAGCGCGGCGAGCCCATACAGCTGGGGGTCCGGGGGCACTAAGCCCCCCGGGAAATCTTTTGAAATCTGACCAATTTCAGGGATATTTTGAGGTCATATGCACTGGATATTAGGATATATTCCAAGGTTGAAGATGCAGTATTTCCAGTGTCATTAGATATACGACATCCAGTACGATCAATAAAAATAGCTAACAACTGGAATGATTAACTAAAAAAAAGTTAACAACTGGTACGCCGTGGTGACTGCTTCACCAGATCTTTATAGGCTAGCATTGCCTCAGTCGAAGCTAAAAGAAATGAAGCAGTTAATGATTCTCTCATATATTTTTTCTAGGGGTGGGAATTAAAATTTCATGACGTTAGAGATTTGTAAGTTCGGATTTATTTGAAATAGTGAGGGAACGCCGTTCCCACGCGTTCCCACAGCACTACACCACTGCCTATATCTCTCCAAAAGGTCAGGCACTCTCGTATCGGGCCTATACGAGTCGTTGCCTCCTACCATCGTCACCAACATTGAGTGACGGGAGGCAACGTCAATCCTATCCACTTCGTCTCTAACTCTGTCAACCCTGGCCCCTGGGAGACAGACCCTCCTCGTCTTGGTTGGATGCCGTTCAACGAACTCTTTGTCCATGTGGCGCACTAAAGAGTCCCCCATTAAAATAGTTTCCCCCTCATTCACGTCCCTTTCCAAATGGGCGAAAGGGTTCGAAACCTCGATAGGGGGGGGGATTCCTATCACCTAACGTACGCGGCCTAGCTCCACCCTTAACCTCTCTATATCCCTCGCTATCTACTACTCTCGGACTAACCTTAACCCCTTCCTCAACTCTATCCAACCTTCCCGACAAGCTACCTAAACTAGAAACTAGGTTACGCACCTCACCCTTCAAATTACTAACGTCTTCAACGTTAGTATTGGTTCGGCTTTCGTCAACCGTAGCCCTACCCCTGCCCTCATCAAGCGTTGCAAGTCTTTCGGTTACATCACGTACACTGCGTTTTATGTCAACTAATTCCTCCATGAACTCGCAATAGAAACAAACTGATATATCGGTAATCGCCATAGGACCGCCGTTATAATCCTTAAATTCCGAATACCACCGGTTTACCCTACACCTAACACGACGCTTTCTGCGACGGCATCGCGCAGTTAAAAATTAGTTTAAACCGTCACAGGTATAAGTTAAATTAAGCCGGCACGCTATGAAAACTTCTAAATCGCTAAAAACCACTAATATTCAATTACTTAACTATAACAACGTGAATTTAAACGCAAGTATATAAAATTCAAAACTATCCAAAAGTAAAATTCTCAGCAATATACAAAAGTAGATACAAAATCAGAGAGCTCAGGAAATGCGTCCGTTCAGTACAGAGTCTGGCTGACGAATGACGAAGGATGGTTGTGTAATGTCTACTTTTGGTTCAAATTCACAAGCATATAAAAAGTTGTATTGTGGTATCTGTTCATACAGACTTGCAGTAATCATAATGGAACTTTATTACTGTATAAGACTAGTAAACATGGAGTTCAACGCTGTTCACGATCATATTAATCATTTATCTTTTTGAACACAGACATTACATTATAATGAGGGGCCGTTCAAAAAATTACGTAACGCTATTTTTTTTCAAATTTGACACCCCACATCCCCCAGGAACGTTCTATAACGCTAGACCAGGCACCCCCTAAGATGTTATGTAACACTTCCCCCACCCCACACCCCACACGTTACGGAACGTTACAAGAGGGAGGGAGGTCAGTTTTAGCAAAATTAGCGTTACGTAATTTCTGAACGGCGCCTTACCTGTATGTCAATGTTATATGTTGTTGGACTCGGTTGTCCCCCCTCCACCTTCCCTCAGTCGGGGTACCTTGACTATCGCTGCGGCGTTGCCACATGTCCGGAGTCGCCTGTGAGGCGAGGAACATTACATATGCGGGCAACTGTACATCCATATTCCTTTCCTTTTCTGCACGAAATATTGCGTTGATAAAGCACCAAAGGACATAGTAAACAGTCCGATATACTAAACTTTTGATAGAACCGACCAATTAACTGTAACCGTCGTCCACTGTATAATACACAGTGGACGACGGTTACAGTTAATTGGTCGGTATATAGTGATGCGACGTATTTTAGAGGGTTTGGTTTTCCTTTCTTTGACCAAAAAACCCATCAAAAACCTGTTTTCGTTTTTAATGTTGCTGAAAATAAATTTTATTGAAAATCTAAACTTAAAAACGATCAAACAATCCAAAAAACTTTGACCATACCTCGGTAAACCTTGTTTTTGCTTCCGCCCGAATTGTTCATTCTGACGAAGGTCAAGCTTGTTGCTCTACCCTAGACCTCCAACTTAACGTGGAATCCGAACCACGACCCACCACGGGCGGTCAAAAATTACAAGGTCTTTGCCCGGACTCGATTTCACAACCTCCCGATCAGCAGCAGCAGCAGCAGCCCAGCGTCTTAACCACTAGGCTACCCAGGGTACCAATTTATCTACCAACCAACTTTTGTTGTGTGGAAAAATTAACACCTGGGTTAGCTACGCGTCGCCTGCCGTCACCGGGAATCGAACCCGGGCCTGTAGATTCGTAGTTAGCGGTGCTAAACACTACATCACCGAAGATTATATTAACTTTTACTGTTGAAAATTAAGAGTAATTTATTATGGTTAATTTTTAATGTATTTCAGGTGATTTTTTTGAACACGTGACACTAATTTTTTTTAATTTTTTATTAACTTCAATAAAAAAAATGATTTTTTTACTGTACCTTCTCTACACATGGAGAATTAGCCTTCCAAAGCAAAACGTGCTCTATGTGATGTCCTCTCAACAATAAAATTTTGAAGCACTCTAGACAGAGTATTTGTTAAAATCTGAGAAATTTCTTGTTCAATTGATGCTTTTAGTTCTTCTATTGTGCGTGGATTCTGTTTGAACATTCTATCTTTTAAATAACTCCACAGATAAAAGTCACACGAGTTTAGATCTGGTGACGTTGGTGGCCATGATATTCCTTTATCATAAACCGAAAAAAATCTGCTGGACAGGACTGTTCCGTCGAAAGTAATGCGTAAGTCTCGTGAGTTGAGAGGACATCACAGAGAACATGTTTTGCACTAGAGGACTAATTCCCCATATGTAGAGAAAGTACAATAAAAATTTCATGCTTTTAATTCAGTTAATACAAAAATACAAACCTTTTAAAGTGTGACATATCTAAAAAAAAATCACCCGACACATTATCAAGATCTCGATATTTATATTAAAGTACAATTTCATTAAAGGCCAAATAAAATATGAATTTCAAATCAATTAAATAATGCGAAAAACCTTTTTTGGTCATGTTCGTTCAAGGATCATGCCAACTCGAATGTATAATAATTTGTTAATTTAATTTAGAACATTAATTACGTATCAATAAGTATTTAAACCCTATCCGGGGTACTGGTGTACCTCAGTACCACGGGTATTGCTAGAGTACCTTTTATAATAGCTAGGGATTAAGAGTTAATATAGTCTATCGTGGTATGGTTGGGATTTTGAGTATGGCATACCTTCCTGTCTTTGATTGCTCTAAAACAGTGGTTCCCAACCTTTTTTTGCTGCGACACTAAATTGGCCACCAACAGGACCTCCCGAGTCTAGGACATGGTTATGATTAATCAGTTAATTATTGTTTCGAATTTAATCATTAATTAATCAAAAAAATATTTTAGAAAATGATGGGAAATGATTAATTTTCCTCATAATTTCACCATCGTTTTACCTTAAATTTTGTAATGTATCATTTGAATTTGGCACCGTTTTGCGTGTATAAACTGTCTAATCCGCCCATGCCTCATTTCTTGAACTAAAGCAAACTAAAATAATGTTTGAGCAAAATGTTTTCTTCGGTCTTATCTCACGCAACAAACAATAAAGCTCTTTCTTACTCTTTTCAGAAGTATTTAATTTTTAATCATTTTTAATCAGTTAATCATTGATTAATTAGAAAATTTCATCATTCATCACTTTTTCCTAAAAATGATTCATTAACCATGTCCTACTCCCGACCCTGATGCTCATGATAAAATTTAAATATGTATATAAATATAAATTGGATTAAGGAATAGTGAATATAGTGACCCTTCGCGGCCCTACTGAAAATATTGGATATCCCTTTGGGCCTAAGACTAACATGAATTAATATATAATCTTTTATAATTTTTACACTTAAACTGGATATTTTTCTTTGTTTTCTAACATTGAGCAAGTATTTTATTGGCTATATACTATATACTGTATTTTCTAGTTGAAATATAAAAACTGAAAATAGTTATTAACATTATGCTGTAGTCTGTAGGCGTAAGTTAGTTTTTAAACTATAACCTTTGGTTAGCTTCCGCCCGAATTGTTCATTCTGACGAATGTCAAGCTTTTCACCCCACCTTAGACCTACAGTTTCACGTGGAATCCGAACCACGCCCCACCAGCGGCGGCCCGGCGTCTTAACCACTAGACCACCCAGGGTACCCAAATATCTACCAACCACTTTCTTTATTGCGTGGAAGGATGAGCAGCTGGGTTTTGCTGCGTGCCGCCTGCCGTCACCGGGTCTCGATCCCGGGGCCGATGGATTTGTAGTCAGCGACGCTAACCACTACACAACCGAGGCACATAACAAAATATTATTGTTTTTACATCTAACAAATAATTTATTGTTCACGTTATATATTTATTTTTAATTTTCTATGTCAAAAGGTAAAAAAGAACAAGAAACATGGTTTTTGCAAAACACACACACAAACACACACACACACACACCGACTTTTTTTAAGTCAGCATATCTAAAAAAATAATTAACCCAACAATTTAACCTAACCCAACCTAACCTTGGTGTCACCAACCGAGAAGAGCGTGATAAGTGTTTCTTTCGCAAATGAGTGGTCGGTGTTTTCTGTTAAGTCATTAAATAGTTACGTACTCGCTAACCTAGCCTAACCTAACCTAACCAAATCTTAACTAACTTAACCAGCGTAATCTAACCTAATGAGGACTAACATTTTTTCCCCGCAATAAAAATATTTCAAGATTTTTTATATAACTATTTTAAAGTTCTGAGGTACCAAAAGTGTTACGTCACCAAAAAAACCCACTACATTTGTGAAATATATATATATATATATATACACGTAAGGAAACACTTTCAACGGGTCATAATTTTACGTTGCACCATGTCATACAGAACGAGATATTCAAATATACAATTTAATCAGACCCACGCCTATAAGCGAGACTAAATTGAATTATCCTTCACGTTTGAAAGAATTCATGTTGTAAATTGGTACACCATTTACTAAAATGCAGCTGAAGTTGTTATTCAGCACCAGAAACATTACAGGCTGCATTCCTCCAATGTACAGGGTGTTTCAAAGGTCCAGAATCATAGGAATATTTATTTTTCAGTTGTATTATAATCTCTCTCTCTCTCTCTCTCTCTCTCCATATATATATATATATATATATATATATATAACGCAAATTCACAAGGAAAAGGAAAAATCATTCCAAGTCCTTTCGTGTATTCAGAAGTACACCTCGTCAGGGAATTCCTTGACGAGGTGTACTTCTGAATACACGAAAGGCCTTGGAATCATTTTTCCTTTTCCTTGCGGGTTTGCATCATTCATTCATTTCACGTGTTTAATTGTGAAATTCATCCCATATATATATATATATATATATATATATATATATATATATATATAAGCACACCGGACAAAAAATTAGTCACCCTCTCAGAATGTACCTAATAACGTGTGACGGCGCCTCTGGCCTTGATAACCGCACGAATCCGGCGAGGCAGAGACTCTACGAGGTTGTGCATGTATTGAACATCGATTTGCTGCCACTCGTTCATCAGCCGGTCCCGAAGTTCCGCCAGAGTCCGTGGGTGTCTATTCCTTCGCTTCACTTTCTGTTTCCAGCCTGAACAACACCTTCGACGCATTCAGGATTAAAGGTTTCATTGGACCTGCGATGTACTCGTCGCCTCCCATCATTGGAGAATAAACAAAAACGGGACTCATCGGACCAAATTACACGTTTCCAATCTGCCGCAGTCCAGTTTTTGTGCCTCTGAGCCCATTTATAACGTGCCAATTTGTGACTTGCTGTTAACAGCGGCCTCTTCCGTGGTACCCTGCTCCAGATGTCCATCGCATGCAGTTCTCGTCGCAATGTCCGTTCGGAAATTGGTCGCTGGAGAACCTCATTGGTTTCTTGGAGCAATTGTTCTCTGGTTTGAAAATGATTTGCAGTTACTAGACGAGAAACATGGCGGCGGCCCCTATTGTCGAGAATTGTTTTCCGGCCACAGTTACGCCGTCGATTGTCAGTTGATTGCGAACTACACCACTCTTTGTAAACTCGCTGGACAGTACGCGTTGACACACCAACAAATTGGGCTACTTCAGACATTTTGTGTCCGTGGGCTCTGTCAAACACGATGGCTCCTTTTTGCCACTGAGTAACGTCTGCCTCACGACCCATTTTGCAGACTATATCCAACACACACTTTGTTCTTCACCACCTCACGAAACAGATCTGATCCTGTGTGCTACGTCACCGCTACTTGTCACTTACCAATGCTACATCAGCGCCCTCTCTGTGACCTTGAACTTCCTACTATCGGTGCTATTAGGGGTGACTAATTTTTTGTCCGGTGTGCTTATATATACGAAGTACGCAGCTCAGTACCACAAGGTAGAGTGTTGGCTCACTCCTGTTCATTATCATGCCAACAGACATAGACAGTGGAGTAAACAGCAACAGTATAGTAACATCATTTGTGGACGATACAAAGATCAGCAGAAAATTCAGCGATGCAAACGAAGTGGAGGCCTTGCAGAGGGACACGAACAAAATATACAAATGGTCGGAAGACAACAATATGATATTTAACACCGAGAAATTTCAGCTCTTGAGATATGGTAGAAATGAGGAACTTAAACAGACTGCATATTATGCCCCAGATAGACAAGAAATTCAGGGAAGCACGAAAGCGGTCGACTTGGGGGTAATAATGACCGATGGTGCCAAATTCGAGACACAAAATCAGATAGCAATAAACAAAGCAAAAACAGTCGTGGGACAGGTACTAAGAACGTTCAAAAGGAGGAACAACTTGACAAGACAGTAATGATTCCCCTGCTGAGAACACTGATCAATAGTGTGGACCAAAAAAATGAAGGTTTAAAAATCTTTGTTCCACATGAGTAATGTTATTCCTTTTGCTTACCTTAATCAAATTACAAAATTTGAAACCTCTACGTCAAGTTTTAGGGGTCCCGAGAAAATTGCACTTTTCCTTTTAATGCTGAAAAAATTAGTTTTTCCTCATTTTCATAAGTTCTGCTTTATTTTTTGTTGGAAATTCTTTACGATTCTTGAAAATTGTTTTGAGCAGGTATTGTTTGTCCTCTTCTTTAGTTGTCACTGCTTGATTAAATTTTTCAATCAATGCAACACCCCGCTCAGCTGTGTCATTTGTCACTCTAAGGGCACGAACTCTAGCACAGCCTCTTTGGTACTCAGGATCTATTCCCCATGTTGATGCAGAATTTTCAGTGAAGAGAGAATTGAGATGTAGAGCATCAAAAAGAGATTTAGTCCTTGAAGTAACAAAATCAGAAATCCTTTTTTCTTTAAAAGAAGCTAGGGTTACCTTTGCTTCTAAACGTTTCAGTCCCTTATTTCTTGGAGGCATTTTAATATTATTTTGCATTTGCTCCTTTTCTTCAAGGGATATGCTTTTGTCAAAGAAGCTTAATCCAACAAGTGTTTCTGAGAGGTACCACAGATGTCGTTTAATGGCATTTTGGGCTTGCTTGATAACACTTGATATCAAAGAATTTTCCTCCATTATTGCAAGATCTTGCAAAAATTTAAGATCAACATTTGGGGTTTCCTCTGGTTGAGAAGCTTTTGCCCAAGATTTTGCGTATACCAATGCAACAAATAAACAAATTTCTGTTATTGCATCAAGTTCTTTTTTAGTCATCTTAAATTGATTTTGGAGAAGAAAAAGCTTAAATGCATAAATTCCTTTTGCCATCCATCTTGCATGATGGTACGCTCCAGGTCTCTTCAAGGGAGTATTAGAAATGCTTTCTTCTCCAAAAAACAAGAGAACAAGTTGAAAAAATTCTTTATAATCATCTCTTGGCTGTTTAGAGTTAGTGCCTCCTTCATGATTAAGACTGTTTGATTTTTTAAATCTTGAACTCTTTCAATTATTCTGCAGCTTTGGGAATCAACAGCAGTTGTGATTTGAGAATGATCCATAAAATCCCATTGAGTTTTGAATCTTTTGAAGATTGGAATATCAGGTTCAGAGGAATGGCCCATAGAAGTCCGGAAGACTTGAGATAGGACAATCTCATAAATATGGTGTCTGCAGGCTAAATATAAAAGCTCTTTTCCAAGTTCTTGTTCAATTTTAGTGCAAGCTCCAGCATGGATTCCGGTATTGGATGCTGTTGTGTCAAATGACAGCCCAATAATTCTCTGGGTCATATCATGTTCTTGCAGGAGAGAAATGCAAACACGAGCCATCTCCGTATTCGTGCCAGCAGTGACTTTAGGAATTCCCAGCAATTTCTCTTCACCATTCCCACTGACTAACACTGCAATCCTTTCCGTTCTTCCTTCGCCTGCAAGAAAAAGTTAAAATATATAATTTATATATAATTTATATATATTTATTTTTAATATTTTATTTTATATATATTATATTATATATTTAATATTTTATTTTATATTTAATATATTTATATATATTATAATTTATATATATATATAATATATAATTTTAAATTAAACTTGACTTATTTTAAATTAAACTTGATTTATTTTAATTTGAAGGTAAAATGGTGTAGATTGTGAAAACTAGCTTCAGACAGTGAAATGTAACCTAATTAAATAGAAATTTAGCTATCAAAATGTTTAATTAAAACCAACCAGATAATAACACATTGCCTAGGTGTGAAAACCAGACCCACAACTAAGTTTTTCACCTGAGAGATAAAATATAAATATGCTAAATTAATCAGACAAAAAAACTAACCTGATATCTCTGGGAGCATTTTTCCATCCCAATGAAGAACTAAAGGCTCTCCAGGACAAAATGCTTGCTCTTGATATTCTGTTGCTATTTCTTTGCGTAACTTTTGACGAGTTCGAAGCATAGTAGATTTTGACACTGTAATGTTTTCCAAATTATGGCCCAAAGACTGAGCAACAACAGCATAAGACATAGCTGCATCTCGATTGGAAAGATTCATTCTATCATAGGCTGCTACAACATTTTTGTCAATAGGCTTTGACTTTTTAGGAGCCAACATTTTCTTTTTAAATTGCTCTTCAGAGGGACCTTGAAAATTCATTTCAAGGTTGTCATCATTAGTTGATGGTGATGATGATGATGACGATGTGAAATCATCTCTATTGGCAGGCAAGAATGATCTTTTAGATCGCTTCTGCTCTTTGAGGGCTCTTTCACACTCTAATTCTTCACGATGAAGCCTTCTTTTCTCTCTTTTTGCAAGAATTTGGTCTACTGTACCCATGCTACTTTGTATAGGATATTCTTGCTGGCTTAAGTAGAAAAGCTTGTCTTCTTCATTTGACATCATCAAAAGGGCATTAGAGTGACCAATATCAAGAATTTCAGCCTTAATTTCATCTTTAAACATAGCTTCTTCAATACGGCATTTTTCCTCGGGCCTTTTTCTGTTTTTCATCAATTTATCATAACAGCTTATTAAAGAGTCAATCTTTCGGATGGCACTGTCTCTACGCATTGTGGGAATCCTGGCTTTCTCCCAGTAGGTCATCACTTCATCTAAGCAAAGATTAATGGATCTTCTTCGTCCCAATTTTTCCTCTTTTTGATGGAAGAAATATGTTTGCAAAACTTGCAGTTTTGTAGGTAAGCGGCAACAAAGTATATCTTTATTTAAATGGCCAATGAGCCAAACTTTAGTTTTAGAACGAGTAGCCATTTTTAGTTTAAAAAATTAAATTTCTGAAATAGTAAAATAAACCAGTTAAATTAGGAGATAAAAAGGATAACTAAAAGGTTCAAGCCAATTAGGCAAAGCCTTTAATTTAGAGTTGACCAATTAAGGATAATATATTTTATCCAAAATTTTTGTTTTCCTTATTAATAATTTTCTCTGAAATAATGATCTAAGATTGTTTTTGTACTCTATTAACACCAAAAATTTCTTAAATAAGAAGAAATTTTTTCATAAGTTGCAACTCAAGAGTTGAGTTGATCATTGATGTTCTAAGCGCGCCTATTCATTGGAAAATTTTTATAAGTCATTAAATCTCGGGACCCCTAAATATTCTCATATTTCACCAAAATTTGCTGACATGTCTATCTGGTCCAAAGAAACAAGGGCATTAATGTGGAACAAGGATTTCTTCAACTTTATAATTTACCCCGCATTTTGGTTCACACTAGATCATACCAAAACTTGAATACTGCTCAGTTTTGACGTCCCCATATAAAAAGGAAGAAATTAATAAACTAGAAGAAACGCAGAGACATTTCACAGCCAAGTTTGATGGCTGCAAAGAACTCAACTACTGGGAAAGACTACGTAAACTAAATCTGTACTCCCTGGAAAGAAGAAGAGAGAGGTATACCATTTAGGGTGTCAATTTTGTCAACGTTTTTCAAATCAATTTTGGTAGTGAAAATATAGTGTCTTTTCATGTCAGAACTTGAAATTGGCCAACCAAAATGAAATAAAATAACCCTTACCTACATCAATTTTATCTTAAAGTTTCAGAAATTGACTCTTTTACTAAATAATAGGACATAAATTGATTAACTATTCATCTGTCACAGAATTATCCCACTGATCGCATATGGAGTGTTTTCAAGGTCATATAGTTGTTGTATAATGTACAAGTCACAACATGAATAGAACTGTCCCTCACTCTCAGTCCTCAGTTGCCTCTTAGATGTCATAGACGATGGTTTGCTGTTATTGCTCTTGTACCTACTTCATAGTTATTCTACTAGACGAATACTACAGTTTAACTGTAAGTATGGATTATTGATTATTACAATTATTTATTATTATCATATTCTTCTGTCTAATTATGTTGTAATCCCATGAAATATTTTTTAATTGAATTTTAAAACATCGAATGACTAAACTTTGAAACATCGTAATTGATATAAAATACTTAAATGTTTTTCTTTCTTTTCAGATATTCCTAAGATGCCAAAATTGAAGACAAGAGGTCAATCGTCATGCCACTTGAGCCTGTTAATCGGTACAGGCAAGGAGCTTCCCGTATCAGAACTACCAACAGTGCGAGACATGCTGAGACTAGGGTTACTCCTTCGTGAACAAAATACAAATGATAGAAGGAACTACACAGAGAAAGAGCTCATAAGGGACATGATTCCCCCTCTTCTGCATCAGTGGAAAAAAGCTAATGTGTTATTCAAACCACCTGTACTCAATCAGTATAGAACTATTGAGTTAAAATTAACAAAGCTGTGGCACAAAGCAGTTGAGACATCACTTGGTAAAGGAAAACTAGCAAAGAAAAATAAATTTATGCACACACTTAATACTCTTCTTGACATTTTTAACTACCAGTGTCCCATAGAGTTGTGTTCTGAAGCCAATTGTTCTCCCTCATGCAGAAGAGAACCTCACCTTCACATTGATTGTGGCTGTCCTCGTGAGAAAAAGATCCCTGTTTTGGAGCTGGCTTTCATAAAGGCAAAGAGAACAAAGGCAGGAGGCCAAGGAAGTATGCAGATTGGTTCGACAGATTATTCAGAAACCAAAAAACAGATTGTTATTGCTAAGAAAAAAGAGAAAATCTGAAAGAGGGAAGAAAGGAAGAAAAAGAAGAGTGAAGAAGCCACCCAAAGAGATAAAGCGCTCTATCAAGAGGTCTCACTTCTTTGAAAGCTCTTCAGATGAACAGAAAGAAACAACATCAGATGATAGCTCCAAAATGCCATCTGAACCTTCGCCGAAGAGAATGAAATACAATACTAAAGACATCTCAAACATTGCCCTTGCTAGTATTCGCCACCATACGGGGCTACGAGAGACTGCAGAGATTGCCACTGCCGCTTGGATAGATGCAGGCCTCATCAGCCGAGAGGATACATCCTTAGTGATAGATCATAATAAGATAAGAAGAGCACAAGAAAAAATAATGAAGGAAATATCTGATCAGCATGAAAAAGATTTGAAGGAGGAAGGTCTCTCTTGCCTTTTGTTTGATGGAAGAAGAAAGTTCTCCTAGAGGTAGAGGGAATGGACAGAAAGTTTCCCGGTCTCATCAAAGAAGAACACTACTCTGTGTGTTCCGAACCTGGTGGCCGCTATTTGTTTCACTTTGTTCCTGAAGCAGAAGTAGAAGACAAGAAACATGCAGAGGCAATTGCTGATCAAATAATATGTTGGTTTCAAGAAAGAAGACTTGACAGTTCACTGCAGGCCGTTGGTGGAGACTCAACTGCGGTGAACACTGGATGCAGGGCGGTGTTATGACGCATTTAGAGAAAAAACTTGGAAGAAGGCTTGTTTGGATTGTATGTGATTTGCACACAGGGGAACTACCTCTTCGTCGTCTCATCCAGGAACTTGATGGTCCTACAAAGAGCAACAACAAGTGATCAGGCCCCCTTGGCAACATGCTAGATGAAGCAACGGAATTAGAAATAAATACAAAATTTCAAAATGTCGAAGTAGGCCCTCCCCTTCCAGTGTTGTCTGAAGAAGTTATCAAAGACCTCAGCACGGATCAATCTTACGCTTATCGTATTGTTCAAGCAGTCAGATCAGGAGAGTTGCCTCAAAATCTGGCTCTCTTGGAGATTGGACCCGTAATTCACAGTCGTTGGTTAACTACAGCGATTCGTTTCTGCAGGATTTGGGTTTCCAAATATGCACTGAAGGGCAAAATGCTACAGAATTTGATGTTGATTGTTGAATTTATTATTGGGTTTTATCTTCCTCACTGGTTCAATGTAAAACTTAATCCAATGTGGATGGAGGGGCCCAACCACATCTTGCTTCAATTACAGCTACTGAGAACCCAAAGGAAAGTAGTGGTGGACATCGTGTTACCTGTGGTGAGAAGGTCCGCTTGGTATGCTAGGCCAGAGGCAGTTTTGCAAGCAATACTCTGCAGCCAATGTACCAAAGAGCGAATTGAGGCTGTGGAAATCATTCTAAAGCTTAGAGGAACATCACTAGATGATGACCAGCTGGGAGACTGCTCTGTTCAGACAAGGAAGGTACCTCCGATAAACGTCAATGCCACGAAATTGTCAGAATTAGTTAACTTGAGTTCGGATGTTTTGGAGCCACCACTGACAACATGTATAACAAACAAAGATTTAACACAATTTAAAGAGGCCCCAATGCAAGTGCCAAAGTGGCCTTCTCACACTCAGAGTGTGGAGAGATGTGTGAAAATGGTCACAGAAGCAGCTAGTCAAGTTTACAGTCACGAGAGGCGAGAAGGCTACATCAAAGCGCAAGTAGTAAGCCGAATGCTGATGTCAAGGAACCGCAGCAAAAAGGACATGACTGCATTGGTTACTTTCAAATAAAGACTCTGAATGATATCTTATTGCTACTTTAAATGTTGATAGGATGTTTGCGCACATTTGTTATTTTGTTACGAATTTACGGAAAAATGGAATTTTTGAATTAAAATTGATGTAGGTAGGAGTTATTTTTTATTGTTTTTGAAGCAAGGATATTATTTTGTATGCCAAATGATTACATTAAATTGCTACCAAATCACATGATTTTCAATTTAGTCATTTCACCCCCAAAATTGACACACCCTACCTGAGTGGCTATGCACACAGCCATAAACATTCTTTTGTGATGGCATTAGGAAGCTTGTAGATCGCTGGACTAAGTGTATTGAGAAACAGGGAGACTATGTTGAGAAGTGATGTGTTTATAATCTATCAGATGTGAAAATAAAATTATGGAAAACTGATGAGTGGGTAGTTGGGAGGTAACGAAAATGGTTCACTGAGTAGGTAGGTAGTTAATCTAACAATTAATAAATTCCTTTTATGTCAATAACTGGGTGGATGAAACCAATTGGTTGCTCACCAGAGTTATTCTCCACACTAGTATTTATATACTGTGTGGGAGGAGCGTGCTCGGTAATGGAGATACATTACCGCTAAACCAACCGAGGAATAAACCAAGACAACGCTGGTACAAGAAGCCCCGCGAAGAGGAGAACAAAGGGAGAACGAAAACGAAGAACGGGGCGAGAGGACGTACCAGCAAAGTACGCTCTCGAATGAGACAACCGGAGAAGGGAGAGACTGCAATAACTAAAAGTAAGTGACTAATTGAGTTTTTACACCAACAGTTAATCACATTGAATTAAGCTGGGTCAGACAAGTTAGGCCTACATTGTGGCCTAAGACCCAGCATCAACTCATAGCTTAACAAAGGTGAAGGTAGATTGCCCTAACCTAATCTTGTGAGGAATCCTACTGTGGACCTCAATTTATCTGCCCGCTCTGGACCATTTCCGGAATCTCTAGGCTGACCCCTCTAGGCTAGACTTGATCTACTCTATAGTTAGACTGGAGATATAAGGGGTGGGTTAATTGTGGATCAATTCATACAGAGCATTTTTCGCATTGGTGGTCCGTGTGTGGGGAATTTACAAACCTTAACCTTACTTAACAAAAATTGCAGAATTAGGCTAAATGGTCTAGCCTAAGCCTAACCTGAGCAAGCCTAATTAGGTCTACAACCTAGGGCCTAACTAGGAAACATTTACATTTAAGGAGTCTCATTCTCTTATAAGCTTAGACCTGAGTGACACACAAGTACTGGGGGGGGGATTAAACCAAATTTGAACTTGACTGTTTTGTCTGTGCTCTCTCTTCTCTGGTAATTTCTTCTTGTCCTCTATTTCATTACGATCCCCAGTTAAACAATTTTGACTTAGACATGGACAGTGCAGAATTGAAAAAGTTAAAAAAGAAAAGGGGGGCAAAGTTGGGAGCTGTTACAAAGGCTGTGAACACTTTTAACAATATTACACAACCAGGTAAGAAAAATATAGAGTGTGTAATTATTAAATTAGAAATTAAAAAGAAGGAAATAATAGCCATTAATGAGAGTATTTCAGAGTTAGTTGAATCCGAAATGGCTGAAGAACAATTGATAGACCTTTACGCTGATGATGATGATCAGGTAAGCTCAATTGAACAGCAAATAAGGGAACTACGGTCTCGGTTGACTGACTTAACACCAAAAAAACCTAATTCTGATTTTAATCAAAGTAGGGCTAACCTTCAACAAAATTTAAGTGGCATGCAAAATCCTGAGTCACAAGAATTGAGGGCTCAGTTACCCATTTTGCTAGTACCAACATTTGAAGGGGACACGGTACAATTCCCATCTTTCATTGACAAATTTGAGAATTTAATAGGTAATAAACCTTATATTTCAACTGTTGAAAAGTTTAGTTACTTAACTAGTTCCCTTAAAGGCCCAGCCTATAACCTAATAGCCTATTTACCAGCCATAGGGGATTCATATGAAGTAGCTATTGATCTTTTAAAACGTAATTACATTAATAAAGATATGATTGTATATGAATTACTCAACAAATTTTTGAATTTGCACCCATAAAAGATAACCATAGTGATATGGAAAATTTTTATACAAAATTAGAAGCTATTATAGGACAACTGGTTAGCAATGAGATAGATATTAAAACTTCATCTTGGCTTATACAAAGCATAGTACTTAGGTGCCTTCCTTCGAGGGTTAAAGATAATTTAATTCTAAAGACGGGAGAAAATTATCCTAATTTAGAACAAATAAGAGAAAACTTCCCCAATATCCTAATTAATTACAACTTGAGAGATTTTCCAACACATAAGACCCAGACTATGGATAAACCAAAGACTGTCCCAGAGACCAACTAGCTACAGCCAAACAGACAAAACTTGATACTGGAGAATCAAATGTGACCAACTATAATACACGAACACCTACATTACAGAACTTTAATGTAACTGCTGCCTCAACTTACACACCACATTGCAAATTTTGTGCAAGTAATGAACACAGTAGTACTGGGTGTGACAAATATTCAGACTTTAACCAAAGGGTTAAAAGATGTGAACAGTTGAACCTGTGTAAAAGTGTACTGGCCAGGGACATTATAAGAAAGACTGTAAATCTAGGTTAAGATTCAAGTGTAAGTTTTGTAAAAGTTTACGACATGTCTCATCAATGTGTGATTCACCAAGTGTCCAAACAATAATACTCAAACTCAAAAGATACCTCCCCCAAACAAAGGTAATCAAGAAAATGCCACTTTCATGGGACATTCTGCTTGTTCAAACAATGTAACAAGAAACACTGAGATTCTTTTACCAACTATTACTTTGGACTTAGTGAAGTGAGGGTAGTACCACTCCAGTGAGATGTCTTATAGACTGTTGTTCTCAACAAACATTTGTTTCAAAAAATGTAGTTAATAAATTGGGTTTGACACCAAACCCGGATGAACAAAACCTCAATATTGCGTCCTTTGTTAAGGATAACTCGGACAAAAATAGCTATAAGACAATTGACCTGGAACTACATTTAGAAAGTAAATTCAAGAAAATTGAAGCAGTTATTATTTCTAAAGTAGGACAAAACAAACTGGTTATACCCAAACTAGAACAAACCATAAATCATTTGGGAAAACACTACAAATAGCTGATAGACATATCACTAACAACACAGTAGCTAACATTGAAATGCTAATAGGGGCAGATTATATTAATCTTATTCATAAGGGCATAGTAGAGATAGGTAATGGTATAGCTATTCAGACTCCATCAGGGATAGCCCCTTTGGGTGACCTATCAGAATACAACCTAGACCTAAACCAAAACAGTGCATGACCAACAAATACTATGTGCCTCAACTCAGTCCTACATAACACCTGTAAGAATAGCAACACTTTGAATAATATTATCTCAACTGAGAACATTAATTCATCATTATCAAATGAAACTTTGGATGAGGCAATTCAAACGTTATGGTTGCTAGAATCTGTGGGTATACATGACACAAATCAACTTCAGAAGATCAGTTAATGGTAGAAAGATTTGAAGACACCATTCAGTGCAAAGACAATAGTTATTTTGTTGAGTTACCTTGGAAAATAAATTGTCCAACTTTAAGAGACAATCTCAAAGTAGCTAAAGGACATTTATATAAAGTAATGAAAAAACTCAAAGATAACAATATTCTATCATATAATGATGTCTTCAAAGAACAGCTACAGAAAGGCTTCATTGAAGAAGTAACAGATAACCCTTTTAAAAAAGATGTTGTCATTATTTAACCCACAGGGGGTTTATCGACAAGATGCCCCAACAACAAAACTCAGAGTAGTATATAATTGTAGCCTCAAAGACAGTGATAAACACAGTTTGAATGATTGCTTGATTGAGGGTCCTAATCTCATTTCTGACCTTGTGAAGATCTTACTGAGGTTCAGGTTAGACAAATATGCTGTACAAAGTGACATTTCAAAGGCATTTTTGAGAATAAATCTTAAAAATGAATATGATAAGAACCAACTTAGGTTCTTATGGTTCAAGGATCCATTTGATTTGAATAAAGGGTTCATAACCTATAGATTTAATGTTGTGTTGTTTGGAGCCAATTGCTCACCTAGCCTATTAGCATTGACAATTAGACATCATTTAAACCAGTTTAATAACTCTCTAACATTGAACTTCCTTAAGGAACATTTTTACGTAGACAATCTAATAGGCTCAACGACAACAAAATCTGAATTATCTGAAGTCTATGAACACTCTCAAAACATTATGCAACAAGGTAACTTTGAACTTAGAGAGTGGATTTCAAATAATGAGGATTTAAACAAAAAGATTTTAAAAGATAATAATGGTCTTACTGAGCCATCAGACAGAATTAAAACTTTAGGTATGAACTGGTATTTGGATGCAACTTCTAACAGTCATGATTCAATCTGTACTAAAGGTTTTAAACTTGATGAGGAAGCAAATACTAAAAGACAAATATTATCAGAGGCTTCCAAAATTTTTGATCCTATGGGTCTATTTCTGCCTTCAACAATAAAATCAAAGATTCTCCTCCAAGAAATTTGGAGGACAAATGTTGGGTGGGATGATCCAATAACAAATGAAAATCAAAAATCTTGGAAGAAGTTAGCTACTGATTTAACAAAAGTGCAGAACATTAAAATTCAAAGGTGCTGTGGGTTTAGGGATAAGCCCCAGAGGCTTCATGTGTTTGCTGATGCAAGCACACAAGCTTATGGGTGCTGTGCGTATCTTGTAAGCCCTACAGAAAGTCATCTAATTTATGCAAAAGGGAAAGTTGCACCTCTCAAACCTACCCGAACCATACCTCAATTGGAACTATTGGCTGCTACATTAGCCATTAAAACCATTTCATTGCTTAAGGATGCTTACTATGATGTGTTCATAACTAATATCCACGTCTGGCTTGACAGTCAGATTTGTCTTGCCTGGATACGGAATGATAGCATTAATAGTAAGAATATCTTTGTAAGAAATAGGCTAAAAGAAATAGCTGACGAATGAAAGCCTACAAGTAAACTTTCACTATGTTCCAACTAAACAGAATCCAGCAGACTTTCTGACCAGAGGTTTATCCTACAAGTTGTTGAAGTCAAACAAAACTTGGTTTATGGGACCTAAGTGGCTCTGTAATACAGACCAATGGCCTGTGGAACAAGTTAACTTGACATTAAATTTAATCTTTTCAAATGAAAAGGTTGAACCAATCACTAATTATGAAAAGTATTCTGATTTCAACAAACTTGTCAGGGTGACAGCCTACTGTTTGAGGTTTGCTCACAACTGTTTAGCTACAATTAACAAACAGCTAAATAAAAACAAATCATAATTATACAGAAGTTGCAACCCAATACTGGATAGGCCAAGCCCAACAAAAAGACTACAATAAAGAGTTAGAATTCTTAACTAATGGGAAACAAACAAAAGAACCTGTACCATCAGTAGTTGTGGATCTAAACTTGTTCAGAGATGAGGAAGGCCTTCTAAGGTGTAAAGGGAGATTAGACAAATCAAAACTGTCATACAAAAGCAAAAATCCAATCCTTTTACCTAGATTTAGCTATTTGACAACATTAATAATCAGAAAAACACACAATGATGTATATCATATGGGGGTACCACAGACACTAACTACATTAAGAAAAACTTATTGGATACCCAAGGGAAGGATCACTGTTAAAACAGTCCTGAGTGAGTGTGTCACATGTAGGCGTATTCATGCTAGGCCCTATAGGAAACCAAATCCTCCTGCTTTGCCAGAGGAGAGAGTTACTCTCAACAGACCCTTTGAGACTGTAGGCATTGACTATACAGGAGCATTGACTGTAGGGGTGGGTGACACTGAACAAAAAATGTACATTGTACTGTTTACATGTGCTGCCTCACGAGCTGTTTATTTGGATGTTGTGGAGGACCTTACAGCAGAATCTTTTGTTGCTGTCTTTAAGAGATTCTGTGCACGACATTCAGTACCAAAGACAGTTTGGACTGACAATGCAACATATTTCAAAGCTGGTGAACAAGTCATCCACGACTTGTTAAGCAATGAAATCACACAATTGTATATACAAAATACAAATATAAAGTGGAAGTATATTCCGGTTGCCTCTCCTTGGTATGGTTCTATCTGGGAGAGGAATATACAAACAGTAAAGAATTGCTTGAAGAAAGCAATTGGCAAAAAACAGATACACTTATTTGGGTTACTCACTCTCCTGGCTGAGATTGAGAACATCATTAACAATAGACCACTCACTTATGTGAGTGACAACATTAATGACCCAGAACCATTAACTCCAAATCATTTGATTCGGGGAGAACAAGTTAGTCTCCTGCCGGACTACAATATAGACTCTTCAGAAGACCCAAACTGGACTCAACGACATGATGAGCTCCAGACTAAGTTACAACATTTAACTAGAGTTAAAGCTCATTTCATTAAACAGTGGAAAACTGAGTACTTGATGGGTCTAAGGGAGAGACATAAACAAATGACTAAGAAGGATTGGTCTGACACAATAAAGGTAGGGACCTTGTTCTCATACATGACAGTACTCCAAGACAAAACTGGCCTCTGGCTAGAGTTTCAGAACTCAGACCAGGGGCAGACGGGGTAACAAGAGTGGTCAAATTAAGGACTTCAACGGGTGACACAACAAGAGACATTTCTCTTTTGTACCCTTTAGAGTCTGGACCCAAAACAATGGACTTTGGAGAACCTTCTCCACTGACAGTAACAACTGGAGACACTGAACTTCCAGTAACTATTCCTTTGACAGTAGGAGTGGTAACGCATCCTACTACAACATTGACAGACACAAGACCTCAGCGACAAACAGCATTAAAGGCGCGACTATTTTTACAACAAAAAATAGATGCTGGGGAATTGTAATTTTATCTTCTAACTTTCATTTTTTCTTTTCTTATGGTAAAGACCATAGACAGTTTCATCCTATGGATGTATATTTTTCTTCTAATTAAATGCTACACCTTCTCCATGAGAAGGTGAGGATAGGCACTGTTAATCAGATTAACAGGCATTTACAGTTAAATAGTTAGCTAGTCTACACTCAGACAAAAATTGGTGACAATGACACCAAAATTTTTATCTCCCGGGGCCCCCAGTATATGGAAAACTGATGAGTGGGTAGTTGGGAGGTAACGAAAATGGTTCACTGAGTAGGTAGGTAGTTAATCTAACAATTAATAAATTCCTTTTATGTCAATAACTGGGTGGATGAAACCAATTGGTTGCTCACCAGAGTTATTCTCCACACTAGTATTTATATACTGTGTGGGAGGAGCGTGCTCGGTAATGGAGATACATTACCGCTAAACCAACCGAGGAATAAACCAAGACAACGCTGGTACAAGAAGCCCCGCGAAGAGGAGAACAAAGGGAGAACGAAAACGAAGAACGGGGCGAGAGGACGTACCAGCAAAATACGCTCTCGAATGAGACAACCGGAGAAGGGAGAGACTGCAATAACTAAAAGTAAGTGACTAATTGAGTTTTTACACCAACAGTTAATCACATTGAATTAAGCTGGGTCAGACAAGTTAGGCCTACATTGTGGCCTAAGACCCAGCATCAACTCATAGCTTAACAAAGGTGAAGGTAGATTGCCCTAACCTAATCTTGTGAGGAATCCTACTGTGGACCTCAATTTATCTGCCCGCTCTGGACCATTTCCGGAATCTCTAGGCTGACCCCTCTAGGCTAGACTTGATCTACTCTATAGTTAGACTGGAGATATAAGGGGTGGGTTAATTGTGGACCAATTCATACAGAGCATTTTTCGCAAAATTGTGAAAAAATAAGTGCGGATACTTATTGAATTACCCTCGTGTATATATATATATATATATATATATATATATATATATATATATATATATATATATTGTGCTAACTTTTCATTAAGAAAACTCATTATCTATAAAGATGGTCCTTTTCCAATCCACTTCATCTCTGAAGTAACGTAAGGTGTTCGTGAGTGTTACCATTTAATTATCGATTTGTCATTAGCAATTGGATTTTCCTCGAACTGACCTTGTTCGAACGTCCCATTAAGTAAATCCGAAACGCATATCTTGAATTACTCTTCCGAACACACCTCGAAATTCCACAAGAGAAATGCTGCATTGATTAATAACTTATATATATTATATACCTTATGAACCTTAGGTTGTTTCGTGCGTTGGTTTCTCTTCACACGGAGGTCAAGCTGGTAGCCCCGCCTAATATATATATATATATATATATATATATGAATAATAATATGAAAAAAATGAAAATGAAAAGGTTTATCGGCAGACTATAGTCCATATGACAAATATTATTAATACAATGACATTTCATATACTAAGGATGGAAATATATACAATTGATTAGAAATAATACTGTAATGTCGAAGTTAAGTGGAGCTACAGACAGACGTTTTCGTGCCAAGAAGTCCATAGCTTAGAGCAGTGGTTCCCAACCTTTTCACCACAAAGGACCCCTTTTATTTTTATTTTTTTCCCACGGACCTCATGTTTTTGAAAGATTCCGTCTACCAAACAAACTGTTTTTATTAACTAATAATTAACTCGTTTTCTCATTTTTCACTATCAAATAAAGGACATATAAGAGAGTATGCAATTAAAATACAGCCTATTAAATAAAGTATTAATAATTCCAGCCAAGAGCAAGGAAACTTGAAATTTTAGCCTGAGCGCCCTTATCGTGGGTAAATGTACGATTTCCATTGGAGCCTCTCGAAATATTGAAAGCTCACGGACCCCCAGTACTACCTTCGCGGACCCCCAGGGGTCCGGGGACCCCAGGTTGGGAACCACTGGCTTAGAGAATAAATGGCAAGCCTCATGGATAGCTTGGATGATCGGGTTGGTTGATTTTTTAATTCTTTGCATTAGACTGTACTGAGCACGTCTTGTTACCTCCGGGAAGCTCGGGACATTGAGGGTAGCAAACATTTGCGAAGCTGAGCATCTCGGGGGTAATTTATGTAAGAATCTAAAAGACCTGTTGTACAGCAAATTTAGGGTTCTGCCAGAACCTTTTTTATAATTCACCCAGAGTTGCTGTCCGTATATATTACTGCAGAAAGTACGAAAGAGAGTGTCTTTAGCTTCACTTGTACAGAATCGAAAGTTCCTTATGGTCATATTCGCTTTAGCACACAGGCTTCGAGATTGTTTTCTTATATCTGAGTCATCACTCAAGGAGCTGGTAATAGTTTGACCCAAATACTTAAACTCTTGTACTTCCTCAATTACTTCACCATTCATTTTAAACCTTATATCAGCTGGCTGATTACAACTTTTAGGATGAAATTGCATAACCTTAGTTTTTCTAACATTAAAAAGAATATCATGTTTCTGCGAATACTCTTCGCAGACTTTTAGTAGCCGATCCAGACCTTTAACAGAGGGACTTATTAACACCATATCATCGACATAAACTAAGTTATTTATCCTTGTGTTATCTATACATAGGCTGACCATACGTACCGTTTTGAACGGGACAGTACCGTTTTTTTTATGGGTTCTGTACGGGTTCTGTCACTGAAGAATAATTGTAAGCTCAATATGTTTATGTACTTACTTTTTCATGAATACAGAATATTACATAACCCCCGTCCCTTTTTTGCCATCCCAATGTCCCGTTTTTGTCTCAAGGAAATATGGTCAGCCTATCTATACAACATCCCACTGTTGCCTCATTAAGTGAAGCAATTAATCCGTCAATATGCACTTTGCGTGTATATATATATATATATAAAATGCAAACCCACAAGGAAAAAGAAAAATGATTCCAAGGTCTTTCGTTATTCAGAAGTATACCTCGTCAGGGAATTCCTGACGAAAGGCCTTGGAATCATTTTAATTTTTCCTTGTGGGTCTGCATCATTCACTCATTTCACGTGTTTAATTGTGAAATTCATCCCAGATATATATATATATCTCACCTTTCTCACCATCCACCCTGTTAAGAATGTCCTGTCAAGTAACGAGCCTCACGAACGTTCTCCAGGCCGACCGATCCCGATAGAGTTGACTCTCCACCACGGTGCCGGATTTAGGGGTGTGCAGAGTGTGCTGCCGCACAGGGCCCCCACATTTTCGTGGTTGTATAAAACAATTTAATTGCCGAAAGCACGCAGTCTTTTTGTAAATAAATTTATTTTTTCAATAAAATTGTTTTTTGAGATATTTGTGTTTTAGTAAATAAAAGGAAACAACAACCAGGCTTCCACAAGTTTGACCCTGCACAGGGCCCCCACAGCTTGACCTCGCACAGCGCACCCATAGCTTGACCTCGCACAGGGCCCCAACAAACTAAATCCGGCGCTGCGAGTCCACCACATCTTCTATGGTTCTTCCTCTAGCACTGATAGCTTCTTGTATGGTATCTCTCCCTCTTTTCCTTGGTCTTTCCACTGGTCTCCTTCCTCTCGGCGTCCAATTATAAAATTGCAGTGGGTACCTTTCCTCTCTCATTCTTCGTATATAGTCTAGGATCTGGCCCAGAGTTCGTATAAATTTCTGGGTGCAGAGGTTTTGACGACTGATCTAGACTAATTTTGGGGCGCAGAATCCGAATTTTTCTATGCCATCGTACCAAATTGGTGCGAAAGTGGTCAAAACGGCAAAATATTGACAAAAATGGCAAAATTTTATCAGTTTTTCGTATTTTTGTCATGTTCTTGATTTGAAAAATTTTTTAAGGGCAATTTTTTGTTTGAGAATCTGTTTTTGAAACATACTGCTGCCTGAACCAAGAAAACTGACAAAAATGTAAAAAAATAACAGCAAAAATAGTAAAATAAATTAAGTAAATATTGTCAAAAAATCGCAAAAATGAAATTTTTGACTATTTTGGTGCATAAACTAACTCTAACCAATCATATCGAACTAAATAGTCAAGAAATTAGATATTAATAAGTCTGCAAAAATTTATTAAAACAAAGTATGCACAAATGTCTAAATTTCGGGTATAAATCGATAAAAATGGTTGTAAAATACTTGAAAAAATAGCCAAAATATAAAAAAATAGTATTAATTTTATGTTATTCTTAGGCTTGCTTGTTGTAAAATGCTTGAACTTCTTATAGAATCGATCTATTTGATTTCTTTAGAGTAACTAAGTCATATTTATTGTGTTTCAGGTTTAGTATTGGTAGTAGCTACAAATTGAGGATCCCTGTATTCATTATGTGATTCAACAGATGATAGATCATGGTAAGTAATAATCGAATTGAATATTTAAAACATAAATATAAAGACCAATGTGTTACAAATGAATTTTTATATGTATAGAATAGAACCAGTTTATTATAATTGCAATTGCAAGAAGTCTTAGTATATTTTATTTTTTCAGGATGTATGTCAACTTGTGCCAGAAAAGAAGCATAGCTAAAACCTTGGTAAATGTATCTTGTGCCAGAACAAAAGCCCAAGTGGAGAGAAATATTTGAGCAGCGGAGAACATGGAATAAAAAATTTGCTTCAGTTGGCTTCTGCGTACCCAAATGATGACAGAAGCAAGCGTTTGAAAGCTCTTACTGAGAGTCAGACTCCTTATATCCATATCACAGTACTTCGTGCTATGCAACATATAAAAAGTTCGTTGAACGTAGCCAGAAGTCTAAAAATGCTGAATCTGAACCCTCCGATTCCTCCTTAGGGGAAGCATTAACTCCTCCAGAAAATAGTTCAAGCAAAAAGATTAAAACACAGCATATCAAGGATATGAAAGTGTGTGTATTTTGTGGTTCAGCTCGAGTCAAATTGAAAGGTGGAAACATTGACCATGATTTGTTTCGGATATGTACTCCAGGTCGTTCCCAAAAGTTATTGAGTTATGCTCACTTGTTCCAAGACGATGTTTTTACCAGAGTAGCGATGTTGAACGAATACAAAGATGCAGATGTATTCTATCATAATAATTGTATAAAGAAGCATTTTGCAGCCTATGATCGCAGAATAGAGACGATTTTGGAAAACAGACGGCAAGAAAATGAAGTTATGGGTTCTACTGACATGGTTCAAGAAGCGTTTAATGATGTAGTCTCAAAAATAGACTTCACAAGCTGTGGATACAGTGTTACCTACTTGAGACAAGAGATCAATAAAAAGCTGAACCAGGATGAATCTATCAGTAACTATTTGGTTAAGAGCCTGCTTATAGACAAATTTAAGGACACCATTTATTTTACATATCCTAGCAACAAACGAAAATCCCAGATGGTTTATTTTGTCCAGATTGAGAGTGCAAGAATTGTTGAAACTTTGCGGAAATCATCTGTCGAAAACGTTGCTAAGGACCTAAGGAAAGAGTTAAAAACTTACAGTTTTGGTTTACGCCCTAGCTATTGTGATCCAAACGATCTTGATCTAGCCTTAAAACGCTTCCAAAATGAACGTCCTCCAATATGGATGGAATTTCTTCAGCATTTGTTTTCCACCCGGAATGTATCAGATAGCAACAATCAGTTGATGCTGAAGTGTAACACTATCTTCCAGATGTTGTTTTACATCCTTCATAATGGTTTGGAGCCCACCCCATTGCATGTCGGATTTGCTCAAACTATACATAACCTGTCACAGTCTAAAGATCTTATTGAAATTGCAAACAAATGGAGCATTTGTGTAGGATATCAAGAAGTTCTCAAAATAAATTTTGCACTAGCAAAACGTACAATATCTTTATGTGGTTCACATAGAGTTCCAGTTCCTCCAGTATTTGATCAAAACCATCCAATTCAAGCAGCAATGGGTAATTTTGACACCTTGGAAAATACCTTTGGAATTGGTTCGACACACGATACGGTGCTAGTTTTATTCCAAAATGCTCCATTAAGTTCTGCACCAACACAACAGCATACTAATAAGATCAGTGAAACTCCAGAGTCAACCCTCCAGCTTGGCAAGTTACAAAGCGCTCTTCCTTGCCGAGAAATTATCTCGATTGGACCAAGACATGAACGAGGTACAATAAGTCAAGATTTCCAAGTCTCTGAATACAAGGCAAACGATCATTTACTAGAGAGTGTTAATCTTGACCATTTCCTGTAGTTTGTGATGCGATACAAACATAGAACAACCACAATACAGGGCTCTTCAACTAACTCAAATACTGATAATGATGACTTTGTTCCAAGCTTTGTTGCTGTCAAAAGCCCTTTTGTAGGAGATAGCTTGAAGCCTACAACTATTGCGTTCACTCCCATACTGCTATACAAAGCAACTGAATTTGATACCATTTTTACAACAATGATTAACTTTCAGGACGTGCTTAAGCAGCAGAATAAGCCATACGGTGCACTGTGGTGTGATGAAGGAGTTTATGCTATTGTAACCCAAAATTTAGACATTTGTACATGTTTTTGTGTTAGGAAATTTTAGTAGAGCTATTAATATCTAATTTCTTGACTATTTAGTTCGATAAGATTGGTTAGAGCTAGTTTATGCACCAAAATAGCCAAAAATTTAATTTGATTTTTTGACAATATTTACTTAATTTTTTACTATTTTTGCTGTTATTTTTTGACATTTTTGTCAGTTTTCTTGATTCAGGCAGCAGTATGTTACAAACACAGATTCTCAAACAAACAATTGCCCTTAAAAAAAATTTCAACTCAAGAATATGACAAAAATACGAAAAACTTATATAAAATTTTGCCATTTTTGTCAATTTTTTGCCATTTTGATCACTTTCGCACCAATTTTGTGCGATGGCATAGAAAAATTCGGATTCTACGCCCCAAAATTAGTCTAGATCAGTCGTCAAAACCTCTGCACCCAGAAATTTATACGAACTCTGGGCCAGATCCTGTACTAATATGGCCGTACCACCTTAATTGGTTTTTCTCTATACAAGTTAATACTGACTGCACTCCAAGTTCTTGCCTTATTGTCTCACTTCTAATTCTGTCCCTCAAGGTTACTCTCCTTAATCCTTATCAACCTCAAAACTCGCATCTCCGCTGCTTCAATCCTACTCTTTTGAGAAGTGCTCAAGGCCCAACACTCTGATCCATAAATTAATATTGGGCAGAGAATCGTGGTGTATATTAAAATTTTCACCCCAGTTGGTACATTTTTTTCTCTCAGGATGGGATAAAGCATTCCCACATTCCTCGAGAACTTCCCAATTCTTTCTTTTAACTCTTCTCCACTACTTTCTTGCTCACTTACAATCACTCCTAAGTATTTGAACTTATCAGCCTGGTTTAGCTGTGTTTCCCCTTTTTATGTTCTCTCGAGTCCTTGATAGTGCCATCACTTCGGTCTTCGCCCTGTTGATCTTCATGCCATGATCACTCATAATTTCATCCCATCTTTGTAGCGCTCTCTGTAACTCCTCAAGATCTCTTGTTATCACTGCTGCATTGTCTGCGTGTTCGAAAGTGTGTTCTTTATCTTCCCGAGTACAAATTCTTTTCAAACATCTATCCATATTGAGAATAAACAATAGTGGCGAAATCACGCTTCCCTGTCGCACCCCTGTTACCACATTGAACCAATTTTCTCTTCCTTCACTTGATCTTACTGTGTTACTGCATATTTCATACAAGCCCTTGATGACCCTTATCATTTTATGACTTAATCTATACATTGGATCTTCCAACACCTGCCATAATCTACTTCTTGGTACCCGGTCAAAGGCTTTTTCTAGGTCTATGAAAGCAAAGTACGCCTTTTTATTCTACTCTATACTGTTTTCCGTTATCATTTTCAACGAAAAAAACCAAGTCCGTAGTGCTTCTGTTGGGTCTAAACCCATGTTGTCATTCTCCAATTGATTCCTCCACCATCGATCTTAGTCTCCTCTCTAGGATTCTTTCATAAATTTTGCTTGCGCGCGCTGGTAAGAAGCGAAATTCCTCTATAATTTTGACAGTCTCGTTTATCGCCTTTTTTGTATACCGGGCATATTATTGCTTTACTCCACTCAGATGGTATACATTCCTCATTCCATGCTTGATTAAACGCCTCAGTCAACCATCCAGCAAGTTCTTCTCCAGTTTTATAGAACTCATTACTAATACCATCAATTTCAGGACTCTTGCCGTTTTTAAGTTCTTTAATTGCATTTTTTACCTCAGTAATACTAATATGTTGGTCTTCATCCGACTCTTCTTCTCGTGCTCGTATCTGCAGATCTTCGCCTTGCTCTTCTTCCCATACTCGTACTTCTGGATCTCTTTCTTCTTCCTGCGGTACCTCATTCACTACATTTAGTAGTTCGTTAAAATATTCTTTCCATCTGTCTTCCACATCGATAGGGTCAATTAGTAGGCTGACCATACGTACCGTTTTGAACGGGACAGTACTACGTCTACCTAAATTTTTGTATGGGTTCTGTCACTGAAGAATAATTGTAAGCTCAATATGTTTATGTACTTACTTTTTCATGAATACAGAATATTACATAACCCCGTCCCTTTTTTGCCATCCCAATGTCCCGTTTTTGTCTCAAGGAAATATGGTCAGCCTATCAATTAGGGGCTTTCCTTCTTTACTTAGTATTGAATGAACCTCAATATTATCTCCCTTTCTATATTTTTCGCCATTCCATAGATTAATTTTTTCGTACCTCTCATATCTTCCTGTAGGTCTTGTCCAATTCTTTCCCATGCCTCTCCTTTAGATTGTCTTTTTATTGTTTCTGAATGATTTCTTGCATCATTCATTCATTTCACGTGTTTAATTGTGAAATTCATCCCAGATATATATATATATATATATATACAGTATATCGTAAAGAACGACGCTTTGTATAGGAGAATTATCCGCGCAAGATGAGAGCGAAAGAACGAAACAAATGAAAAAATGAGGTACCCACCCGGGAATCGAACCCGGGATCTTCCGATTGCCGGTCAGATATGATAACCACTACACCACAGGCCTCACCCAAACAAATGTCGTAATTCCTCTACATACGCGCAGAAACCAATGCCCCAAAGGGGCACCTCCCGCTTGCCGTAACATTATATACATTATAACTGCAAACACGCAGTATAATTAACGTAAAGAACGACGCTTTGTATAGGAGAATTATCCGCGCGGATAATTCTCCTATACAAAGCGTCGTTCTTTACGTTAATTATACTGCGTGTTTGCAGTTATAATGTATATAATGTTACGGCAAGCGGGAGGTGCCCCTTTGGGGGCATTGGTTTCTGCGCGTATGTAGAGGAATTACGACATTTGTTTGGGTGAGGCCTGTGGTGTAGTGGTTATCATATCTGACCGGCAATCGGAAGATCCCGGGTTCGATTCCCGGGTGGGTACCTCATTTTTTCATTTGTTTCGTTCTTTCGCTCTCATCTTGCGCGGTAATTTTCCTATACAAAGCGTCGTTCTTTACGTTAATTATACTGCGTGTTTGCAGTTATAATGTATATATATATATTAGTGATGTAGCGGATGTCATTTTTTTCACATCCGCGGATGCGGATGCGGATGTTTGATTTCAACATCCGCGACTGCGGATGCGGATGCGGATGTCTACATTTTCGTTATTTTTTAGGATATATTCGAGATTTGTTGTGTTTAACGTATATAATAAGTTATTATATAGAGAGAGCTGTAGCTATAATGTAGTATAATTCATTAATTGTACAATAATTGCTGTACTTTTCTCTGAACATATAAAATAATATCAAGCATCTAACTAATATAGAAATCAATTAGTGAATTCGTCTGCAAATAAATTCGTTATATTTTGTTGAGTTTCAGCCACAATTAGAAACCATAATTGTGTTACCAGGATGCGGGACGTGAACCCAACTCAAATGCACCCCACCGACCTCTTTCCCCAACCTCCACCCTTATAGAAAGAGATCTTTAATTAGCTTGATAACTATTTATATTAAGTTTAAAGTTTTATTAGGCATATTTATAAATGAGTAATTAAAATAAAGTAAACTAAGATGTTCATCGTTTAATGTTCAAACTTAATTATAGGAAGGTTATGCTTAAGGAACATTAATTTTTCTGCCTTTTCTGCTGCCAGTCTGTTTCTCTTTTCATCATATATTAATCCAGCACTGCTAAATAATCTCTCGCTTGGTACGTTTGTTGGAGGACAGGCTAAATGTTTCCGTGCAAGTTTACTCAAGTATGGATAGATATTCTGCGTATTTTTCCACCAACTAATAGGATTGTCACATGCAGCCAGGCGTTTTTCTTGGTGATAGCTCTCGATCATTTTTACTACATCTTTTGACATCGCGTAGGTCTCGTCATTGCTGCTTGACTCAAGAAACTGAGAGACAGATTCTGTGATAGATTTGCTTGTTGAAGGTGTTGGTTCTGTCACTGAAACTTTTATTCTTTTGGTGGGTGGCGAAGCGACAGATTCAAGAGATTGAAGCTCTTCAACTGCTTTGCCAAGTGATGATTTAACTCGTTCTAATGTACTAGGTGAAAATAACTTAGCTTTGTAACGTGGATCTAAGTAGGTTGCAAGAGAGTAACTTCATACAAGAACAGCCTCTCGTCTTGTCGCTTGCATCACTTTTGCGCACAATGAACTAGTTCTATTAATATAGTAGAATTTGATAATTTCCGCTTATTAATGACATTTTATCTCAACGGTCCACATCCGCACGACATCCGCAGTCCAAAGTGCGGATGCGGGTGCGAGAAAATGTGCGGATTTTCCGCGGATGCGGATGTGACCTACATCACTAATATATATATATATAGATATATATATAGTCTGCCAATAAACCTTTTCATTTTCATATATTGTATTAATAATATTTGTCAATAAACCTTTTTATTTTCATTTTCATATAACACCCATTTCATATATATATATTAGAGGAGGAAATTGTAGACATCAATCGACCAGGGGAGTTCTCCAGTAGGGGACGTTAGGCAGGAGACAGGGAGTGCTGGAACTCCCGTTTCTCCTGTCACTGCCCCCTTTAGCTGATTTTTTGCGTAACTGTCCTCTTTAGGCGATATTTTTCCGTGTCTCATCTACCCTGTGAGCAGTACAACATGCTCTCAAAAACAAACACTGCTCTTTTTATTCTTCACTACATATACACCCATTTTACACACTACACAATCTTTTCAAAATAAAATTTAAAAAATGGCATCATGAGCCTCGGAGACCTTGATTTTGGCTCTTTCCTTCTTATTTTGGGGGAGCATTTTTGCGGGGGCTCGGCCTTGGCTCCTCCTTCCTGCATATATATATATATATATATATATATATATATATAATTTAGGGTGATGCAAAAGTGGGGGAGTAAAATTTTTTTGTTTCAAATTTTTGAGATACCCTCTCATTTGGTTTAATTTGGTGGAAAAATGATCCTGGGGAAATTTCGGGTCAAAATTCGAATATTTGGAGGTCGCGCCCGCCATTTTAAAATTTGGTGATTTCCATGACACCCAGGAGGTACAGCAAGCGTCACGTTACTTTTTTTTTGAGTGGAAGTTCTCCAGGAGGCCTATCATACCACCTTCCTCTTTTCCATTTGTTCATAAAACAGATACAATACAATAGATATTTACAATAGATACATAGAATGGATATACTCGTAAATTTTACTGTTGCGTCAAAGATACGAGAGTTTTCTTAGTTTTGTCCGGAAGCTTCTTCCGATAATTTGATACAACTTGCAGTAGATATTGCTTCTGTTGTTCATCATTGGTAATTAATTTGTTATAATCTTCAATCAATTTCACTCGTCTTTCAGCAATATCATTAACAACTTTCGTGTGATTCACTACGTTCTTTGCAACCCAATAACTCTCATCGAGAAGCCAATTTTCTACTGGTTTGCTCAAGAACGTTGAAGACAATCCGAGTATACTGAAGAAGGACTTTGTGTTAGCAGTTACAAAATTTTCAAGCTGCTTATTGTCAATAGTTTTGATGTCTATTTGTGTCTTCTTTGGAGGATCTGGCTCCGAAGATTTTGTAAGAGCCTCCTTCATTTTTCTTTTGGTGTCAAAGCTGATTTTATCATCAAAGAAAGCCAATGCGATCAACTCTTCTGAGAGGTACCACAAATGATTCTTGATTTTTCTAAAGCAGCATTTGCTAGTTGTTCATTTGTGCTTTTGTAGCTGTGAAGATTCTTGAGAAGACTCAGATCATTTCGTGGAGCACTTGCTGCGCAGGGTGCTGAAAACCAATGCTTAATATAAATTGAAACAGAAAACCAACAAATTTCTTTTAGATTTCTTTCTTCTATTGCTGTTATTTTGAATTGACTTTTGAACATAAAGATTTTCATCGAATAAATGACTTTCACCATCCAACAGGCTCTATGATAAGCCCCAGGCTTCCTGAATTTTATTCCAGTCGTTGGAGTACCGCCAAGCAAGATGATTGTCAGTTCCAATAACTCTGTAATCGTCGCGAGATTGATCTTCATTGATTTTTCTTGCTGCAAAGTTGATGATTTCCTCTTTTTCCTTTTGTGGATAATTTTCTAATTTATCGTATGAAGTTAGATTAATCTTATTCCAGTTTGTTTTGAATCTTTTGAATAACTGAATGTCAGGGCCTGATGAAGCCTGTAATGCAGGGGATACCACTGCTTCCAACATGATTTCAAGGATATGGTGTCGACAAGGACACCACAACAAATCTTTCTCCATTTTCTGTTCAATTAGGACACAAGCTCCGTTTTTACGACCTGTGTTCGATGCAGTTGTATCGAAACACATGCCTTTTACCTTATCTATTAGATTCCAATCAATGATCGCCTGATGTACTGCATTTGCAGTATCCTTTCCTGTGCCATGATCTATTTTTGGCACTCCAAGCAGTTGATCTTCTCCACTGCCAGAGATTAGGACTGGCAACCGATCAACAACCTCATTCCCAGTAATGTCTTCGAGGAGTTTGCCATCCCAATGAACAATCAAGGGTTTGTCAGCTTGAAATTCTTCTTTCAAGTTTTCACTGAACTTCTTTCTTGATTTCTGTCTTGCCCTGCGAATCGATGAGTAGCTAACATTGTAATTCTCTGGATCTTTTCCAACATTTGCGATCGTTGGAATAATTATTAAGGAGGCTGATCGGTCGCTGATCTTAGCAACATCCAATGAGGAAAGCAGATTTTCATTCATAATCTTGAATTTTTTTCTTGGAAGGCCTCTTTTGGATGTTGAGGGCTGTTCCAGATGTACTTCTTCTTCCATAGATGCAGGTGAATCACTGCAGGAACTGCTGCTGCTTGCAAGAACAACTGTTTCATCAAATGCACTTGATTCACGTAACCTTTTCTTATCCATTTTTTCATGTCTCTTCGCAGCTTCCTTTCGACGTTTTTCTTCATCCTTATCAACTGCCATCATTTTACCCTTTCGACCTTCCCTTTGTAGCCGTAGAAACTCTCTATCTTCTTCGATAGTTATTAACTCGTTAGCATTTGCATGCGCAATATCAAAGAGTCCATCCAATTTTTCTTTCCATGTATTCTCTTTCTCTATTGAAAACTTCGATTTTTTTCCTTTGCTCTTCTTCAGCCCTTGCCACTCATCATACAGTTTATTTAATTTCTTCACAACATTACATTTCTGGGTTGTTGGTATTCCTGCTCTCTGCCACACTTCCAATACATCATTAACAGTTGAAGTTAATGCTTCTCTGACGGTTTCATTCTTGACATGTTTATAATTCATGAATAAGGAAATTACTTCTTTCTTTGATGGAAGCTTACTTTGATTCAATTTATCTATTTGTTGACCGATCAGCCAGATATCTGTTGAGCTTCTTGATCTCATTTTCGTCACAATTAAGATACAGGAAATAGAAGAGAAATTGAGGCGGAGACACTCACTGATATAACACCTCTCCCGGACACTGCCACAAGCACACTGCGATACCAATTTCCTTGAACGCTGTTTGCTGTTTGCTCATATACGCATCACCTACCACTCTGCCTGCAGCAAACCTGCACAAAACCTGCAACAAAAATAAGAACAAATTCAAAAAAAATTTGATTTTACTCTAATTTTTTGTAATTTTCAATTGGCGGGCGCGACCTCTGGATGTTATTTGTTTGACCTGGAATTTCTCACAGGGTGTTTTTGTGACAAATTGGAACAAATGAGGGGGTATCCCTAAAAATCCATGATGGTCATGATTTTTGCATCACCCTAAATATATATATATATATATATATATGATGAATAAAACCACGAAGGAAAGGAAACACAGAATGGTGCTCAAGCGTTTTCGTCTAATGACATCCTTAGGAACACTGAAGTACATAAAGAGTTACAGACTATATATAGGTTACAGAAAAATATATATATATATATATATATATATATATATATATATATATATATATATATATACTGGTCAAAAAAAGAAACGCAATTTTTGAGATTTATGAATAAACATGAGGACTCAGTATATAGTAAATGATTCTTTAACATAACAAACAGTCAATAACGCGTATGGCCACCCCTAGCCACAATGCAGGCTTGGAGTCTGGCCCTCATCGACCTCAACAGTCTCTGCAGGAAAGCAACAGGGATGGCCCTCCACTCTTCAATAACTGCATTGGTCAGTTCGCTGATGTTCTGCGACTGATGCTGACGTCTGCGAACTCGCCGTTCAAGTTCATCCCATGCGTGCTCTATCGGTGACATGTCTGGGCTGAAGGCTGGCCATGGTAAGGTCTGCACCTGTTGTCCCTGCAGGTACGCCTGCACTATCCTGGCTGCATGAGGTCTGGCATTGTCCTGTTGCAGGAGCACCAATTCTGGATGTTGCCTCATGAATGGAAGAACATGTGGGTGAAGAATCAGAATTGGACAGTCTGAAGCGAGACTCGTCAGAAAAGAGGACTTGGTTCCACATTCTTTGTGTCCAGTCACGGTGCTGATAGGCCCATTGCAAGCGTCGTTGCCTTCTTGCATCAGTGAGAAAAGGACCTCTGTAAGGCCTGCGGGATCGGAGTCCTGCATTACGGAGTCGGTTTCTGACGGTCTGGTCACTAATTCTGTTGTTGTGGATACCAGGTGTCTCTCTGGCTGTCTGACGAGCATTCCGCTGCCGATGACGCAGGTGCTGCAGTACAATGTGGCGATCCTGGCGTTGGCAGGTCCTGAACACTTCCTGTGGCATTGTACCGTCTAACAAGCCTAGAGATTGTGCTGGGACGCACATGCATTCGTTGTGCAACTTGGACAGCAGACATGCCTGCATCCAACATGCCCAAGGCACGACCTCTGTTGACCTCTGAGAGTCGTGGCATGCCTCAATCGCGGGAAAAAGTTTGGTTTTCTCAACGGGCAGTGTGTATTCTGTGAAGTCAAAGAAAAAATGCATGCCTTCATAAAGAATACATTCAATTTAATCTCTGTTTATTGTTTGTAACAAAATGGCGTCTTAGCCGGGATTAGTCAGGTTTAAAAACATGCACTAAGTGGCTTTAAAAGATTTGAACAAACATTTAACCATAATCTTGAAACTGTGATAATACCACTAACAACTTAAATTTTACACCATATGCAAGCTAATTGCGTTTCTTTTTTTGACCAGTATATATACAATAAACGGAGAGATAAAAATAAAAAAAAATAAACAAATTATTAAACATTAAAGGACTGTGGGTGGAGCATACAAATTTGCAAGGAAAAACTACCGATTTTTAGCACAAGATCAAATGAATTGTTTCCAACCAATGTTATAGATAATTAAAAAATAAAAATACAAATTTATACTGGAAATCTGCCCGGGTTTTAGCACTCTGCCCTTCTTGTTAAAGTTCGATGTCTATAAAAATAAATTGAAAAATAAAAGTTATTAGAGTAGCATACAAGTTTACCAAAGATTTAGGGTTCTACCCTTCTTATCTAAATCTGTTCTGAAGGAATTCAAAACAACAGGATCGAGTTGAAAAAGACCTTTGCTTATGTTGAAGTTATTTGTAAGTTGGATAATGGCAGACTCAAGAATATTTCTATTAACAATGTTGCCAGAGTGAAATAAAACAAGCATTATTCCAATCAATACAGTGGGATAACTCTGACAAATGGACAAAAAGGGCACTGGACGACTGTCCTGTTCTAACGGAATATTGATGCTGTTTTATACGTGTGTGCAAATCCTTTCCCGTCTGACCTATGTAAAAGGAATCACATTGTTTACAACCAATTTTATAGATAATGCCTGAATTATTGGTAGGGCTATTTTTTACTGATATTATTCACAATATTGTTATATGAAAATACTACATTAATATCCAAAAATTTAAGTACATTAGCAATGCCTAAAAAGACCAGGAAAAATGGAAGTACTAAAATATTTTTTGACAAAGTCCGAGTGTTATTATTCACACGATAGAAAGTTCGTTTTGCCTTGTTGAGACAAGATTCCATAAACGCAGATGGATAACACAGATCACTTCCAATACCGTTGATTTTTTCCAATTCGGCATCGATGTATTCCGGACTGGCAATTAAAAAAAGATGGGGAGCTCTATATTACTAAAGCAGACAAGGCTGACACCATAGTTATTATGGACAAAGTGAACTACATCAGAAAGATGAACGAGCTTCTCCAGGACCCCGCCACATACAGCAAACTTAGGAAGAACCCGCAGGATGACGTCATCAAATCATTTAATAGTGGCTTGAAACGCATTCTCAAAGATCATAAGGACTTAATTCCGCTTTTCATGTCCACTTCACCTTCTCTACCCTACCTTTACGGTCTTATTAAAGCCCACAAACCTGGCAACCCTATGCGCCCTATTATTAGCTCAGTGGGCTCTATTACTTATAAACTCTCCAAATGGCTTGTCAAAGTCTTGTCCCCCATTCTCGGAACTATCTCTGATTCACATGTAAAAAATTCCATGGATCTTACTGAAAAATTGAATAATGCACGCACTGAAACCAACGATAGATTGATCAGTTTTGACGTTTGTTCATTCTTTACAAAAGTACCGATTGACGATATGCTTGACTTTCTCTCCCGAGAATTACATAAGTATGACCTGCCACTACCTTCACACATTGTTTTGGAACTTATTAAGCTTTGCATCAAAGACTGTAAATTCACTTTCAATAACGAGTATTATCAACAAGTTTTTGGGATGGCCATGGGCAACCCCTTGTTGCCCCTCCTCTCCAATATTTATATGGAGTTTTCGAAATTACTTACATCCCGAGAATCCTGGGGGTTGGCATCCCTTGGTTGCGGTACGTCGACGATATTTTGTGTATCTGGCCCATGAATCGTGACCTGGATAACTTCCTCCTTCAGTTAAATGATCAAGTCCCCTCCATTAAGTTTACTTTAGAAATAGAACAAGACAACTCAATCCCGTTTTTGGATGTGCGTGTACATCGGGAAAGCCCAGGTTTTAAATTTAGTATCTATCGGAAAAAACAAACAATTTGTCCTACGTACACTTTTACTCGGGTCATGACACCTCCACTGAGAAGGCCATTTTTTTCTTCAATGTTTCTCCGCGCCCTTAGGATCGCCAGTCCGGAATACATCGATGCCGAATTGGAAAAAATCAACGGTATTGGAAGTGATCTGTGTTATCCATCTGCGTTTATGGAATCTTGTCTCAACAAGGCAAAACGAACTTTCTATCGTGTGAATAATAACACTCGGACTTTGTCAAAAAATATTTAAGTACTTCCATTTTTCCCGGGCTTTTTAGGCATTGCTAATGTACTTAAATTTTTGGATATTAATGTAGTATTTTCATATAACAATATTGTGAAAAATATCATAGTAAAAAATAGCCCTCCAATAATTCAGGCATTATCTATAAAATTGGTTGTAAACAATGTGATTCCTTTTACATAGGTCAGACGGGAAAGGATTTGCACACACGTATAAAACAGCATCAATATTCCGTTAGAACAGGACAGTCGTCCAGTACCCTTTTTGTCCATTTGTCAGAGTTATCCCACTGTATTGATTGGAATAATGCTTCAGTTTTATTTCACTCTGGCAACATTGTTAATAGAAATATTCTTGAGTCTGCCATTATCCAACTTACAAATAACTTCAACATAAGCAAAGGTCTTTTTCAACTCGATCCTGTTGTTTTGAATTCCTTCAGAACAGATTTAGATAAGAAGGGTAGAACGCTAAATCTTTGGTAAACTTGTATGCTACTCTAATAACTTTTATTTTTCAATTTATTTTTATAGACATCGAACTTTAACAAGAAGGGCAGAGTGCTAAAACCAGGGCAGATTTCCAGTATAAATTTGTATTTTTATTTTTTAATTATCTATAACATTGGTTGGAAACAATTCATTTGATCTTGTGCTAAAAATCGGTAGTTTTTCCATACAAATTTGTATGCTCCTCCCACAATCCTTTAATGTTTAATAATTTTTTTATTTTCTTTTATTTTTATCTCTCCGTTTATTGTATATATATATATACACGGTGAACCAAAAGTAGGTGGACAGTAGGTTGAATACAGTTTGTGTTATATTATATTATAACTATGGTGTTCATTATAACTATGGTGTTTGTGTTATATTATATTAAATATTATAACTAAATTTATTTAAATTTTATTTTGTATTATAGTATACAAAAAATTAAATATGTATTCTCAAAATAAACGTTATCATTTACTGTCCACCTACATTTGGTTCACCCTATATATATATATATATTTCTTTTTTTTCTGTAACCTATATATAGGCTGTAACTCTTTATGTACTTCAGTGTTCCTGAGGATGTCATTAGACGAAAGCGCTTGAGCACCATTCTGTGTTTCCTTTCCTTCGTGGTTTTATTCATCATAAATATTATTCACGTGTTACTTTCGTGAAATAATTTTCATATATATATATATATATATACATATATATATATATATATATACACACATGTGTGTGTGTGTGTGTGTGTGTGTGTACACAGAGCCCTTCCAGAATAATCTGGTTAACTTTTCTCATTAATTGCATGACGTCATTAACGACGCTTCCCATTCGAAAGAACGGAAGTTTACAATTTGGTTCACATCGCAAGTATGCTGAAAACAAGTGAATCGCGTGATTCCCCATTTATTCAGGACCATATCGTTCGCCGTTTTGAGTAGGGCCAAAGTCATCGACAGATTGTCAGTAAATGTATCATGTCACTCGAGAGCATGAAAATTTTTCATCGAACTTCACTGGAGAGAATACTCAACTGCTGTTACAAACCGATGTGGGAGGCCTTCATCGGTGACACCAAGGCTAAAACGTGGCCTGGTTCACCATGCCAACGCTCGCCGGAAAAATTCTGTCGTTGATGTTGCTTCTGTATATGGTGTACAATCGAGGAAAGAAGTTCGCCGAAAAAATAAAATTCAAATAATTTCAAACTGGTGCAGAAATACCTTATGCAACACCTTTGCCTTTTTATTAGTGATGTACCGATTCCAAAATTTAGCCGATGCCAATGCCGATTCCATGAAAACCTGCAGATACCAATGCCGATTCTTTGCCTATATTTATAAAAATCAATTCCCTTCATAAATTTTACTGATCTAATGTGAAAACTTTCAATTTTCATATTTTTGCATTTCAAATTTGTTTAAATGCTTTCCCTTAGCTCACGCCACAATATACAGCACCAGAATTTGTTACCTATATACCGTACCTAAAATAATGTTCAAAAGTTTTATTACTTAGTAAAATGCTAAAATAATCTTATTTTAGTTTCATAAATTGAATACCAATATTTAAAGTACGTAATTGTTTTTCCTTATGTTGAAGGTATTTTCTTTCTCCAACAATGTCAACACCAACAAAATTTTTCATTAAAATTTCAAGTCCTTGGTGGCCAATTCGAATAAAAAAAAATGGATAAGGTAAGTAGGGAGAAGATGCCACAGATGGTGTAGTTCAATAATTTTTGGGTTGAGAGCAGCACCGACTACAGAGATCAGTTGAACACGCGTGGATATTCATTCTGCACCCGTTTCAACAAAGTGCGTGAGTGTTTGTGGTAACTGAAGCAAGAGTTCTCCCTAAGTACACGTGTGATATAATATTAGGAAGTTTGTACGAAGGTATTTCAATAAGTATCCGCACTTTTTATTTTAGTGATAATATAGTATATATAATATATACTCATAATACCGAGCCAAACTGAGATCTATAGGCTTATTTAGGCTAGCAACAGTGTAGGCTTATTTAGGCTACTCGTAGCTGTCACATATCGTACGAGTAGTGAGCATGGCTGCGCCGCTTTCAATTTGTAGTCTGAAAGAACAGAGATCCGTGGTTCGTTTTTTGTGGGCAGAAGGTGTGAAAGGAGCTGAAATTCACACGCGTTTATGTGCTCAGTATGGGAATAATGCGTTACCACGGCGAAGTGTGTACGAGTGGATTCAAATGTTCAAGGAAGGTCGGACATGTGTGACAGATGCTCAGCGCTCAGGACGACCGTCAACATCAACCAGTGGTGACAAGCAGGAAGAAGCCAGAGCCATGATTTTCGGTGACAGAAGATTAACAATAAACGAAATTGCATCTTCATTAGACATCAGTCAAGGGTCAGCCTATTCGATAGTTCATGACATTCTTGGCTTTCACAATGTTTGTGCAAGATGGGTGCCCAAACAGTTGACAGAAGAGCACAAGCATAATCGTATGGACGTCTGCTCTCGTCTTTTGGCGCGGTATCGTAATGAAAGTGAAAACGTTTTGGAGGGCATTATCACTGGAGATGAAACCTGGATCCATCGCTATGAACCAGAAAGCAAACGACAGAGCATGCAATGGAAGCATCCAACATCTCCCGTTGAAGAAAGTTCAAAGCGCAGCCGTCAGCAGGTAAAGTTATGCTAACACTGTTTTGGGATACACGAGGCCCTATCCTTGAACATTATCTAGAGTGTGGAACTACAATAACAAGTGCATCGTATTCTGACATGCTTCGGAATGAGTTAAAGCAAGCAATTCGCACAAAACGGAGAGGGAGATTGTCGGAAGGTGTTATTCTGTTACACGACAATACGCGCCCTCATACCGCTGCACAGACTCGAAAATGTCTTCAAGAACTTAAATTTGAAGTTCTCGACCATCCAGACTACAGTCTAGACCTGGCACCTTCGGATTTTTACCTGTTTGGACTACTAAAAGACGCTTTGAGAGGTCAGCGATTCCAAGGCGATGATGACCTGAAGGAGGCGGTGCATGACTGGCTACGCACACAGGCAAAAACATGCTTTTTTGATGACATTAGGAAGTTTATAGATCGCTGGACTAAGTGTATTGAGAAACAGGGAGACTATGTCGAGAAGTGATGTGTTTATTATCTATCAGATGTGAAAATAAAATTGTGAAAATAAAAAGTGCGGATACTTATTGGATTACCCTTGTATATAGGCCACTGTAGGTAAATAGCAAATGCATGTAAAATTATTGCTAACTGAAGTCATAAACTGGGCCATAGTTAGTATGCTGGTAACCTTGGTTTGGTCCGACATGTTCTTAACCTTAGAACCAAGCAATCTAGATTTCGAATGCAGGGTTGTGTAGTAAGATTGTAGATAAGATTGTAGGCACCAATCGACCAGGGAAGTACTCCGGGGGGAAGTTAGACAGAAGATAGGGAGTGCTGGAACTCCCGTTTCACCTGTCACTCTCCTCCTTCGCTGATCTTTTACGTGTCTCATCTACCCTGTGAGCAGTCCAGCATGCTCTCAAACACACACTTCTCTCCCTACTTCAAGAGCCTCGGAGTCCCCTGGGGAGGAGACCATAAATGTCCCCACTTCTGGCTCCCCCCTTGCCGATACCGGGAACGCAGACTCGGGCAGCGGGGCTGGATCTGCTACCGCCCATTCGAGATGTTCTGGACCTATGTCTAATTCACTTTTCATAAACTGCAACATTCGTGGCCTTTTCTCAAATTTTCAATCTGTTGAACACCACCTCTCCTCCTCTAAACCTCATCTTCTTTTCCTCACTGCAATTCAGGTGTCTGGGACGACTGACAGCAACCCTTTTCTATACCCTCTTACTTTCTCTATACTCAATTTCACCCCAAAGGTGGCTGTTGCGTATATGTACGCAATGACCTAACTTGTTCTCGTATTCCCGAACTCGAATCTTCTGAATTCTATCCCCTCTGGCTAAGGCTTACATGCCAATCTCAAACTAAGTACATCTGCGCTGTTTACCTTTCTCCTAATTCTACTGACTATCCAAAATTCTTTGACTACCTCATTTCCAAAGTGGAATACATTCTTTCCCACTCTCCCTTTGCTGAAATCTCCATTTTAGGAGATTTCAATATTCACCACCACCTTTGGCTTTCCTCCCATTTCAGTGACATCCCTGGTGAACTAGCTTACAACTTTTCTATCCTAAACGACCTAGAGCAGATTGTACAGCACCCTACTCGTATCCCCGATCGCCTTGGACATAGGCCCAACATTCTGGATTTATTTCTTACCTCTCATCCTTCTTCTTATTCCGTGAAACTTTTCTCTCCGTTGGGCTCCTCCGATCACAATCTTATTTCTGTTTCCTGTCCTACCACTCCAACTCGGCCTTTGGATCCTCCCAAGAGGAGGCGCCTTTGGCACTTCGGCGCCACTGATTGGGAGGCCCTTAGGCAGTACTTCTGTGATTTCCCATGGAATAATTACTGCTTCTGTGGCCGGGGCCTTCTGAGTGTGCAGAGGGCATCACAGAGGTGATTCTCTCGGGCATGGAGGCGTACATTCCATATTCTATTCCTACTACTAATGCAAAAAAACCTTGATTTAACTTTACTTGTTCTAATGCTATCCGCAACAGAGAGGAAGCTTTCAGAAGGTACCGTCGCCATCCAACTCCTGACTCTCACTCAGCTTATATTTCTGCACGGAATCGTGCAAAATCTGTTCTTCGACTCACCAAAAATTCCCTTCATCAGACAAAAATGTGAAAGTCTATCCAATTCTAATTCTTCTCACTCTTTCTGGCATTTAGCTAAAAACCTCTTCAACAACTTTACTTCCTCTTCTTTCCCTCCTCTTTTCCATTCCGACGGCACAGTTGCCGTCTCTTCTCCTGACAAAGCGGCTCTCTTCGCTCAAACTTTCGCTTACAATTCAACCCTGGACGATTCCGATACTGTTCCTCCATCTCCTCCCCGACCCTCTGACTTTATTATGTCTGAAGTTAGAATATCTTCTAAAGATGTTTTTTTTTGCCCTCTCTGGGCTCAACTCTAGGAAGGCGTATGGTCCTGACGGTGTTCCTCCTGTTGTTCTTAAGAACTGTGCTTCTGTGCTGACACCCTGCCTAGGCAAACTCTTTCGTCTTTGTCTCTTTCCTTCCTGCTGGAAGTTCGCTTTCATTTAGCCTGTCCCATAGATGGGTGACCGCTCTCAATCCTCCAACTATCGTCCAATTGTTTTTATTTCTTGCCTTTCTAAAGTTTTTGAATCTATCCTTAATAGGAAGATTCTTAAACACCTTCCTTCTCACAATCTTCTTTCAAATCGTCAGTATGGATTCCGCAAGGGACGCTCTATTGGCGATCTTCTTGCAATCTCTTTGACTCTTGGTCATCTTCCTTTCGGGATTTCGGTGAAACTTTTTGCTATTGCACTAGACATATCGAAAGTTTTTGATAAAGTCTGGCCCAAATCTTTAATTTTGAAACTGCCCTCCTTCGATTTCTATCCTTCTATCTGTTCCTTCATCTCTAATTTCCTTTCTGGCCGATCTATAGCTGTAGTTATAGATGGCCACTGTTCTTCTCCTAAAGCTATTAACAGTGGTGTTCCTCAGGGTTCTGTCCTGTCACCCACTCTTTTCCTTTTATTTATTAATGATCTTTTAATTCGCACTTCCTGTCCTGTTCACCCCTATGCCGATGATTCCACTCTTCACTTCTTCTCCCGCTTCCCAAAGCGTCCCTCACAGCAGTCTTTCCTTGTGAACAGACGTGTTTTATCGAGTGTCCATTGTTATCAATTGAATAAGTGGTTTTCGTTGAAGTGTTTTAAAAAAAAATAGTGTTCGGTGCATTCATAACTAAATTACTTCATGCTACTAATCATTCATTAACGAATATATTTCATTTATTGACGTTATTCAATACTATATTATTTGATCAAACCAAGGCTACTGCACGTGGCTTGCCGTGTTGTTTTTCAAATCTATCAAAAACGTGCTGACATAAGGTTCATTTTTCCTTCCTTCGAGAGGTCAGGTAGAGTGTGGTCCCGCACCGTGTGAAGAAAAGGAAAAAGGTCGGATCAAATCGCGGACAGATAAGTGTTATAAATACTCTTCTTTTACAGATCTTTTGTCGGTAGCTTAATTCTATATGCATTTAGTATAAATTTGTGTTACAAGAACCTGTTTCTGCGTTTCAAAAACGCGGTAGACCTACGTTGTAATTTATTAATTTCCAAACGCTCGTTTTTTTTTTTGTTGTTGTTTAACTAATTAAAAGCATGGCACCCCCGTCAAGTACTTGCAGTCGCTGTGAAGGGAAATTTGCCGCTTACGCGTTTACAATGGCTAATAATAATGAACAGTTAGTTTGCAGGTGGTGCTCAAACTTGGAAGTGCTGAGGAACGAGTTAGAACGTGAGAAGGAGGCCAGAGTAAGCCTTGAAGAAAGGGTGATGCTCCTGACGGCAAAATTAGAATCCCTTGAGACTCCAGTTGCGACCCCTCCTGCCTCAGTTTCTATTAATAATATAAATAGTATTAATAGCCCTCTCTCTTCTCCTAGTTCCCAACCCTTCGTTCGAGTGCGTAATGGAGCCCCATTGAGAAAACCTAAGACATGTCTACCAGTAATAAAAACAATAAGTTTTCTGTTTTAGGTTTTGAAGATGATGATGAACCGGAAATACGACTCGTTGGCGATTCCATTGTTCGAGGACAGCTCGAGGAATTCTGTGGGAGAAACCCTCGTCGTAGGCGCCGTTACTGCTACCCTGGTGCAAGGGTGGAGGATATAACTAATAGTGTTGACCAATTTACAGATGGTACCTCCGAGGACACAACGTATGTTATTCATGTCGGTACTAATAACGTTTTAAATTCTAGATCGGAAGAACTGCTGGCTAGGTACAGGGACTTACTAGAGCGATTAAAGGAAAAAACTAATAAGATTGTTTTAACAGGTATACTTCCTCGAATTATCCATCGTAACGATTTCTACAGCAAGGCGACCTATATTAACAATAACCTAAAGTCTCTTTGCCAACAGGAAGGAGTGCATTTTGAGAATTTTTGGAACAGTTTCTACGGCAGGAGGGACTTGTTCCTCGGAGATGGACTTCATCTTAATGACGTAGGAGCTGCGCGTTTAGGAAGACTATTTCATAATACTGTCTCTTCTTTTCAGGCTGCCGTAACTCGAACGGTCCCAGCGTAAATTCCATAAATTTCCACTGCGCTCGCGAAGTTGTCGCAATTACAAACAATTTGAAGGTTCTATCCTTAAATGCTCGTAGCCTACGAAATAAAATAAACGAATTTTTTTCTTTAATTGCTTGTAAAGACTATGATATAATTGCGATAAATGAATCGTGGCTTAGCACTGAAACTCGTGACTTTGTAGGGGAGTATCAAATTAAAGGTTATAGACTTTTTGTTAAAAACAGAATAGGTAGGCGAGGAGGCGGTGTTATGTTGTATATCAAAGATAATATAGCGAACGTTATAGAAGTAAAGCACACAATTCCAGAACCGATAGATTCGACTATAGCAGAACTTAAATTGAACGATTTCAAACTTGTTGCGGTTATATATAGGCCCCCTAATCAAACAGCTGATACGGACGAAGCGTTATATCGTGAACTAAAGCGAATAATCGGTAGTGAGCAGGCTTTAGTTATGGGTGACTTTAATTGCGCTAACGTAAATTACGATACAATGCAGGGAGACGCGGAAGGTAATCGTTTAGTTAATTTTCTCGAGGATAGCTTTCTTATTCAAAAGGTTGGGGAACCTACGAGGTTGGACAGTATTTTAGATTTAGTAATAACTACGGATGATAGGCTAATTACTGATCTTCAAATAATAGAACCGTTGGGCAATAGCGATCACAATATGGTAGAGTTTGTCCTCTCAGTAAGTCACTCGAAACCAGCTAACTCGACGAAAATTCCTAACTTCCAGCACGCAGACTTTAGTAAATTTCGAAATAAATTGTCACACGTCAATTGGGAAAACGTGATGGGGAACTCCAACGCAAAACTAATGTGGGAATCGTTCGAAACAGTATTTAGGACTATAAATGAGGAATGTGTACCGTACAAAATTAAGCGTGCGAAAGTAAACAACAAGCCCTTGTGGTTTACTTCTAGAGTAGGAGACATTATAAAGAGTAGAGATAGGGCTTATAGGCTACATAAGTGCGATAAAGACAATTTGTGGTTACGAAACAACTACATATCTCTAAGGCGTGAAGCGAAAAGTGTAATAAAAAAGTCCAAGCGCGAATTTGAAATCTCCATAGCTCGTGACGGTAAAGAAAACCCCAAGCGATTCTTTCAATACGTCAATAATAGAAATCCAGTAAAAAGCGTCTTGGGGCCTTTGAAAAATGTAAACGGAGATCTAGTTTCTGAAAAAAGGAAATGGCTACCTTGCTAAACGAATTTTTTACGTCAGTTTTTACTATAGAAGATGTAACAAATATCCCTACGGTACGGACATAATACCGTTTGATAATGGTAATATTTTGGATAATATAGTGGTTAGTGAAGGGAGGTAACGCGCTATATTGATAAAATGAAAACGCGTAAATCACCGGGGCCGGATTCCATATATCCCATACAACTAAAAGAATTAAAAGATAGCATTGTTGTGCCGCTAACAAAGATTTTTAATGCGTCTATTTCTGAGGGGTGCGTACCAGATAATTTCAAGTTAGCAAACGTAACACCTATCTTTAAGAAAGGCGATAAAGGTGCGGCGGGAAATTATAGGCCAATCAGTTTAACGTCTGTTGTAGGTAAGCTACTGGAATCAATAATTAGGGATCGTATAGTCGAACACTTAGAATGCATAAGCTAGTTAGAAATACGCAGCACGGATTTAGGCGAAACAAATCTTGCTTAACTAATCTTTTAGAATTTTTCCAAAGCGTGGTTGACGTTTACGATAGACATCGGGCGGTTGATGTAGTGTATTTAGATTTTCAAAAAGCGTTTGACACCGTGCCGCACAAAAGACTCATTGAAAAAACTAAGGCTCATGGAATCAGGGGTGTAGTAATAAATTGGCTAGAAGAGTGGTTGCGAGGCAGGAAACAGAGGGTGGTCGTTGATGGAGCGGAGTCGTGTTGGGCTAATGTAGCGAGTGGCGTTCCTCAGGGTTCTGTATTGGGCCCCTTGCTTTTTCTTATATATAAACGATTTAGATGTCGGCCTAGTCAGTACAGTTTCAAAGTTTGCGGATGACACGAAGCTGGGTGGTAGGGCGATTAATGACGAAGATAGAGGTAAAATTCAGGAAGATCTGAATAAAATCGTTGATTGGTCAGTCACATGGCAAATGAGATTTAACGTTGATAAGTGCAAAATTTTGCATATAGGTTCGCGTAACGGTAATTTTGCGTATAGTATGTCAGGGAAAGATTTAACAAGCGTAGAGCAGGAAAAAGATTTAGGAGTTATAGTCACTGGTGATTTAAAAGTAGCGAAACAAAGTACAGCAGCGGTCAATAAGGCGAACAAAGTGTTAGGTTTTATAGCTCGAAATTTTGAGTACAAATCGCGCGATATTATAGTTCCACTTTATAAATCATTAGTTAGACCCCATTTGGAGTACGCGGTCCAATTTTGGAATCCGCATATGCGCAAAGATATAGACAAAATCGAAAGAGTTCAAAGACGAGCAACTAAGATGATTCCGTCGCTTAGGTCAAAGTCGTACGAGGATAGGCTTAAGGAGTTAAAATTGACAACACTCGAGACTAGGAGGTTAAGGGGTGATCTAATCCAGGTTTTCAAAATTATGAATGGGTTCGATAACGTAGATAGAGATAGCTTTTTCGAAATATCTCAATATAATAGGACTAGAAATAACGGGTGTAAGTTGACAAGTAGAAGGTTCGAGACAGCAGTTGCGAAAAACTTTTTTACGCATAGAATAGTAAATAGCTGGAATAGTTTGCCGGTAGAAGTAATTAGTAGCACGTCTATAAACATGTTTAAAAATCGATTAGACGCATATGTTGATAGAAAGGGTATAGTTTAAGGTAGTAAAATTAAGGCTTTCTGGGGATAGATCCCACAGCTCAACACAAGTGTTGTGGGATATAGGGAGGCAGCGTCTTGGGTTAGGGGATATCTCTGTCCTTACACACCCCATTTAAAGAGATTCCTCTGCCGAGCGGTGCCCCCCATAGTACTGTGAGGTATTGAAAAACTCATGATCTTCACTTGCCCCACAAACACCTTTAAATGGGAGACCCAAAATGGGTGCACACACATTTCTACATTACTGTACAGTCTTTACAGCCACACCTACACTTTTCCTCGTAAGTGTATATATTGTAATGTATATGTTGTAAATTTTGACTTGGTCCGCAATCGATATGGACCGTGACTTGATGGATACCGTAATGAAATTGACTGGATTCTTTGGATCTGATATATTTGCATGTCCGTTATAAATAGATATAGAGTGTAACATATTTGTGGATAGTAGTCTATTATGACTCGATCCTCTGGATCCAGAGATTCTATCTTTAGTTTTAAATCGATAATTAATTAGTTTTAAATTGATAATTATTTAGTTTCGGAAAAATTGGTCATTGCCAATTTACCGGCAGTTTTTACATAAATTTCTTATGTTCTTGTGGTTCGGAACCCACGTAAAATTGTAGGTCCCCTCCGTAACCACGGAGGACATACACAATACACGATTACGAACACAGTTAGGTAGACCAGCCATGAGTGGATCCTAGGGTCTTTGTTGGTCTGAAACATTATAACATGATTCCGGTAGGACGGCTACGCGTTCGGAACTTTCGCCGCAGGACTTTTCGCCTCAGGACTTTTCGCCGCAAGGAATTTTCGCCGCCGCAAAAGAATTTAAAAAAAATAAAAAATAAGTTGACGATTGGTTAAGTTAAGTCGTAATATTTTCGTTAGTTTTAACGTTTTATTTGATGGATTCATTTAAAAAATGTCTCCTGAAGATCCTAGCATAGTTTACGTCCTATTATGTACTTTTGCAACATATCCATATTCTTTTGCCTCCATTTTCTAATATTTCTTGATGAAGTTGCAATTGATGGCATTAGATAACAACCTGCATCATCTAGGCTTGCAGAAGCATCGGCAATTAGTGATCTTGCAGATAATTGGGAGTTAGTAGCAGTCGTTTTCATACTTGCTATTGTGGCGTACACTTTAGGCTTTGATGGGTTTGCAGAATGACTATGCTCACCAAATGTTTTGCAAATTACTATTTTAGCGTCACTTTCTAAAATTGTATGCACTCTTGCCTTGCAGTTCTTTATTTCACACTTCCAATACGATTTTTTATCACATTTTCTGTCGATTCGGTACAAGTAATTAACATCGTCAACTAATTTTTCTCCTCCTCGGCTGCTTTTAACTGTATATGCATCCTAGAGGGCTTAAGTAATGGAATATAAATGTAAGCACTGCACCGAAATAAACTATTGTGGGCGGAGCTTAGGGGTAGACCAGTTAGCTCAAAGACAAGGGCATATAATTTTATAAAACTTTGACAGTATCTGTTATTGCATGTGCAGTATCACTTTAAACCATCAAAAAAGGTTTTTAAAAACCTAAGGGTTCAAAACCTTTGAAGTACATGAAATCACTTATTTAAGAGAATGAATAAATGAAAATTTCCAAGTCATCCAAACCCGACGTATCAGAGAGTCCAGAAAATTTGGTAGGCTTATATTTATATATCTATACAAATTATATATTTTGCAGCGAAAATTCCTTGCGGCGAAAATTCCTTGCGGAGAAAATTCCTACGGCGAAATGTCCTGCGGCCAAAAGTCCTGCGGCGAAAATATCTAGATTGGGACGGCTATGGGACACCTGACCTCTGATCTTTCTGCTATAGCTGATTGGGGCAGAGAAAACCTTGGGGCTTTCAATGCCTCATAAACTCAATTCCTCCATCTGTCTACTCGTCACAATGCTCCACACGACTATCCCCTTACCTTCAACAATACACAACTGAATCCTTCCCCTTCTCTTAACATTCTTTGCGTTTCCTTTTGTAGTGATCTTCCCTGGAAAGATCACATACACTCTCTTTCTAAAACAGCTTCTAAGAGGTTAGGTGTGCCGTGCCGCCTCCGCGGTTTCTTCACCCTCAATCAGTTGCTGTCTCTGTACAAGGGTCTTGTTCGCTCTTGTATGGAGTATGCTTCTCATGTGTGGGGTGGTTCAACCCACACAGCCGTACTTGACTGGGTGGAATCAAAGGCTTTTCGTCTCATCAATTCCCCGCCTCTTACTGATTGTTTTCAATCTCTCTCTCTCTCTCTTCGCCGCACTGTTGTCTCACTCTCTCTTTACTATCGCTATCATAACAAACATTGCTCTTCTGAACTCTATAACTGCATGCCTCCTCTTTTAAGGAGAGCACGCAGTACCAGACTTTCTACACTTTCTCATTCCTTTTCTGTCCAACTATCTAATGCAACGGTTAATCGGTATTTTCAGTCTTTCATCTACTCAACCGGTGAACTCTGGAATAATCTTCCTCACTCCATCTTTCCTCCTGTCTATGACCTCCCATCTTTCAAAGGCTGTGTCTAGGCATCTCGAAAACCCCGGACCTTCATTTTGGCTCTCTTTTTCTTCTATGGGAGGGGCGCTTTTGCGGGCGTTTGTCCTTGGCCCCTCCTTCCTGCCTAAAAAAAATATATGCTGAGGGAAGATGCCAGGCAGTGGCATCTTCCTCCAACTATATTAAACCTAGGTTTATTAAATAGTGGTGTAATAGTTGTGGACCATCAACATCTATGTCTTCATCAAACATAGTAACTCCTGCACTTCAACCTCAACTGTCACATCCTTTGAGCACATTAGCCCCATTCTAGCAATTCCTAAGCCCCGGGCCACTGGCAGGTGTAAGCAGCATTGAGCGGTGTTCACATCATCATATTTCCGTGAAGCAAAATGAAAAGGCATTGAAGAACATTGCTCAGTCACAGAAAGTCCCTAAGCGAAGCGGTAGACCCAGGAAAATAAGGGTACCCTCTCCAGAGACATCTTCGAGTGAGGATCACAAAAACCTTCCCGAATACAATAGTACGAGTGATGACATAGACGAAGATAACGTTTGTGCTGCATGTGATCGTCACCACTATCTTAAGAATGGACCAAAATGTGAGTGGGTGAAGTATCTCATTTGTCTTCGCGTTCGCTGGATGCATGAGAACTGTGCCGTTGGCCAAGAAACATGTGGAAATTGTGGTTAATTGTACCTTTATTTTGTACGCTGATATTTTTTGTTCGTGACTTAATATGTTACATTTGGTACGTTTTACTTTGACTACTAGCTTAGTTTGGGTGTTATTTCTATATGTGGCATCTTGTTCCTGTGATGGTGGTATCTTACCCCCACTGATGGGGAAGATGCCAGTTCGAAACACTTTTATTCATTTATTTTTCTAATCACAGTCAGAGAGTTCAAACATGTTATTGATTTTTTTTATCCCAAACAAAAGGTGGGAACAATGCCTTTCATGCAGTAGCGGATTTTCGAAATGGAGGGCGGACCTTTACATATGTAAAAATTGCGCCAAAATGATGTTTAATTATATATAAACAATTACATACATTGGAATTAGAAATACATATATTAACCCTCTAAGCACCAGCAGGCAAATTTTTAGCGTTTACTAAAATGTAGTTAAAAACCAGGTTTCTGGTAGTAAATATTGGAACTAATTTGAGTGACGTTATCTAATCCATCTGTTCAAAGTATTACCTGAATCAGTCATTTAGAGAGAGGAAGATCGTGAATGTGAATACTACGCAAAGGGTTTACAAGCACATTAGCCTCGTGTCTAGAAATGCTTACACCCATTAATAAATGAATATGTAAAGCTGAAAAGCATAATTTAATTGAGTATACGAAGAGAAATATTATTTTATACGCAGTTTCTAAAAATAAAATTGAAAGGTAAGTTGCCAGGTATTTACAAGGGTAGTGTTGATACTTTTCTAATTTAAAAAAGTATGTACTTTTTTGCTTTTAGAAATTAAAAAAATTATTATAAAAAATAAAACATTTGGAAGGGGCGCCAAGATTGACCAAAAGGGGAGCCAAATTGACAAAAAGGTGCGCCAAATTGACCAAAGGTAAGGTGATAGTCGTGTGGAAGGTTGTGACGAGTAGACAGATGGAGGAACTAATTTTGTGAGGCATTGAAAGCCACAAGGTTTTCCCTGCCCCAATTAGAGATAGCAGAAAGATCAGAGGTCAGGCACTCCATAGCCGTCCTACGCGAATCATGGAGTGACTGTTGAGAGGGACGCTTTGGGAAACGGGTGAAGTGAAGAGTGGAATCATCGGCTAGGAGTGACTAGGACAGGAAGTGCGAATTAAAAGATCATTAATAAATAAAAGTGTGTGACAGGACAGAACCCTGAGGAACACCACTATTGATAACTTTAGGAGAAGAACAGTGGTCATCTACAACTGCAGCTATAGATCGGCCAGAAAAGAAATTAGAGATGAAGGCACAGATAGAAGGATAGAAACCGAAAGAGGGCAGTTTCGAAATTAAAGATTTGTGCCAGACTCTTATCAAAAGCTTTTGATATGTCTAGTGGAATAGCAAAAGTTTCACCGAAATCCCGAAAGGAAGATGACGAAGCGGCAGAGAAATATGCAAAAAGAGCGCCAGTCGAGCGTCCCTTGTGGAACCCATACTGACGATCTGAAAGATCTAATTCGAAATATTTCGAAATATTACGAAATTCGCAAAACATTCGCAATCCTCCCGAATTCGAAAAGGTTTGAGCCCCTATTACTTCGAATTGTGGAGGCATTACTGTATATATATATATATATATATATATATATATATATATATATATATACACACAAACTCAGAATGGTCCCCTGAGAAACTTACATGTTAAACACAGACCGTGCATGGAACAAGGAACTCTTCTGGGAAAATTATATCCACTATAGTCCGAATAAGTAATGGTAAATGACAAATACCATAGTTTTTCTTTTTCATGATGCTAGCCCGACGTGGGCAACGGGTCACTCGCAAAGAGATCCCACAAATATAGCTTCCCTCACCAGCTATCTGCAAAGCAGACAGGATCCAGCTTTGGGACATGGATCTAGGGTTTAAAGCAAGCCTAGTCCCACCACATTCACAACCTCTATATAAGTAAAAGACTCGTTGCATTCACGTCGGATTGAATAAATCAAAGAAAAAGGGGCAACTATTGTATTTTTAGCCAAAAAAACAAAACTCAAACCTCAACCGGGACATTGAGCGTCCCCTTTTCAAGGCACGTAACACGTCCGTTCAATATACACAAACTCAGAATGGTCCCCTGAGAAACTTATATGTTAAACACAGACCGTGCATGGAACAAGGAACTCTGCTGGGAAAATTAAATCCACTATAGTGCGAGAGACCCGTTGCCCACGTCGGGCTAGCATCATGAAAAAGAAAAACTATGGTATTTGTCATTCATTCGGACTATAGTGGATTTAATTTTCCCAGAAGAGTTCCTTGTTCCATGCACGGTCTGTGTTTAACATATATATATATATATATATATACAGGGTGGGCGGAAAGTAGCTCCCTATTTTGGATTGGTAAAAAAATACGTATATTATCCATTTATTTCAGAAGAAATAATATGAAAAGGTAGGCATACATGGTAGGTTTTCTCTAAAATTCAATGTGGGCTCCAAATCTTTCCACCAGCTTCTGGAGCCGCCCAGGAATGGCGTCCACTGACTTTAGCAGGAACTCCGGCGGGATGGAGGACATGACTTCCCGAATTCGGTCCTCCAGTTCTTCCAATGTCCTCGGTTTGGTGCGGTAGACTTCTTCCTTTACCCACCCCAAAGAAAGAAGTCGCACGGTGTCAAGTCGGGGCTCCTGGCTGGCCATTGATGTGGACACGACGACCCATCCAACGCCCAGGGAAGTGGGCATCCAGCCACTCACGGACAACAAGAGCGAAGTGCGGAGGGGCGCCATCTTGCATAAATATCAGATCGTCGATGTTCTCCCATGTGCTGACAACCGGCCAGACCTCGTTTCGCAACATAGCAAGGTACCGCTCAGCATTCATGGTGTTGCGCAGAAGGAACGGGCCCACAACCTGATCTGAGGTCATACCACACCACACCGTACACTGAACCGATTCTGCCGTTTTTCAGCGGTAACCGTGCGACTTCTTCTTTGGGGGTGGGTAAAGGAAGAAGTTTACCGCACCAAACCGAGGACATTGGAAGAACTGGAGGACTGAATTCGGGAAGTCATGTCCTCCATCCCGCCGGAGTTCCTGCTAAAGTCAGTGGACGCCATTCCTGGGCGGCTCCAGAAGCTGGTGGAAAGAGTTGGAGCCACATTGAATTTTAGAAAAACCTACCATGTATGCCTACTTTTCATATTATTTTTTCTGAAATAAATGAATAATATAGTATTTTTTTACCAATCCAAAATAGGGAGCTACTTTCCGCCCACCCTGTATATATATATATATATATATATATATATATATATATATTGAGAGAGAGAGAGCGAGAGAGTTACAAGAAAAAGAAGTACCTCAAAGGGCCTTGCGGCCCATACCGAGGAGATACCAATGGCAACGGGTGCCAGGGAAAATTTTCTACACCCTCCAATAGTGTGCAAGATTTGGTCTAACCTTTTTTTGAAATGATCCACAGAGGAACTGTTCACAACTTCTGAAGGTAAACTGTTCCACGTGTCACAGATCTTATACGTAAAGTAATTCCCACACACACTAGTCCTAAACCATTTCAAATCCAACTTCCAACCATTGTTGTGAGTTGAGTTATCATTTAAACTAAACATGCTTCTAAAATCGACATCGTTGAACCCGCGTAAAAGCTTGAAAACCTCAATCAATTGACCACGCAGCCTCCGAGTTTCCAGCGAAAACAAGTTCAGGGCGCGTAACCGTCGATTGTAGCCCATATGCCTAACGGAAGGGATTAACTTTGTGGCCCTCGCCTGCACTCGCTCCAGCCTCTCAATATCTTTCCTGATGGTGGGCGACCAGAACTGCACATCATACTCCAGGTGCGGCCGAACCAGGGAATTGTACAGAGAGAGCACAATCTTCTTGTTCCGAAACTGAAATTGCCTCCTGATATAACCCAACAGCTTCTGGGCTTTCTTTTCCACCTCTATGCACTGTTTCGTAAACTTAAGGTCGCTGCTAATTAGCACACCCAAGTCCTTTTCCAAATCAGTCGCCTCGATATTACTCCCCAACATCGAGTAGTTCGACTTGGGATTGGCGTAGCCAATGTGCATCACCTTGCATTCACCCAAATTAAACAGCATTTGCCATTTTTCGGACCACTCTCCTATCCCACCTTGGTCCGCACGCAGTTGCTCGATCGCCTCCGGCGTCCCAACATTGGCCCCAAGCTTGGTGTCATCAGCGAATTTGGCGATCCGACTGACGATGCCACCGTCTATATCATTTATGTAAATGATAAACAACAGCGGCCCCAAAACGGAACCCTGAGGAACCCCGCTAGTGACCGAGGCCCAACCCGAACTAGCCCCTTTAATTACAACCCTCTGCCGCCTATTCTTCAGCCAGTTTTCAATCCACTTACCTACTTCCCCACCGATACCCAGCGCGCGCACTTTCGCCATAGATCTTGTTTAACTAATTTGTTAGAATTTTATAACGAAATAGTGCGCGAATACGATAGGCATAGAGCGGCTGACGTTATTTATTTAGATTTTAAAAAAGCGTTCGATACAGTTCCGCATAGAAGATTAATTGCGAAGGTTAAAGCGCATGGTATACGCGGTCAGGTAGCTAACTGGTTAGAGGAATGGCTTCGTGCTAGGAAACAGAGGGTCGTTGTTAATGGTAGTGAATCGGGGTGGTTGGATGTAGGTAGCAGTGTCCCACAGGGTTCAGTGTTAGGCTCATTGCTATTCGTAATTTACATTAACGACATAGATGTAGGATTGACTAGTAACGTGTCAAAATTCGCGGACGATACTAAAATAGGCGGTAAGGTTGTTAACGAGGACGATAGAAATAGGCTCCAAGACGATGTAAATAGGATTATGGAGTGGACGGATAAGTGGCAGATGTAATTTAACGTAGACAAATGTAAAGTCTTGCATATAAGTTCTCGTAACAATAATTACACGTACACGATGGATGATAGAGAGTTAGCGAGCGTTGATGAGGAAGTAGATTTAGGCGTACGCATATCCAAGGATTTAAAAGTTAGGAACCAGTGCCTGGAGTCTTGCGCAAAAGCTAAAAGGATGTTAGGCTTCATAGTGCGTAATTTCGAATTTAAATCGAAGGATATTATATTGCCCCTTTAGAAGTCCCTAGTCAGGCCTCATTTAGAATATGCCGTTCAGTTTTGGTGCCCGTATTTGCGTGAGGATATTGATAGGTTAGAAAGGGTTCAGCGTCGCGCCACGAAGCTAATTCCGTCATTGCGCAACAAGCCTTATGAAGAGAGGATTAAAGAGTTAGACTTACAGTCACTCGAAACTAGGAGATTAAGGGGGGGAGTTTATTGGAGTTTTAAAAATCATTAATAACATCGATAACGTAAATTTTGACAAACTGTTCACTTTCGATAATACCAATACTCGTAATAACGGATATAAGTTGCGTGGCAGACGTTTCATTACTAATATCGCTAAAAACTTCTTTACGTTTAAAGTAATTGATAAATGGAATAATCTTCCCGCGTCAGTCGTTAACTCTACCAGCGTTAATATGTTTAAGAACCGTTTAGATAGGCATTTTAAAAATATTAACGTTGTTTAAAATAAAAAAACAAAGTTAGCAACAGGAGCTCTCGGGGTGGTGGTCGAGGATGAGTCTGTTGACGATTAATGCCAGCTTATGGCATGCCAGCGTGTGATGCCAGCAATAAAATTATAAAAAAAAAAATTAGACTAACACGAACGTAGATGTAGCTCGTAGCGTAAACTAACCCACTTTTTGTTATTCTCTACCTACTTTTTTTTTCTCCTTACTTGCATGGATGTAACTCTTTAATTGCATGTCTGTAGTTTGCATGGTATGACAGTGAGTTAAGACTGTGTTTGCATGGTTTGTAAGCGTTCTTATTTTACTTCTTTTTATCTTTCACCCCTCTCCTATTCTCTTCGACTATTTTTCCGACTTGTCGGCAGTGGCCGGTGGATGATGATGGTGAGTCTTTCTCTCTCTTTTTCTGAATGAATGTTAACCGACGAATGATAGGTTTTGCTACTTACTTAACCCCTTATTCTCTTCTTTTAACCCCCTACTCTCTTCTTTCTCTCGGGCTAACCTTATAGTGGATCTTAGGGTCTTTGTTAGCCTTAGCTTCTGTAGATCCGTAGATCATTACTGAAGTTATTGATGTTTTAAATTAATAAAGATTAGGTCAATTTCCTTTTATTTATGTCCTTTATATGTAGATGAGAAGCTGAATTGTTAATATCAATTATTCGATTAAATGTTGATGCAAAACTGAATTGGGATCGTTGATTCTGAGACTGTATATAGACTGTTTATAGCTTCTGTCAGCAAAATTATTTGTTTCCACCAATAAAAACTTCATGACGATTTCCACGTGGGTCTTGGCAACTAAATTTAAATTGACTGAATCTTTCTTAATTGAAAATACTGATGACTTCAATAATGAAAGAGGTAATTTTTACGTTGATTCTCTTTTAAAGCAAATTTTAACTGGAGATAGGCTTTCCATCTGTCAGATGTATGAGGTTCATGTGCTGTTCTTTCCCTGCAACTTTTATTGCGTTTAGTCTTATTACCTGAACGAAGGTGAGTTAAGCTTTCCGAAAAGCTTTGTAATTTTATTCTTTTATTTTTTAATTTTTACTTTTAGTTGGGATTTTTAACATATATACAATATATACACACACACACACACACACACATATATATATGAAAAGTGTGGTTTTTATATAATAAAAGAATTTAAAACCGGCACTCTTGAGTAGAGTTGCGAGCGCTAGCATCACGACCGCGTCGTGGCGACTCATACGCAAGAAGTCCAAGCGTATTTATTAGGGTTGAGCGAAATTTTTTTTCTTTTGCATCTATTTCTCCATGGATACAAGAGTTGTGTAATGATGTCATAATAACTGCCAAATATTGTTCAGTTTGGTATTCATTTACTGGTTCCGCAAGGAGCAAGTATATTTTGTTATTTATGCAAAAGAATTAATGTCCAGACACTGATTATGTCTTACAAGGCAAATCATAAAATTTAATGGGTTTCGGCTATTTTGCTAGAAAAAACACCTTATATCGGGTGGTCCCCCTCCCCAAAAAAAACACCTTGAGATATGAACATCAATAACTTCAAAAATATGCAGGTCACACTTCCAAAATTTACATATCTTTTACCTCAATCTATTGGTAAGCCATCATAAAAATTTCAGACCTCTACATAAAATACTTTTTCCACAGCTGAGGGAACAATGGGGTATGGTGAAAAACATAAATTCTAAATGTGTATAGCTGTACCTGGCAACTGTTCTAAGACTTGCAGTAGTTTCCTTAGTCTATGGATAATCTGTTAGTCTCTGAAAAACGTCAGATGATATAGGCTACGCCCATCTTAAATAATGTTTTTTAAACTTACCCTTCAGATTATGGTTCTAACTAACGGTGAAAAAGCGGCGACTGAAAAGTGTTTCTTAGAAAAAAGATGGACTGGGGCAAGAATTTTGAAGGAATTTCCAGGAATAACTTGTAATGCTACGTCTATGAATAGAATAATTAAAAAACTTAAAGCAACCGGTTCGACGGCACGGAAGCGTGGAAGTGGTCGACCTAAAACAGTTTACACTCAAAACAATATAGCAATGATCGAAATGATGAGCCTATCTCAAGAGGATCGACCTGGGTCACACTGCTCTCAGAGGAAAATTGCAAGAAATTTAGGTATCAGTCGAAGTTCCATACAAAGAATGTAGAGAACGATAGGACTTAAAGCATTTAAAAGGATCCGTGTTTCAAGAAGTGACAGCAATGTAAGAGTTAAAAGAAAAATTCGTTGTAGAAAATTGCTTGATAGATTTTCGTCCAGTGATGCTAAAAAAATAGTTTTTACCGATGAAAAAGAGTTCACCATCGAGATTACTCGAAACTCCCGGAACGATGTTGTTTATGGTCGGCGTAAGAAGGACAGTCCTCCATCGAGACTTTATCACCAGACAAGTTGGTTTTCCAAAAAAATCATGATATTAGCAAGTGTATCGTGGAATGGAAAGACGAAAATTCATTTCATTTCAGAAAATAAAAAAATTAATTCAGAAACTTATGTAAATCTCTTAGAGGAGAATCTTTTGCCTGATTGTCAGCGTCTTTATTATGGAAACGATTTCATACTCCAACAAGATGGTGCTACAGCTTATACTAGCAAGTTCACACAGGATTATCTACAACAGAATGTACTCAACTTCATTGGAAAAAATGACTGGCCCCCGCAATCACCTGATTGCAATCCCATGGATTATTGCATATGGAACACTCTAGCAGAGATTTATGAAGGCCAAACAGAAAAGTTTACAGAAATGCAATTAAAGAAAAAAATACTCGAATGATGGGACAAAATAACATTAACAGAAATCAGAAAATGTATCATGTAAATTTTGGAAGTGTGAACTGCATATTTTTGAAGTTATTGATGTTCAAATCTCAAGACGGTTTTTTTGGGCCACCCGATATATAAAATTTGTCGTATTTTGATACTAAAGTATTATACCAGTTGGCAACTCCCAGTTAAAAGCTGCTGATGTTGTAGATAGAACTTAGTTGCACAGTGAACGTTGAGAAATGAGGTAGTGTCGTTATATATACAATAAAATTTTATAATTATTCTATTTGATAATATTACAATACATCATAATATTTATATTATCATATTAATATTATCATCTAACTAATATTATACTTTTTGCAGCACTGATTATGAATTGTACAAGGCAAGCCAGAAAAAACAGCTGTCGGTATTCTCACAGGCATCAGAATTTGATGCTAGGCCCTTTAAAATTAATGTTTTGACAACAACTTCGGATGTTACTTCGCATTACCAGTATGTAAGATTAGAAATGAAATAATTACCAACAAATGCTGAACCAAAAGTGACAGAGATAGTTGAGAAGGTTGCTGCTGATATCGCGAACATATGGGATAAAGCTTCAATTCCAATCATCTCCCATACCAGCTTGATAAGGAAAATACGAAAGTGTCATGACCAGTACCAGAATTTGATGAAGTCAATTAAAAGAGATGGAACGCCTACTTTTGACAGTAAATGACAAAATTTTCTCAAGGGAACAGCTAAATTGTTTGATGTAGCTGCTTGCCAATGTATTTTAATCTCAGTATGGAAGATTTTTTACCTCCAGCCTTTGTAGGCCAGGCTTCCCTGATAAGGTAAACTCTAAAACTTGAAATCTCCCCCAAACCGCTGTTCACAGAATGGCCGCAAACGTTTTTGCTGATTTGGGAAGATTTAGGCCGTAGGCTCCATAAATATTTGGTGAATAGGGCTAATTTATTCGTTAGACTAGTTGTAGATTTAAGTTAAATTTATATATGGTGACCTAGAATAAATTGAAATGGGCTAGCCTAGAAAACCTGAAAGCAGAGCAAGACAAACTCACCTTAGCAGGTTAATCCGTAAGGCTTTTTCTTGAAGTTTTTTCGTGATGTTTCCTCTTTGTAATCTTCTTGGTTACTTTTTTCAAGTAGGAATAAATCTCTGTTCCAGTATACTGGGTTAGATCCCGCTTGGAGTCGAAAGTTTTTTTTTCAATTTGTAAAAACGTTGTTTTTCAATTCGTTGTCCAAAAGCCAAGCCGACTTCTCTCAGAAGCCGCAGTGTGTCCTCGGCTTCGCTTTGTGTCGTGGTGGTGGTAAGTTGGTTTGTGGGAGCAACCACTTTCATGGGATAATCACTGACTGTGGAGAGCATCATCTCCCCTACATCCCGGGAATTTCAGACTGCCCATTTGTTTGTTATTAAATTTAACTAATTAAGTTTTAATTTTTCCATACTCAGCTTGCAAATGTGAGGCAGCTCGTTGAGTTCCTATTGTTGAAAGAAAATTTTTGACTGACCAGAGAACTCAACGACAAATGGGCATCGGAGGAGTTGATTTACCACTGGCAAAAAAATTACAAACGCGCAATGAACGCAAATTAACCAGTCGGAAGAGAACTGAAGATGAAGCAAGCACAAGTCAGACCACAGCATCTCTGAACTTTTCATCATATGAACCAGATACAAATGAAAACTGACAAATCTGATACTGAGATCACATTGCTAAGTAAAGCAGTTAATCCTTCACCCATGACACATCAGATGAGAATTAGTATGCCTGTTTTGGCAAGAACGTGTGATAGATATGGTGTTTCGGGTCGATCTGCAGCAGCTATTACTAATGCTGTGATGCAAGACCTTGGCATAATTCACAAAGAAAACATGTCCCACGTTGTAGACAGGCACAAGCTCAGAAGAGAGCGAAAAAAACAAAGGGCAGAAAATGGAAGATTTTCCAACAGAAACACCGTGCAAGGATTGTACTTCGATGGTCGAAGGGATAAGACACGAGCGAGGGTTAAACAAGGTGGGAAATATTATCTGAGAAGTAGCACTGAAGAGCACATTACTCTTATTCAAAAACCACAGTCAATTTTCTTCGGTCACACCACCCCACTGTCAGGCAGGAGCAAATATATATTTAATTCTATTACCTCATTTCTGGAAGAAACTAATGTTAATACAGATACACTTATTGCTGTTGGTTGTAATGGCACAGAAACAAATACTGGGACTAAAGCAGATGTGATTAGACTCGTAGAAGACCATTTCAGAAGACCTTTGCAATGGATGATATGTATCGAAAAACTATATGTACTTATAACATGGTATTGTATGTGATACCTTTACTTCTTAATTAAATATAAATTATTAATTAATTGAATTAAATATCTAAAAAATTGCCTCGGGATTGGCGACATAGCCTACTGGGAATGAAATAATTGCCATACATACATAGAATCCAATATGGAGGCATTGGCCCCACCCAACCACAAGAAAAATTTATTATTTCGTGTTCAAAATTTTTCACTGCTGACTCATGAAAATTACTTCGAGAGAAGAGTCAACGAACTTTGCAAATTCAGCAAATAATAAAATAGAAGATTTATACTAGCGGCACTCTGAGCTGCTTATGTTACAGCGATGCTTTAAGCAAGGAAGATGTCCTTTATCTTCCTATAAGTTCTGCGTGAAATCCTCTTAATATAAAACCTAATAACTATAAAAAGGATAGGCCTATTCCTTCAGGTATTTAAATACAGTGACTGCCTATATTAATTACATCAAATCAACTCGTTGTGTATCTCCATCGTGCCGCGGCCCTACATCGAAAAACATCGTCGCGTCCTACGAACAGAAGCGAGGCTCAACGAAATAATAAGATAAGACAATTTCTTTCTTTAACATTAGGCAGCGCAAATACCGAAGGCAAATAAACATAAAGAGGTCCTTTGAAGACTACACATACATAACTCTCTAACGAAAAAGCGTAGGGCTTTTGTCGTTAAATCTCCACTGTAATCTGCTGGAAATTTCCAACGGATGAGGGTATCAGGCAATCAACCCACAGCCCTATATAGTTCATGTTGCACATGAAAGAACTTCCTCTACGACATCTTTTCCACCATCTCGATGGCCGTATACGGGGACCAAGTGCATTCATGGGTGAACTTGGCCAAGCAATAGCCACATGTGAACAACACAAAATTGTGAGATTTGACCCAATTTCTGTTCATTTACCACAGTGCTTAGAAAATACAGAGTTACGCACTGACCAGAAATATTGTGGGATATTTGTATCATCTGGTAACTATTCAGAAGATCTTGAAAGACGCCCTGGCACTGTAAGCCATTCAAGATGGCTGACAACTGCAGACAGAATCCTGCGTTTGTACATGGCAACCAAAAATCCTTCAAAGCCCCTTCTAACTCTGGCTGAATTTGTTTGCAAGGTATATGCTCCAAACTGGTTCAGTATAAAAGTTCATTGTTCATCTGCAGATGGTGCAAGAAATTTGTAGCAGATAATCCAGAGTTCCAGATATCTCTCGAAAGACTTGAAAGCAGTTGTTGACCCTGTAATTCAGAGGAATGCTTATTATGGTCACCCTGAAAATATTCTGATTGCTATACTTGCTGATAATTCGAGATCATGTGAGAAAGTTGGCGCTTCGACGGATAATGGCTGTAAGAGCTGAAAAAAAGCAGTTATACAAACATTAGGCATTTCATGATTCTCAAACTGAATTTTTGTGCATCTGAATACTATGAATTAATCGATGACTGGCAAAGAGATGGAAGGCTGGAACCTCCTCTAACCCAGCATGTCCCCAGTGAGGAGCTGATACAGTTTGTAAATCAAGAAGGCGCCCCACCAAAATTAGAGTTTGATAAACTACTTTGTCATACTTAATCGAGCTGTTGAACGTGGAGTACGTCTTGTTACTGAAGCTTCTGCAGCAGTTTGCGCAAGATATAGTCATATTTGAATAGAACACACCAAAATACATATGGAAAAACTATACACGCTAACAACATGGTATCGTATGTGGTACCTTTATTTCTTAATTAAATATAAATTATTAATTAATTGAATTAAATATCTACAAAATTGCCTCGGGATTGGCGACATAGCCTATTGGGAATGAAATGATTGCCTTACGTAAGAACCCATATGTAGGCATCGGGCCTGCATAACGACAAGAAAACCAAATTTATGATCTCGTGTTCAAACTTTTCCACTGCCAACTCATGAAAATTACACCGAGAAATGAGTCAACGACCTTTGCGAAATCAGCAAATAATAAAAATACAAAGATTATATTATAGCGGTTCACTCGGAGCTGCTTATGTTACAGCAATGCTTTAAGCAAAGAAGATGTGCTTTGTCTTCCTATAAGTTCTGAGTGAGATCCCCTTGATATAAAACTTAATAACTATAGGAATGATAGGCCTGTTCCTTCAGGTGTTTAAATAGTGACTGCCTATATTAGTTACATTAAGTCAACTCATTGTGTAGCTCCATCGTACCATGGCCCTACATCGAAAAAGATCGTCGCGCCCTACATCGAAACAGAAGCGAGGCCCAACGAAATAATAAGGTAAGGCAATTCCTTTCTTTACCATTAGGCAGCGCAAATACCGAAGGCAAATAAACAGAAGTCCTTTGAAGACCTACATATACTGTACATAACTCTCTAACGAAAAAACATAGGGCTTTTGTCGTTAATTCTCCACTGAAGTCTGCTGGAAATTTCCCCTATATAGTTTTTTCACAATACATTAGAAAAATGTATTTTGGATATTAATTTCAGTGTTGGTGAAACATTCAATAATTACCTATTAAATAATATGATTGGTGCAGAAAATATTTAGGAAGAGCATTCAATTCAGGTGGCATTATTTATTTATTTTTTCTTTGTGAGCTACTGTATATATACCCTCAATCTTGTGATTAATTTCAGTGTTCCTGAGGATGTCATTCAGGGCCGGATTAACCATTAAGCAAAATAATCCCGTGCTTAGGGCATCAAGGGAAGGGGGGCACCACAGAAATTTTCCATTGTCGGATTTACCATGGATTTATTATACTATTATAATCGCGGCTTATAGCCTATAAGCTGTTGAAAACTGAATTATATACGGGTGTCAGGAAATGATTGCCCCCCCCCCCTGTAGAGCAAAAACTAGGAGATAGATAAAAACCGGCGAGACCACTTGAAAGAGCGTTAAAATCTGAATAAAAACCATTATATTCTATTCCTGTGATTTTAATTCTTACCATTTTTTTTCCCCACAGAAACCATGGCATCATCTATTTTGAACGATCAGAGAAAAAGCGAGTTCTTGACCGCATTCGAGCTGTCACATTTCGTGAAGCAAAGGAAGCTGGTGCAACTTTCAAACTCGACACTGGGTGACTGAGAGATTAAAAAGATCAGAAGACTTTGTCAAAAGGAATTGGAATAAGAATCCTGAAGATTGTGAAACAGAATTTCGAGGAGGAAGACCGGAGAAATTATCTCAAGAATCGAAAGACATTGTGCTTGCTGCATCACGGCGCCGAAAGAAGAGCTGCTCTGAGGTAGCGAAAGAGATACTTATCCGTCGTGGTAAGATAGTCAATCGGCAACTTGTGCATCAATTTCGAGTTCGCCAAGGCTTGAGTGCTTGGCATGAAATAGCTAAGCCACGGAAGAGTGATCTTAATATTGAAGATCGGCTATGGTTTTGTGATTATCTTGAGGAATGGACGGAAGACGATTTCCTTCACTTGGTTGTCAGCGATGAATTCTTCGTTTATGTCTCCAGAAAACCAAATTTTCAGAATAATCGGGTTTGGGCAACAACTGATGAAGTCCCAGACGACCAGAAGTATCGAGAAATAGTCAAAAATCCAGCATGTGTGGGCGTTTTCATTATGTTCTCTATTCGGAAGTTCATCTGGGTTATCAAACCAAGAGGAACCAGTTGGGATGGGCCTTATTTTCGAAATGTAATTTTAGCCCAACATGTAATTCCGTTTTTGAAAGACCCCGAGTGTGTTTGGATGTTGAACAGGCAACCTTTCTTCACGACAAAGCCCCCTGTATGAAAGCACTTGCGACTCAACAACTGCTTAAGGACAATAACATTGATTTTTTCGGAAATAATGAATGGCCTGGCAATTCTCCCGATCTTAATGTCTGTGAACATGTCGGATCCATCATGAAGGATCGGGTGGAGTCCTTAATGCTGGAACAACCCATTCAGAATCGGTATTCAACAGAAATTATGACTGCAAAGATCAACGAAGTCCTTGAAGAAATGAGTCATGATACCGATCTCTTTGAGACACTTCTGGATCATACCCCCGTCGATTAATGGCCGTCAGAGCTGCAAATGGGGGCAACACCCGATATTAAAACAAGTGTTTTTATTCAAAATTAAACGCTCTTTCGCGTGGTTTTGTCTGTTTTTTCTATTCCTTTCAGTTTCTTCTGTACAGGGGGGGGGGGGGCAATCATTTCCTGACACCCTATTTCATATATAGTATTTATTTTTTCATTGTTTGAATTTGTAGTGAACAACAACCCTTTTGAGAGAATAAATATATTTCGTTGTAATCACACACTTTACGCTTTGCGTTATTATTTTGTTTATATCAAATCTTTGAGCGCCATATTAAAAATACATATAGATTAAATATTTTCGTGTGCTATAGGAAGTTATTCTGAACGTGTGATTTGTGCATATAATATTAAATATATATTTTACATAATCATTTGGTATTGTTTTACAGAAAGATTTAGGTTTATAGAATTGTAATATAAATTAATATTAAAATAAAAGAAACTATAAACTCTCTATATTGCTGTTGTATCAAGTGATGTTTATCACGGCCATTATAATAATAAGATATACTGACCTAAGTTAATTAGCGTTGAAGAAGTTTATCTGTTGCTCTCTCTTCTTCTCTAGGGTAAGTCTATGAAGTGTACTTTATTTGTATATATAACAATATTTTATCATACACGTATCTTTATTTTATAATTTATTTATCTATTGTCATAACAGTATAAAAGAATTTAGATTGTAATAACCAGAGTGAATAATTTGTAATGTATATATAACATCAAACGTAGTTAGGACAATTTAGGCCCTAAGCAAATGTTCATATTTCCTATAATTAAATATTGTGTTTTAAATAAATAAATAAATGTAAATATAAAATGTGGCTCGTTAATAGTGAAATGTTAATATTGATATTTTTATAGATTGCGTATTATTAATTCTAATGTTAAGTATTTTTATTTTATAGGTTTCGGTTCCTTCTTTCGGTTCCTTCTTTCGGTTCCTTCTTTCGGTTCCTTCTTTTGGTTCCTTCTTTTGGTTCCTTCTTTCGATTTGATTTGTATTCAACATTTCGAGTTGATATTTCGGTTGAGTTATATTTAATTGCCACTTATATTTAAATTGCCACTTTGGTTGTGCACGGTTCCCATTTTGTCTTTCTGAGAATAAAAGAACAAAGCCAAGATTGTGATATGTGTAACTGTGTTGATTGCCACATAATACACAAATAAAATATTCTTTTTATTTCTGTATTTTACAGACCCCAAGAACCAAGATGAAACGTGTTCAGTTAAGTGGTGCACAAAAGCGAAAACTATCAAAAGAGAAACAAGAGAAGACTTTGGATTTAGAGTCCAAGACTGCAAAGCTGACTGATTTCTTCACACAAGTTCCACGACCACAACGTCAACATGATATACCGATTCTGAATCAAAACCAATCTCCGTCATCAGAAGTGGACACAAATACCACTTTGATCACTTCAAAATCAAAATATGATGACGTTGGAATCACCGAGGTGTCACAAGCAGGTTCATCTACCACATGTCTCACTACTGATCTCACTTTGCCTGTAAATTCTCTTGATACCTCTACTGCAAATGTTGATTCAAGTTGCTTTACAAGACATTCTGGGGTTGAAATAATTGCTGAAAATGAAAGTTTAGTGGACCATGGTGATGGTGGTGAAATGAATCAGTCTGCAGAAGATGAAGTAAATATAGCAAAAGATCCAGGGTTGTGGCTTGATTTCTCTGCTGATGATGTGGCTTATTGGATTGCTTGTGGACCCAGTGACTGTCAACACCACAATGGGCCATTTGACAAGTCTTACCGGCATTTCAGTAGTGGCAAACCAGCAAGATACTGTTCACAAAAACTTTTCGTTGGGACAAAAGCCAATGGTGAGAAATACAAGAGAGTGGTTATTGTATTCACCATCAACAGGATCAGTTTACTGTTATGTTTGTAAACTGTTTGCTCCTAAAAATGTCTCACATTTTGTTATAAGAGAAGGGTTCAGTGACTGGCGAAATACTATTGTAATTGATCATCATGAAAAAAGCACTACTCACCGAGACTCTATGCTAACATACTTAACTCGCAGACAAGGTGCGGGGTTGGGACAACAGTTGGAAAAACAAATTCAGGAAGAGTGTGATTACTGGGAACATGTCTTGAGGCGTGTCATAGCTGTTATTTGTACGTTAGCTGAACGTGGCTTGTCTTTTCGAGGAACAGAAGAAAGATTTGGATCATTGCAGAATGGGAATTTTTTAGGGCTGCTTGAGCTCATAAGCCGGTTTGATCCATTTTTAGCAGGTCACATTTTGAAATATGGAAATTCTGGCAAAGGAAATCCTTCTTACCTGTCCAAAACCACCTGTGAGGAACTCATTCAACTAATGGCTCAAAAGGTCCACGCACTCATTGTTGACGAAGTAAAATCTTCTGGTTATTTTAGTTTGTCAGTTGATTCAACACCAGATCTATCACATATCGATCAGTTAAGTGTTGTACTTAGGTACTTAAAAGATGGACAGCCTATTGAACGCTTTTTAACCTTTCTGAAAATGAAAAGCCATACTGGTGAGGAAATGGCAAATCAGGTGTTGCAGTACTTACGTGAAGTTTGTAAGCTAAACTTTTCAAAATGTAGGGGTCAATCTTACGACAACGCTGCCAACATGTCTGGGCGTTATAAGGGGATGCAACAAAAAATTTTAGAAACAAACAAGTTTGCTATATATGTGCCCTGTGCAGCCCATTCACTAAATCTGGTAGGCCGAAGTGCTGTTGACTGCTGTCAAGAGGCGGTTAATTTCTTCTCTACAGTGCAGTTGCTCTATACCTTTTTTTTAGCCTCAACCAGCACGTGGGAAATTCTTAAAGGTTGTATTGGAAATGAAAGTGTCTTAAAATCCCTCTCTGATACCAGGTGGGAGGCACATGCTATGGCAACAGCAGCAATTTTGAAATCTTTCCTTAAAATTTTAGAAGCGTTAGAATGTATAGCTGAAGACCAGTCACAAAAGGGAGACACTAGAAGAGAAGCAAATAATATTGCAAATAAGATGCAAGAGCTAGAATTCGTTTTTATGTTGAATTTTTGGGATGAGATTTTGCAAAATTTTCATAGAGTAAGCAAAGTTCTACAGAATAAGGATGTGAACTTAAAAACATGTGCAGATCTGTATGGATCATTAGCTGACCAACTGTGCACTTCACGAGATGAATTTGAAAGATATGAAGCAGCTACAAAGGAAATGCTACCAGATGTTGATTACAAGGCAGCTCAAACTCGCAAACGTATCAGAAAGAAGGTACCCAATGACGGAGATGCACCAGAAGTATATCTGAATGCCAGAGATAAATTTCTTATCACCACCTTTTACACAATTGTTGACAAACTTGAAACTGAGATGAGAAGAAGAGGAGAGATATACAAAGAAATAGCAGAGAGATTTTCTTTTCTAAGTGATGTGCCACATAATGTCACCACTTCATCATCTACTGAAATTGAAAGGTATTCTCAGGGTTGTAAAAAGATGATTGATGCTTACCCAGAGGACTTGAACACTAATTTCTCTGCTAAGCTTCAGCAGTTTCACTCATATGTGTGCCATAAGTTCAGTGCAAAAAAAAATGTAAAAACAAGATTCAGTCATGCTGAACTTTATAAAATAATTGTAGAAGACAATATTGAGTGTGCCTTCCCAAATGTAGAAATTGCTTTTCGTATATTTTTAACATTAATGGTCACAAATTGCTCAGCTGAGCGTTCATTTTCTCAGTTGAAGTATATTAAAAATACCAACAGAACAACTATGCAACAAGGCAGGCTGGATGCCTTATCTCTACTAAGTATAGAAGCAGATGTGTTACGTAAGATTAGTTTTGAGGATCTGATCAAAGACTTTGCAATTAAAAAAAGTAGGAGAAAACTTTTTAAATATAAATGAAGTGGAAGTATACAAAAATAAACATTATTTTCCATCTTACTGTAAGTTTTGTTTCATTTCAAAAAATAAAATTTTATTTTATGGTTTATTTTTGTTTATATTTTGAATTACATATATATGGGGCACCAAAATCTTTTAAGTGCTTGGGCCTCTAAAGGTCTTAATCCGGCCCTGATGTCATTAGATGTTAATTTATTTATTTGTTGGGTTCAAAATCCCAGCTGAGCCGTGAACGGCCAAATTCTAAAGGGCCTAGTGCTACCTACAGCCCAAGTTAAGCTAAAATTAAAACTTACGGATTTGAGATCCTAGTAGGTCCTACCTCAGGGTTGCTGACTCGATGCGGGCCTACCTTAGACCTTTGTTACATGAATTTAATATAAACAAAAGGGGTACTATTTATGGTCTTCTTTCTCAACCTTGCAACAACAACGCAACCTGGACTATTGCACGATGCAACAATCTTGTATCTAAACAACCAAACTGAATTGCAAGAGAGCTCTCTAACAGACCACACCCTGTACGTACGACATCCCACAAACGAGTAGAAAGAACGCGCAACGCCCCAAAATGATGCCAACAGTGTGACCAAACAATGATGCCACAAGAGCTCAAAAATACTAGCTCTAAATTAAGTTAATTTTTCACTAACCTTACAATTATGAGATGGATACATATACACCTTAACTTAATATATACAAGCAATGCTGCATCAATCAGCTTAGTCATCATATCGCCTTGGGACAACAATGGTTCTTCCTCTTCTAGATTTTCTAACACTCCCCACCGAAGAGGCATTGTTGTCATTACCTTCTGCAAGGTTAGCCAAGCCTTCTCCATGAGGCTGTAACTCAAATGTTTCATCTTTACTATCTGTGTTTTTGCTGATTTCTAAAGCATAGAGTTTTTATATAGGTCTCTTTAACTTTCCTCCTGAAGTCTTTACCAGTGCAGACCTAACTAAATTGTCTTTGCCAACAAACAACTCTTCAATTATGCCAAGCTTCCAGCATTGCCTTGGTCTTTCATCCCCAATCATTACCACTTCTCCCACCTTGATACAATTTGCATTGGAGCCCTTTACCTTGCCTGATGGGTAATAATTGAGTTCTGGCAAGTATTCCATCTGCCACCTCTTCCATAACTGATCTTGTAGCTCTTCAAGGTACCTGAACCGTCTGGTTAACTCTCCTTGAGTGCTCTGGATAGGCTGCAAGTCTTCTGGCACACTGGGGCTTGATGTTAATCGTTTACCACAAAGAAAATGATTTGGTGTCAATGGCTCTGCATCCTGCATACTGTTGTAAACAAAGTGATAGGCCTACTGTTCACCATTGCTTCTACTTCACATAAAACAGTGCAGAATTCTTCTTTGCTCAAATGAGCATTAGCTAAAAGTTTCTTTAATGGACACTTTACACTTCTCACTAGCCTTTCCCAAAATCCTCCCCACCATGGTGCTCTCTCAACAATAAACTCCCACTGTACCCCTTGGTGTGAAAAGTAGGATTTGAATCCTTCCTCTTTTAGCAAGGACCAAATTTCTTGGAGTTCCTTTGCAGCCTTTTTGAAGGTTTTTGCATTATCCGATATGATTTTATTTGGGAAACCCCTTCTGTTCACAAACCTTTTAAAGGCCAAAAGAAATACATCACTACTTAAGTTGCTTACCAACTCCAAATGGATTGCTCTGGTGGTAGCACAGGTGAAAATACATATATAACCTTTGTTAGACTCCCCTCGCTCATACACATAGACTGGCCCTGCAAAGTCTACTCCCACTACATCAAATGGGGCAGTATAGACACACCGTTCTCTTGGAAGTGGAGCCACCTTTTCATAATAAGGCTTTGCACTCCAACGCTTGCAAACCACACATTTATGCAAGACCTTTTTTACTACTTGTCTAATTTTGGGAATCCAAAATTGTTGTCTAATCTCTATTATCACTTCTCTAACTCCCGCATGTAACAGCTTATGATAAGTATCCAGGATCAAAAGGCCCACAAAGTGCCCCCAGAAGGTAGCAAAATTGGATGTCTTTTCTCCTCTGGAAGCCCAGAAAACTGTAGTCTACCTCCTACTCTCAATAAATCCTGATCCAAAAACACATCCAAACCCTTGAGCGCAGAATGTGTTGGTAGAACCTGTAATGGATGGCTGGTGAGCAATTCTCTCTCTTCACCAAATTTTTCCTTCTGCATATATACCACCCAGTATTTCCTGGCTTGCTGAATCTCATTACTGTTCAGAATTCCTTCCCTTCTTGTTTCTCCCTTAATGTTGTTGGTAAATCTATATACCCATGCTGTCACTCTTAACAATCTTTCAGACTGCTAATGTCCTCAAGCCTCAATATGGGGTCCTGCTGCATAACTTGACAACTGTTCACAGCGCATTTTCTCACCTCACTCACCCATGCTTCTTCAGCCTGGCATTCTCCTACAATAGACTGATTAGAAGGCCAGTTTTCATTCCAAGTTTTAGCCACTCCGGCCCATTCCACCACAAACTTGACTGTGCAAGATCTTTCACTGAAATTCCTCGTGTTGGTAAATCAGCGGGGTTTTGGGTGCCTGGACAATGCTTCCATTGCTTGGGATCTGTGTGCGCTTGAATTTCCTCCACCCTATTGGCAACAAATGGTTTCCATTTCCTTGCCTGGCTTCTTAACCAGTGCCAAACTATAGTGGAGTCTGTCCAATAATAGCTTGGAATTTCAGAGAGGGCCAAAGACTTTTGCACTATAACTGCAAGCCGACTAGCAATAACTGCACCCATCAATTCCAATCTTGGCACAGAAAGCCTTTTCAAAGGTGCTACTCTGCTCTTTGCAGCAACCAACCTGCAACTTACTTCCTCTTGCAATGCGCCTCTTATATAAATACAAGTTGCATAGGCTTCCTCACTTGCATCACAAAAGATGTGCAGCTCCAAATTGTCTGGACTATTGTTCAACTCTCCAAAGTACCATCTTGGGATTTCAATGTCTCCAAGATGTGCCAATTCTTTGAACCAATATTTCCACCTTACCACCATATGATCAGGTAACTCTTGGTCCCAACCAAGTCCAATTTCCCAGAGGCTCTGAAACCAATTTTTTTACTTTATCACAAATGGAGCCAGGAATCCAAGAGGATCAAAGACCTTTGAAGCCAAACTAAGAGCTGTACGTTTTGTCCACCTTGTCTCATTCTCAGCCAGCTCTACTAAAGATTTCCATTGAAGGTAAACAAATCATCATCTTGCTGCCAAACAATGCCTAGCACCTTTGCGTCTATTGCCCACAACTCCTTAATACCAGAATCCTCAGTACTTTCTGCTGCATCAGGTACTACACAGGAATGACTCATAAACTCTTGTAATTGCGAATGATTGGTCTGCCATTTTCTAAGCTCCATGCCAGCCTCCCTCATTATAGCTCTAGCCTCCATGAATATCTGTTTAGCCATTTCTGTATTATCCACGGAACACAGCAAATCATCAACATAAAAATTTTTCCTTATGTGTTCAATAGTGTTAGGATAGACTTCAGAATATTTCTTAAAATGGTACTGCATAGTAGCTGCCAACAGAAATGGGCTAGAACTGAGGCCAAACAACACTGACTTCATTCTATATGCTTGAACCTTAGGTTCATTTTCCAACAAGTCTTTCGTATCCACCCACAGATACCTTACTGCATCTCTGTCCTCTGGTTTTAACTTTATCCGCAAAAAGGCTTGCTTCACATCTGCAGTTAATGCTACTCTACCAAATCTGAATCTCAGTAACAAGGAAAATAAATCTGCATTTAAGTTTGGCCCAGCATCCAAACAGTCATTCAAGGACACACCACCTTTGTCCTTGGCTGAGCCATCAAAAACTACCCTCAGTTTGGTGGTAGTTTTGTCTCGCCGTATCACTGCATGGTGTGGCAGATAATGTGCCTCCTGGCTCACCAGCTCACCTTGTACCCTTTCAGCATAGCCCTCCCTTACATAACTTAGGATGGCCTCATTGTATTCAATTAACAACAACTCATTTTTTCTTAGCCTATACAATGAAGTCTCCAACCTCCGATTAGCTAGCTGAAGGTTTGAACCGGGTTTGCAAGAATCCTTCCATGGTAGGCCAACTTCATAGCAACCATCTCTAAACCCAATCCCTTTTTCAAATTGCTCTAAAACATCATTGTTCACTGTACTTGACTGTTTGTCCTTTATGCCAATGGATTCAAGTTCCCAAAACACTTTCAAATGCCTTTCCAAACCATGGCTGTTCTCCTCAATCTTAACAAAAAGAGCCTTAATTTCCATTTCATTGCAATAGCTACCATGTAGCATCCAGCCTAGCTTACTTTCAATAGCTACTGGGCCTTGAGATGTACGGACAATATTACCAGTGATGAAGTCCCAATAATAGTCAGCTCCAATCAAAAGACTAATATCTTCTGTTCTTTCAAACTTATTATTGCCCAAATTAATTCCTTTAACTTGCAATTCTTGGACACATGCCATATCTAAACAAGTAGTGACTGGAGCACAAAGTTCCTCAATCTCTACAGCTTGGACCTTGATAGTAGGACTTTGCGGTAACAACCCTTTAACCAGAACTTCTACCTTCTTAAATTTGGTTCGGTTTTGAACGGAACCCCCAAATCCAGAAATTCTTAAATTTTCCCTCTTAAGTTCTTTAAACTTCAATTTTCTGGAAATTCTGGTCTTAATAAAACTACACTGGCTACCACTATCAAACAACACTCTTACAGTAGCTTCTCCCTCATTCCCAATTAATAAGGCTGCAGTTGTTTGCAATAATCCCCCTTTACTTTTACTCCCTTGCATAGCAGTGGCATGTGCCACTGATCTCTACTTCTGGGAAACCTACTAGGAGTGTTTTCACACAATAATGGCTGATGCCTACCATGACATTTTTTGCACAAAATTTTAAACTTACAAAACCTTGCTCTATGACCTTTCAAAAAACATTTAAAACATGCTGTGGACTTAGTTACCCTGTCCTTTCTCTCCTCAAAGGGTAAGGCCTCAGCCACCTCACATTTATATGACTTGTGGTTGCCTTCGCAAAATATGCATTCCTTGATTCCCTTTAATTTATTCTCAGAGGATGCATGTAGAGCTGACACTGTACCTGGGCTATTCCTTTTTGTGGAAACTTTGGTGCTGTGCCTGCCTTTGTCCCCTTGTTTACCATCCCACTGTACAAACTCAACTCCCTCTCGTCTTGCTAATTCTGTGCCTAAAAGACTTAACATCTGCTGAAGGGGGATGTACACATGTTCTGCAGAGTGTCCCCTACTTAATTCAAGCAAAATTGAGCTAGGCAATTTAGACTCCAGTGTAGGAACCAACATTATACCATACCTTTCCATTCCTACACCCAAGTTGTCCAGGGACCTAGTTCTAATTTCAAATTCATCATATAACTGCCGTAACTCCTTGACACTATTAGGATTATTAACAGGAGGTATAGCTAAAAGTGCACAGAGGTGGCTTTTAATTAAGATCTCTGGCTTACCAAACCGTTTCTTTAATATATCCCAATCCACATTATAATTAGCCTCTGTTAATGCTAATCCTGCTATAGTCTTTGCTGCCTCCCCTTCCAAGAGGGACCGCAAATAATTAAACTTCTCCACGGCACTTAACACTTGACTAGAATGAACTGCTGATTGAAAACTGTCTGCCCATCCCTGCCATTCCTGAATACTCCCAGAAAATGTTTTGAGTACAAGCCTCGGTAATTGAACTACAGATCTGTTAACCTTAACTTCACAAACATCATTTGTTGAGTGTTGTGTTTCATTATTAGACCTGGTCTCTAACTGTACTGAGCTGCTAAACTCTTTTGCTCGGAGGCCTACTTTAATTATATCATCAATAATCTCTTCAAAGTAAATTATGTTATTTTCTATTTCATCCTCTTCTATAAGAGCCTCAATTTTAACATTTATCTCACTTAGAGCAACCTTTTTAGTTTCTAATATGGAAAGCTGCGCAGTCACTAAGCGTAAATCCTCTTGCTCTATGGCAGAATCTATAGTGGCAATGACCTTTGTAATTAGACCTTTGTAGGCGCTTCTCTTTTTATAAATTTGTTCAATTCAGATGCACTCATCTTCAATGCAAACAACAATTGGGCTCAATACCAAATGAGCTGAATTGGCAGAAATACTTAACCAAACTGATCAAACGCAAATTTTACTTTCAAATAAACTGAATTGCTGGGTGGGGTACTAACCAAACACCAGTATGGAATACCAAATTTTCCACCCCAGGACCTTAATTCAATAATAACCCAAATTAACCAAACCGGTAAAATGTAGGCCAAAAACAACGACAGACGACTGGCCAAGTTTCGCAATTGGGCAACCAAACTTTCTACCCTGGGACCTTAATTCAATAATAACCCAAAATTAACCAAACCGGTAAAATGTAGGCCAAAAACGACGACAGACGACTGGCCAAGTTTAGCAATTGGGCAACCAAACTTTCTACCCTGGGACCTTAATTTAATAATAACCCAAAATTAACCAAACCGGTAAAATGTAGGCCAAAAACGACGACAGACGACTGGCCAAGTTTAGCAATTGGGCGACCAAACTTTCTACCCTGGGACCTTAATTCAATAATAACCCAAAATTAACCAAACCGGTAAAATGTAGGCCACAAACGACGACAGACGACTGGCCAAGTTTCGCAATTGGGCGACCAAACTTTCTACCCTGGGACCTTAATTCAATAATAACCGAAAATTAACGAAACCGGTAAAATGTAGGCCAAAAACAACGACAGACGACTGACCAAGTTTCGCAATTGGGCGACCAAACTTTCTACCCTGGGACCTTAATTCAATAATACTCAACCCGTCTAGGCCTAACTTGGGCTACAATTTGCACAATCAGAACTTTGCCGAAAAATAGTCACTGACTCAGTTTTGGGGTAGAATCCGGTTCTGAAGGACCATGTTAATTTATTTATTTGTTGGGTTCAAAATCCCAGCTGAGCCGTGAACGGCCAAATTCTAAAGGGCCAGTGCTACCTACAGCCCAAGTTAAGCTAAAATTAAAACTTACGGATTTGAGATCCTATTAGGTCCTACCTCAGGGTTGCTGACTCGATGCGGGCCTACCTTAGACTTTGTTACATGAATTTAATATAAACAAAAGGGGTACTATTTATGGTCTTCTTTCTCAACCTTGCAACAACAACGCAACCTGGACTATTGCACGATGCAACAATCTTGTATCTAAACAACCAAACTGAATTGCAAGAGAGCTCTCTAACAGACCACACCCTGTACGTACGACATCCCACAAACGAGTAGAAAGAACGCGCAGCGCCCCAAAATGATGCCAATAGTGTGACCAAACAATGATGCCACAAGAGCTCAAAAATGCTAGCTCTAAATTAAGTTAATTTTTCACTAACCTTACAATTATGAGATGGATATATATACACCTTAACTTAATATATACAAGCAATGCTGCATCAATCAGCTTAGTCATCATATCGCCTTGGGACAACAATGGTTCTTCCTCTTCTAGATTTTCTAACATTAGACAAAAGCGCTTGAGCACTATTTTGTTTTATTTTCTTCGTAGTTATTTTCATTATAAATATTATTCACGTGTTACTTTTGTGAAATAATTTGGACCTTTTCCGTTTGGGGGCTAGCAGCGAATTTTAATGAAAATCGGTATACTAATGTAGTTTTGGTCACTGATTTAAAAAATAACTTTTTTTTTCTGAGAAATGAAAAACAAACATGTTAGAGCACTTTAAATAATTAATGTTTTTAACGAAAATATCATGACTTAACCTAACCAATCAAGGGCGTACAGTTGACCTAACCGGGCATTCAATTGACCTAACCGGGCATTCAATTGACCTAACTGGGCATTAATTCTTGATTTTTTTCTGCTACTTTTACAGATCTGCTGGGATCCTTCAGAAAACGTATTCTTTGTAAAGTTGCACTTTTTACCGTTTGACCGACGCTTTTGGCAACGAAAAAACTGGATATTTTTATCAAAGAAACACTTTTCCACACTTAGAGCACTTTTTCATAAACAGTAGCAGTTTGTGACTGGCTAAATTTAACACAATCCTCTGTAACTATTTAAGCTAGTTAAAACACATACTAATTATTTAAAGTGCTCTAACATGTTTGTTTTTCATTTCTCCAAAAAAAAAAGAAAGTTATTTTTGAAATCAGTGACCAAAACTAAGGGGTTCCAAAAAACCTTAGCCCCCCCATTTGCACCTTACATGTTTACTTATATCTAGGCTGACCATATTTCCTTGAGACAAAAACGGGACATTGGGTTGGCAAAAAAGGGACGGGGGTTATGTAATATTCTGTATTCATGAAAAAGTAAGTACATAAACCGGGACAAAATTGACATTTTTATTAAAACGACGGGACGGCCAGGAAATATTAAAAAAACGGTACTGTCCCGTTCAAAACGGTACGTATGGTCAGCCTACTTATATCGAAATAGTTTTTAGTGATTATAAAAATATATAAAATTCTTTATTTATTGCAGGTATTAAAATTACTGTAGCTGATAAAGTGATAATACAGTATAATGGCTTCTCAATTAATTGGTGATTCGGAGAGGCAACGTGTGATAGATCGCATACGAGCAATAACATTTCGGGAAGCTCGTGACGCTGGAGCCACCTTTATAACACGTTCATGGGTTGCCAAAAAGTTGCGAAGAAGTGAGGACTTCGTCAAAAGAAATTGGAATAAAACATTGGATGAATGTGAAATGGATAAAACCAAATCTGGGTGCCCAAATTTGCCACTCTCTCAGGAAACAAAGGACATCATTGAAAGCGGTACGCGTAAGCGGAAAAACAGCTGTGCTAAACTTTCTAGAGAGATCGAAGTGTTGAGAGGAAAGATCGTTAGTGGTGAGATCATTCGACTGTACCGTCATAGGCAAGGTTTAAAGCCTTGGCATGAACTTCCAAAGCCAAGAAAAACTCAACTTAACATCGATGACAGAATGTGGTTTGCCCATTATCTTGAAGATTGGGATGTGGATGATTTCATGCATTTAGCTGTCTCCGATGAATTTTTTGTTTACGTAACACGTCGGCCTAATGATCGAGTGTGGGCCACAACACCAGATGGAATCGATGACAATGAACATTATCGCGAATTATTAAAAAGTCCAGACTGTGTTGGTGTGTTTGTTTTGTTCACTGCAAAGAAGCTCATGTGGGTGCTGAAGCCAAATGGTCAGAGTTGGGATGGACAGTATTTTCGTGATATTATTCTACCCCAGCATGTCATTCCTTTTCTAAGAAACCCAAACAATGTTATGGATGTCGATCAGGTCACACTTCTGCACGATAAGGCCCCCTGCTTTAAGACATTAGCCACTTAACAGTTGTTGCGGAACAATGAGATCGATTTCTTTGGAAATGAAGAATGGCCAGAAAATTCTCCTGAGCTGAACGTTGAATGTCTCTTGTTTCAAGAACCTGCAGCAAATCAATTTTCGAAGGATACAATGACGCAACACATTGAAACTGTTTTAGCAAATTTGCGTAACGATCAAGATCTATTCACGTCACTTTTGGCAAGCTACCCAAAGCGAATTCAGGCTGTCTTGGAAGCCAATGGCGGGAACACCAAGTTTTAATTGTTTCTCATTAAATGCAGGATTAAATTCTCTTTTGTAAGGTATGTTAGTTTTACTGTACCTCTAATGGTTTAGGCCAAGAGCGGGGGGGGGGGGCTAAGGTTTATTGGAGCCCCGTACATTAGTATACCGATTTTCATTAAAATTCGCTGCTAGCCCCCAAACGGAAAAGACCCAATAATTTTCATATATATGTGTTACAGTCAATGTGTGAAAACAGTCATTTTACATAATGCCTAAAAATTGTAGGCATTTCGCGTAATACTTGTGACCCTTAAACATAGATAATATGCCTTACTAACCTAACCAACCTACATTTATACATATATATAGGGTGGTTAACCAGGTTAACCTAACCTTCAGGAAGTTGTTAATTGCTTAATCGAATTACCCTAAATTCCTGAAGCTTTTAGGCATTACGTGAAATGACTGGTTTCACACATTGACTGTACTATATATATATGATAGAGAGTTAGCGAGCGTTGACGAAGAAGTAGATTTAGGCGTACGCGTATCTAAGGACTTAAAAGTTAGGAACCAGTGTCTGGAGTCTTGCGCAAAAGCTAATAGGATGTTAGGCTTCGTAGCGCGTAATTTCGAATTTAAATCGAAGGATATTATATTTCCCCTTTACAAGTCCCTAGTCAGGCCTCATTTAGAATATGCCGTTCAGTTTTGGTGCCCGTATTTGCGTGAGGATATTAATAGGTTAGAAAGGGTTCAGCGTCGTGCCATGAAACTAATTCCGTCATTACGCAACAAGCCTTATGAAGATAGGATTAAAGAGTTGGACTTGCATTCACTCGAAACTAGGAGATTAAAGGGGGAGCTTATTGAAGTTTTCAAAATCGTTAATAACATCGATAACGTAAATTTTGACACACTGTTCACTTTCGATAATAGCAATACTCGTAATAATGGATTTAAGTTGCGTGGCAAACGTTTCATTACTAATATCGCCAAAAACTTCTTTACGTTTAAAGTAATTGATAAATGGAATAATCTTCCCGCACCCGTCGTGAACTCTACCAGCGTTAATGTGTTTAAAAACCGTCTAGATAGACATTTTAAAAATATTAACGTTGTTTAAAATAAAAAAAAAACAATTGGCAACAGGAGCTCTGGGAGTCGTAATCGGGGATGAGTCTGTTAACGTCTAATGCCAGCTTGTGTCATGCCAGCGTGTGATATGCCAGCAAAAAAAAAAAAAATTAGACTAACACGAACTTAGTTGTAGCTTGTTGAGTAAATTAACCCACTTTTTGTTATTCTCTATACTTTCTTTTCTTCTCTCCTTAATTGCATGTCGGTAACTCTCTTTATTGCATGTCTGTAACTCTCTTTCTTGCATGTTTGTAGTTTGCATGGTATGATAGTGTTTGAGTTAAGAATGTGTTGTAATGCGTTCTTATTTTACTTCTTTTCATCTTTCACGCCTTTCCAGTCTAGTCGGCTGCATCCTCTACCTCCCTATGGAGTGGAGGATCGGTCTGCAACAGCTGGAAGAATGTGTTGCTTTGAGTTAAGAATGTGTTGTTCTTTAGTTAAGAATGTATTGCGTGGCTTGTAAGCGTTCTTATTTTACTTCTTTTCATCTTTTTCTGGCAGAATGGGCTCTACCTCTCTATGGAGTAGAGGACCGTTCTGCAATCTTTTCTATTCTCTCCGACTATTTTTCTGACTTGTCGGCAGCGGCCGGCGAATAATGATGGCGAGTCTTTTTTCTCTTTTTCTGAATGAATGTTAACCCACGAGTGATAGGTGTTGCTACTTACTTTAGTGTATTGTGGTGTAGGTTTCAATCAAACGAAATCCTTATAGTAAGGGTTTATTCAACTAAATCAACATTACAGCTGAAAAGAACAGAAAAGAACAATAACACATACCAACATTAATAAGGTATAGAGAAAAGAATAATAATAAAGAATACTAATAATGATACAGTAGCTGAAAATAGGCCCAATAAAGCAAAACACACAACACTCGTCCCCGAAAAATAGAATGCAATAAATAGATTAATATACAAATATTAGAAGAAAAAAACTAGCGGGGTTAAATAGGTTTGTAATGCGCGGCCGTAGATGAGCGACTCATAAGTTCAAGCAATGCACTGGTTTGCGTACACGTGAAGACCGTCTGGGGACTGACGTCTCAGAAGTCGGAACTGCGGGTCCACCAGGACTGGGACCATCCGAAGCCTGGGCTTGGTCCTGTTGCGGGCTAGTATTGAGTTGCAAGTCCGTGCGGTTCAGTTCGTCGAGTGGTGCCCCTGAGTCCGCATTATTGGGGCGATTCGAGTCCAGTTCATTGAGCGGTGCCCCTGAGTCCACATTATTGGGGCGATCCGAGTCTCGGAAGTTTCAAGATCAGTTTCTGGGGCAAGGTGCCAGGTTGCGGAGTGCGACAGTGTCCTCTCTTCCATCCCGGAATTTCACACGCGCGTGAGTAGGATTGACATCGATTAGCTCTACGACATCTACGGCAGGATCATACTTATTACGGTTTCCAAAACGTTTTAGAAGAACCTCGCCGGGCTCCGACAGCCATGAAGGCAAGGCAGAGCCGCTAACAGAACGTCTTTCGAAAGTAAAAAGTCTTTCATGCGGGGTAGCATTAGTAGCCGTGCATAGTAAGGAACATATGGCGTGCAATGTCTCAAGCAGAACATCCTGCCACGCATTCATCGTTAGCCCTTGAGATTCGAGAGCCAGCTTGACAGTGTTCCAAATGATGCCATTATAGCGTTCGCATTGGCTATTACCACGCGGATTGTAAGGACAGGTACGACTAGCGCCGACGCCAAGACGTAGCAGGAATTGTTTCAATTCATTGGACATAAAGGAGGAGCCGCGGTCCGAGTGAATATATGCTGGTAGACCGAACATGGTGAAGAGACTCATGAGGCAATCGATCACCACTTTGGATGAAATGTCACGACATGGGAACGCGAATGGGAAGCGGCTATATTCGTCGACAACAGTAAGCATGTAGCGACAAGACTGTGATGAGACCGGAAGCGGCCCTTTGAAATCAATAGAAAGACGTTGAAATGGTGCAGTCGCTCGTACCAAAGCAGTATGGTCAGGTTTGTAGAAGCGCGGTTTAATCCTAGCGCACACTTGACACTCAGACGTAACACGTCGGATCTCATCGATCGAGTAGGATAAATTTCTGACGCGGACATAATGCAACATACGCTGGATACCTGGGTGAACGAGGCGTTCATGAAGTGATTTTAAGTCACAAACACCAGAGATGGCGCTGCAGTGTGCTCGCGAAAGAGCGTCAGCAACGATGTTCTCGTGACCTGGCCGATGGCGGATGTCAAATGAAAACGGCAAAAGTTCCATGCGCCAGCGCATTATCTTGTCATTTTTAATTTTACCCCTAGCGGTAGTATCGAACATGAATGATACGGCTCTCTGATCGGTAACAATAGTAAAATGTCTGCCAGCCAAGAACGGTTTCCATTTGCGTACGCTTTCTACTATCGCATACGCTTCTTTCTCAACGATGTGGTGCCTCATTTCAGCCTGATTCAATGAGCGAGAAAAGAAGGCAACCGGGCGGCCGGACTGTAATAGTGCAGAACCGATTGCTCCATCCGATGCATCAGACTCAATGGAGAAGGGCAGCTGCTCGTCGATTATTTTCACTGAGGATTCGGCGATGTCACCCTTTAAAGTTTCGAAAGCAAGAATGGCAACAGAGGACAACGGAAACCGGTGACATTCTACTAGCGGACGCACTTTCTGCGAGTAGTTACGCACCCACTTAGCATAATAGGCGAATAAGCCTAAACAGCGCTGGAGAGATTTTTTGCTGGAAGGTACAGGTAGCTCCAATAGCGGCCTCATTTGTTCCGGATCTGGTTTCAGAACACCGTCAGAAATACGATAGCCCAGAACATCGATGCAGGTTAGTGAAAACTTTGACTTGTCTGAATTGAGACAGAGGTTGTAACGGGAAGCGGCTTGCATGAAGTGAGCCAGATTGCGATCGTGCTCCTCCTTCGTCTTTCCGCAGATAGTAATATCATCGAGATAGGCATACGTACCGGATAGGTTGTTATCAGCGATGAATTTGTTCATGAAGCGTTGGAAAGCTGAGACCCCATTGGTAACACCCATTGGTATTCGTTTAAACTGGTAAAGATTATTTCCAGCTTGGAACGCGGTGTACGGGCGATCATTGGGGCAAATTTCAATCTGGTAATAAGCCCTAGATAAGTCGCTAATACTGAAAAAGCGATGCTATGGACCGCGTCTTCGATCCTTGGCAGAGGATAAGCATCGAGAAGAGTGTACCGATTTATCGTCTGGGAGAAGTCCACTACCATACGTTTCTTTCTATTTCTTTCTATGATAGAATACATCTGCAGACATGGGCGCCCGCAGGATTTTTTCCAAGGGGGGGCAAAATTTAATGTATTAATAGGTAGGGACCAGAGCAAGCAAAAAACTTTTGACCCCTTAGGAACCAGCAGGTTAATTCTAAGCAAGTTTAGTGTTGTATTTTCTGTAATGGAAAATGCAAATATATATTGTATATACATACAATGCACATGATAACAATCATTATTTTATTTATAACAGAAACATGATAGAATGAAGAAAAAAGCACACTGAAGTAAATGTTGTACCTAATTTGAAAACGGTGTTTCGAGCATCACCTACACTGCTCATTTGAATAGGAATTGTAGTCGTCTGCGGTCACTACCAAAATTATGAACAACCTTTTCCATAAAATCAGCTTTGTTGGAGTTGATTTTCTCCCGGTGAACATATAAAAAGGTAGCAACCTTTTATCATGCACACAAATAAAAATTTTCACCCTTTAGGAGGCAGTTGGATACTTTTCAGCAAGTTTAGGATATAAATATTTTCTTAGAAAATATTTAATATATTTTCTTGGCATTTCCAGGGTGAGGCAAGCGCCCCCCCTTGCCCCTACCTGCGGGCGCCCATGTCTGCAGAGAATACATCTTTGTATTCATTCAATATCGCTACTCTGGTAAAAACATCGTCTTGGAACAAGTGAGCATAACTCAGTAACTTTAGGGAATGACATGGAGTACATATCCGAAACAAATCATGGTCAATGTTTCCACCTTTCAATTTGACTCGAGCTGAGCCACAAAATACACACACTTTCATATCCTTGGTATGCTGTTTTAATCCTTTTGCTTGAACTATTTTCTGGAGGAGTTAATGCTTCCCCTAAGGAGGAATCAGAGGGTTCAGATTCAGCATTTTCAGATTTCTGGCTACGTTCAACGAACTTTTTATATGTTTCATAGCACGAAGTGCTGTGATATAAGGAGTCTGACTTTCGGTAAGAGCTTTCAAATGCTTGCTTCTGTCATTTGGGTATGCAGAAGCCAACTGAAGCAAGTTTTTTATTCCATGTTCTCCACTGCTCAAATATTTCTCTCCACTTGGGCTTTTGTTCTTCTGGCACAAGATACATTTACCAAGGTTTGAGCTATGCTTCTTTTCTGGCACGAGTTGACATACATCCTGAAAAAATAAAATATACTAAGACTTCTTGCAATTATAATAAACTGGTTCTATTCTATACATATAAAAATTCATTTGTAACACATTGGTCTTTATATTTATGTTTTAAATATTCAATTCGATTATTACTTACCATGATCTATCATCTGTTGAATCATATAATGAATACAGGGATCCTCAATTTGTAGCTACTACCAATACTAAACCTGAAACACAATAAATATGACTTAGTTTTTTTTAGTTACTCTAAAGAAATCAAATAGATCGATTGTATAAGAAGTTCAAGCATTTTACAACAAGCAAGCCTAAGAATAACATAAAATTAGTACTATTTTTTTATATTTTGGCTATTTTTTGCAAGTATTTTACAACCATTTTTATCGATTTATACCTGAAATTTAGACATTTGTGCATACTTTTTAATAAATTCTTGCAGAGCTATTATCTAATTTCTTGACTATTTAGTTCAATATGATTGGTTAGAGCTAGTTTATGCACCAAAATAGCCAAAAATTTAATTTTTGCGATTTTTTGACAATATTTACTTAATTTTTTTACTATTTTTGCTGTTATTTTTTTACATTTTTGTCAGTGTTCTTGGTTCAGGCAGCAGTATGTTATAAAAACAGATTCTCAAACAAAAAGTTGCCCTTAAAAAATTTTTCAAATCAAGAATATGACAAAAATACAAAAAACTGATACAATTTTGCCATTTTTGTCAATTTTTTGCCATTTTGACCACTTTCGCACCAATTTGGTGTAATGGCATAGAAAAATTTGGATTCTGCACCCCCAAAATTAGTCTAGATCAGCCATCAAAACCTATGCACCCAGAAATTTATACGAACTCTGGGCCAGATCCTAGACTAATACTGTACATTGCATTATTTGATCTTTACTGACTAACCCTGAAGTATGAACAGAGCACAACATGTTCAAACAAGTTACACAGATCACTCCCATGAATTGTTACCCTTTGGTAATTGGGTGGAAATCTGTTTGAACATGTTTGCTGTCAGGGGTAGTTGAGTTTGCTAAATGAGTTGTGTTTATCTAAAATACAGTACATGAGTCATGAAATATTTTATAAATTAAATACAGGTGTATTTTATTGTGTCAACTGTATTCCTTTTGTAAATGTTTTGGTACCTAATTATTCGTTTTTTGACCCAGTCTCTTCTTATAATGAGCAAACTTTTCTGGTAAATTTTGAGGTGTTCTGCACGAATCTGCCATCCGTTTCCTGTGCAAATGCGTAGTTTTCGAGATATCGTCATCTTGAAAACTACGCATTTGCACAGGAAACGGATGGCAGTTTCGTACAAAACACCTCAAAATTAACCAGAAAAGTTTGCACTCGTCATTTTTGTTTAAACTAACGAATTTAAATGAAAATATCATGACAACCTAACCAATCATCAAGAGCGTACAGTTGACCTAACTGGTGTCACGTACTGAACTGTCCGCAAAATATTAGGACTAATCAATTTGTGATGCGTGATCTTTACGGGGGCTCTGCCCCCATACCCCCGAGACCTAAATTATACAAATGATAATGTAATAACATGTGCCAACCTTGCATGGGTAGTCCGCTAAATTTCGCATGCCCTTAAACTGAAATGACACACGTTTATTTTTAGGATTTTTTTACGGCACCTAAAGACCTTCTGGTCTTTTCTTAAAATACAAGCACTATTGCATTTAGGGCAGGTCACGGAGGTCTTAATTATTCCATGATTGAAAAAAAGGTCTAAACTCTTTGTCTTCATCGAGGGCAACATGGCGGATCACGTCTTCAAAATCAAATATGCATAACTGACACGTCATACTTCGTCACAAAAAAAACAAACTGAATGGACAAACCATTGCTAAAAATAATTTACTTGTAAAACAGGAGAAATTGAATTATGCAGAAGTAGCCAGAATCACCAAAAATAAGAAATATTCACCAAATAGTCGATATATATATATATATATTGAAAAAATACCAAAAATAGGAAATATATTTTAATAAAAAAACATATTTTATACAAATTTGCATAAGATAATATATATATTTTCTTATTCAGTTTTGATTGGTTATTCAATATATATGGTATTGCTGTTATAGCTGGGTGTGACTGGGTCAAAAAACGAATAATAACCAATGTTTTTATCATCTTATACCTCTAAACCATTTAGCAGGTATAAAAAGATAAATAACATTAATTATTATTGTATTGGAGACTTATAATAACATACATTTGAAAAAACCTGATTTCCCCCAGCCGCCAGCTGGGTTTTATTGAAAAAACCTGGGTGGGATGGGTTTTCCCAATAAAGTTGGCAATTATGCCAACCCTGGTAACATGTGATATAGGCCTAAGCTTCAAGTCTGATGAAAGTGGCGCAGCCTTATTTTTGTGTTTGCCATTTTATACCTGCCACATTAGCCAACCCTTAATTTTGGAAGCAAAAAAATTAAGTTTCAAAAGTTGGTTTATAGGCTGCAATTTACAGTAATTGGAATTATATTCAGTGAGAAATAAAATAAGAGGCATTACTTTCGTACTGCCCTATATATTTTAAGAGCACATCTTCATTGGAGAAGCATAGAATGATTACAGTAATATAGCTATGTATGTCAGTGTTGGCATGTGCATTAAGAACATAAGAAATTTTTATAGTGGGCACACTAGTGGCCACTTCGGCCCATTGAGGTGGCTCCACTATGTAAAAACTGCCTGTACATTGGCAATAACCAATTTTTACAAAACTAATTAAGTATCAATTTAAAACTAATTAATTATCAATTTAAAACTAAAGATAGAATCTCTGGATCCAGAGGATCAAAGTCATAATAGGCTACTATCCACAAATATGTTATACACTATATCTATTTATAACTGACATGCAAATATATCAGATCCAAAGAATCCAGTCAATTTCATTATGGTACCCATCAATACCAGTACCATGCCAACCAAAAATAAGTCACGGTCCATATCAATTGCAGACCAAGTCACAATTTACATCCATATACATTACAATATAGAGGAAAAGTGTAGGTGTGGCTGTAAAGACTGTACAGTAATGTAGAAATGTGTGTGCACCCATTTTGGGTCTCCCATTTAAAGGTGTTTGTGGGGCAAGTGAAGATCATGAGTTTTTCAATACCTCACAATACTATGGGGGGCACCGCTCGGCAGAGGAATCTCTTTAAATAGGGTGTGTAAGGACAGAGAGTATCCCCTAACCCAAGATGCTGCCTCCCTATATCCCACAACACCTGTGTTGAGCTGTGGGATCTATCACCCAAATGCACATAATATATATGAAATAAACTAGTACCATTCATGCAATAAAAATGGGCTTAAACACCATCACCAGATGTCCCTTGCAGACATCAAACTATCCAACCTTCTTTTGAAAGAATCAAGCGTATCTGAAGTCACTACTTCTTTTGTCAGACTGTTCCAAAACTTAATTACTCTATTTGTAAAACTATGTTTTCTTAAATTTGTTCTACATCTTGGCTTAAATAATTTCATACTATGACCTCTAGTCTGATTATTGTGATCTTTAATGAAAAGAGACTCAAAATCTATCTTATCCAACCCTTTTATCATTTTATACACCTCTATCATATCACCCCTTAACCTCTTCCTTTTTAATGAGAACATGCTTAGATATGCCAGTCTTTCCTTATATGTCAATTGTCTTAGAGATGGGATCATTCTTGTTGCTCGTTTCTGTACTTTTTCCAGTTTTTCAATATCTTATCAAATAGGGACATTATAAATTGAATGCAGTATTCAAGGAGGGGTCTCACATATGAAATGTATAGTTGCTTATAATATTGGGTGATTTGTATTCAATGTGTGTCTGCATGAGATTGAGTCTAGCATTTGCTTTATTTCTGATTACCATATAGTGATTTGAGGGTTTAAGTTCATTTGTCACAGTGACACCCGTGTCTTTCTCTTTATCATCATTTTTAATCTAAATTCCATTCATATTGTATTCAAATTCTGGATTTTTTGGCCCAATATGCATAACCTTGCACTTATCAACATTAAATTTCATCTCCCACTTATCTGCCCAGGCTGTTACTCTGTCTAAGTCTTTTTGTATTGTCATTGCTCCTACTACTGACTTAATATGGCCTAATTTTGTATCATCAGCAAATTTTGAGGTTTTACATGATAGGCCCTTCTCTAGATCATTTATATAGACAACAAAAAGCAGAGGTCCCAGAACAGACCCCTGTGGGACTCCGCTCAATACGGGTCTCCAAGTAGACTTATTTCCATTTAGATGAACTCTGTTTTCTATTTCTCAGCCATTCTATCCAATCAGCTATATGACCTCTTATACCATGGGCTCTAACTTTTACCAACAATCTTGCATGAGGAACAGTATCAAATGCCTTTGCAAAATCTAAGTATACTATATCTACTGGCTCTTTATTGTCCAAATGCAATAGGACTCCATCATAAAATTCAATCAAGTTGGTTAGACAGGACCTTCCATTTCGAAAGCCATGCTGGCTATCATTTATAAGGTTGCACTCTTCAAGGAACTCAGTAACTTTACCTCTGATGATACTTTCGAGCAATTTGCAAATAATGGAGGTGAGGCTGATGGGTCTGTAGTTTTTGCTAAGTTTCTATTTCCTTTTTTAAAGATTGGAGCCACATTTGCTTTCTTCCAATCCTCTGGAATTTCAGTACATATCAATGATTTATTAAAAATAATTTCTAGTGCCTATGCTATATTCTTTTTGGCAGCTTTTATGACTATTGGATGCATTTCATCTGGCCCTGGAGATTTTTCCATTTTTAATTTATCTATTGCTTTTAAGATATCTAGTTTTGTTACCCTTAATTCATTTATTTCTCTATCTTGTCCTGGTAGTATAAGATCAGGAATATTATTTAAATTTTCATTTGTGAATACTGATGAGAAGTATTTGTTTAGTTCTTCAGTTATTTGAAGATCATCATCTATAGTTTTATCATCTATATGGAGGGGGCCAATTTTCTTTTTCACTCTACTTTTCAAATTGAAGTGACTGAAAAACTTCTTAGGATTGTTTTTTGAATTCTTGGCTAGGCTTTTCTCTAGGTCTCGTTTGCTATCTCTGATTACTTTCTTGCAAATGCTTCTTTTACTTTTATATATTTCGGAGTCTATGCCATTTTTAGTTCTTTTGAATTTATGAAATGCTTTTGTTTTTTCTCTGATTGCTCTTTTTACATTGCAGTTTATCCAAGGTTGTTTTTTATTTTTTCCAGTCCTGATTTTACACTGTGGGATATGCTTCTTTGTATGTTCATTATTATACTTTTTAATTTTTCCCACATACTAGTTACTGTCTGTTCAGGCTGTAGAATATCTGTCCAATTTATTAGACACAGATCATTTACTAGTCCATTTATATTTCCTCTTTTAAAATCTGGAACTTCTACTTTATTTTCACTAGGTCTTGAATTACAAACAATATTAAACTGAAGGATACAATGATCACTTGAACGTAGTGTTTCTGAAACCGAGATATCCTGGAAGGTATCTGGATTATTTGTTAGAATTAAATCTAGAATGGCATCGGCCCTGGTTGGCTCCTTTACTAACTGGGTTAAACCATTCTCAATTATAGCTACAGTCTAAGAATCTCTCATTACTTTCTGGTGTTTGTAATATTTCCCAGTCTATATGCCTATAATTGAAATCTCCAACAATAATAATATTGCTTGTCATTGCTTTATTTATTTCATCAATAAGTTGATTTTCTACATACTTATTTTCTTCTCTACTTTTGGGGATTCCTCCAACTGAACATCCCTCAGGTGGTCTATAAATACCCGCTATCCTGATTTTCCTGGCATTTTTATGCCCAATATCTATCCATACAGATTCAACTATTTCCTCTTTAACGGAGGTAACTTCAACTGGATTCAGATTTGTCTTGGCATAAAAAATACTCCGCCACCCTCTGAATATTTACGTTCATAATAAAAAAGTTCATAGCCATCAATTTCATAAGTAATGGTATTATCTCTTTCACTAAATAGACTATTTGGTATCGTACTGAATTTTGTCCAAGTTTCAGTGACAATCATAACATCAGGATTTTCAATACCTATGTATGCCTTGAATTCATTTATTTTATCTCGGATACTTCTTGCATTGACATAGAAAAATGACAAAGAACCCTTGGAATATTTTGCTTGTAATTTAGTCTGGTTCTTGTTCTGTGATGGTATATTATTTGCATCTCTTTTACTTTCTTTGTTGACCTTTTTCTTTTGAGTTTTGATTATATTTTTTATTAGTTTATTGTTATCAAGAGTATTGGTATTTGTACTAATTTGGCCTATTCCTTTAGTTTTTAGTCAATTATATGATACAATCTTTGATAGTAAATCAGTTCCTTTATTATTAAGGTGAATTCCATCTCTGTTATAGAGCTCTCTTTTCTTATAAAATTTATTCCACAGTTCGATATATGTAATTTCCATGCTCTGACATAGTGTCTTAAGCCTACTATTTATATATAATGCTTGTGAGTACCACTTATTATTCTCATGTATCCTGGGAATTATACCTGTGATAGATGTTTTAAGGTTAGGTCTCCGTTCCTTTAACTTTGTTAATAGCTGTTTATATGACTCCATGATTTCTTCGGAGTGCTTACCCTTTATATCATTTCCACCTACATGTATAACCATATTCTTTGGTACAGTTAGGTCAATACCAGATCCTTTTTCTATAATTTTATTACTAATTCTATTTATCCCTGCACCTGGATAACAGTAAGCTATGCTACCTCTAGGTAATTTAGATCCTAGGCCCCTCACTTGAGAGTCACCTATAATGGATGCTGGTTCAAACACACCTATAGCTTTAGAGTGCCTGGGTTTATATGAGTCTGGATTATTATTGCTAACATTTTGTTTTATAGGCCTACTTTCTTCAGCTTTCTCATTTTGATCCTGGACCAGTGAGAAAGTATGAAACTGATTGGTTAGTTCTATAAGGACACTTTTCCTTGGCTCTTGAATTCTACCTAAAAGTTCCAGGTTTTCCTAGGTTTAGTCCACTCATCATTTTCAGGAATTGTCTGAGGATATCTAGGCCTGGGTTCACTATGAGGTATAGGGACATTTAAGTTTACTTGAACTGCTACTTCACTAGATTTAGGCTCAACTGCAGTACCTCTATAAGTTGGTCTGGCCTCTCCCTCACTAATAGACCCTCTGGACTTATTAAAATTTTTTATTACAGTACTACACTTGTCACAAAACCACATCAAGTTGACATTAAGCTTAGAAGCAGCATTTATACCTTTATATATATCATTTGTAAGGCCTTTGCAGCTTACCTGATACCAGTCATCACAGCTATCACATGCAATAGCTCTATCTTTACTCTTAACTTCCTTTTTATAAATTCTACAGTCACTGTCAAAACCTATTTTTGTAGGATAGGCTAGGCTATGTTCCTAAGTTAGGTCCTAGGCTTAAAAATTGTTGTTGACTCACCAACTTTGATACTATCAAGTTATATCAAAATAGTTACTCAGGTTAGGTCAAGTGGGAGTCTTACCTTGTGGTTAGGCTAGGCTATCAGAATAAGCTAAGCTAGGCCTGTACAAACAAGTACAGGTAGCACCAGAGTGATCTTATACCAGTCAAAAAACAATTCCAAAATGCAGGATCAATCTCAACTGCAGCCCTGGAAAAATTTTTCAACACCTCACTTGTTACCAACGTGCAAGAAAGGTAATGATATTAATAAAGAAGTGCAAAAGTCAATTCGCTAGAGCACAGCCAACACGTCCGATCAAGGGGTGATTTTTTGAAAAGGTTATGCTTGAATGCTTTACTACAATAGAGCATTCCTGGTTCTATTATATAGTCAGAGGCCTAATATACCTTGTTGATCAATAGATGTCCATTTATGATACTTCTGAAATTTTGTGCCAACACAAAAAATTAAAAAATTTCATTTTAGCGTTGGTGCACCTCTCTCCCCTTTTAATGTGAATAGTGATTTTATATATTTTAATTTAGGCCAATTGTTTTATATTTTCTAAAGCTAGCTGTAAACAGAAAAAATTAAAGAGACAGTTAACTATCCTAAAAGAAAGTGTTAGATGAAATGGTATCCTTAGCAATTTGCTCAGTGTATAGAACTTTTAACCATTTTTGGCTTTGTTTGTAACATGAACTGTTATTTATTGAAACATATTTCAAACACAATTTATTTTTTAGAAATACCTTCAAATATTTTTAGTAATCAAATATTTTTAGTAATTCTAAAAAATTTAAATTTTCAATTAGTGTAACCTCTATAGTGAATTTTTGGCTGTTGCACCAACACTAAACAGTTAACCCTAGAATTTCCCAGAAAGACAAGTTAAGGATTTATTTTGGGCTAATTGGCAGGGATGAACTAACCACTGATAATTATTGTCCTTTAACCTGGAAGTTTTTGAAAAATGCTGAAAGGACTATTATTAAATATGTTTTTCTTTCTTTACAGAGAGTACAAGTTAATTAGTATGTAATTGATATAGGTATAAACAGAGAGGAAGAAATGAAGTATCGTAGATACTCTAAAAATTCAGATATATCACAATATTTTTTAATTACAACCTATTATTTTCTCTTGCATTTATCAAATTTCCTAATTAGGGTAGGTAAGTTACATAATGGTGTTGTTGGTAACCATTTGTAATGACACTATATCCTTACTTGAATGTATATTTTGTTTCTGTATAGGGTTTCAAGATGGGATATTCCTTTAGTCCTTGTCAAAGGTGGGGCCTTAACCCAGTAGTATCAAAGCCAGAGCATACCTTGGGACTTTCAAGGGAATTACCACAAGTTAACCACTGAGCCAGACCTCAGACCTGATTCCAGAGGGATCTTGATTTATCTATTTGTACTGCAGGTTATTCCTTTTATAGGGTCATTCTCTGTCAGATCAACCAAAAAAAATTGAAATTAACACCCTCATCTCTCATATTTTGCTGAAATTTGGTTTATAGGGAGTTTGTGAGCCCTGAATCCATTTCTGAAATTATAAGGTCAATCCGACCAACGGTTCAAGAGATATGACCTCGGGCAATTTGAGGTCACTCGTGAGGTTACTAACATTTGGCGAGCCATAACTTGGGTAATAATTTTCATAATTATATAAAAGTATATATATTTAGAATCAGAAAACGACAAGGAATCCAAATATGCAAGTTTTAGAACTCTAGGTTGAAAAAAAAAAAGTTACACTGTAACCAAAATTTGAGGTCACGATTTGACCTCTGGGGTATCAAATGAGAATTTTTTTTTTAAATGTAAAAAATGAAGGCATAGGCATTGGCTATTAGAATCAGCAAAAAAAAGTTTGTTTATGTTAGTATTTTTCATGTAACTAACATATAAGTGAACACCATATTCATAAGTTGTGCGTCAATTCTACCTATTTTTTCACACTTAAGCTCATAATTTGACCTATAGAAATTAAAATTACATTTTTATAGATATAAAAAACAAAGTCAGAGTTCTTGACTAATAGAAACAATCATAAAAAGTTTGTTTATGTTGGTACTTTTCATGTAACTAACTTATAAGTGAACACCATATTTATAAATTGCTTGTCATTTCAAGGAATTTTTATATCTTAGCTATCAATTTGACCTCAAGCTCCAAGAATTTAATAAAAATTGTATTTCACTGCTAATCTACACTGGCAATAATAGTTATAATAGTGAAAGGGGAAGACTAAGCTCACATGTAGCCTAAACAAACCTGTTGAAACATGTTGCTACTTGTCTAAGTGCAGAATCAACAGAGATAGTTGCAAAATTCCTTGTCTACAGGTTAGTACAGTTCCAGCCAGCACTGGGGGCTGGTGGGTATGGTGTTTTAATGAGCCTCAGAGACTATCAAGGCCTAAAATATTAAGTGTGTATAGCTAATATTTTCTAAAAAATATATATTACCTAATTGTAAATCCTATATCTTTACAGATCAAAATACAATGGTTCGGCACTTGAAATACTGCCAGGACCCTATTCAAAAACACAAGAAACGCATAACAATCAATCTTAGAAAAGTGACTGATGTACTTGTTGAAAAATGTGCTGGAAGAGTGAAAAAAGACTCATTGTTGTGTGTGAACTGCTGGACACTGATAATGAAAAACCCCACTATACTTAGTACCACTGAAAACAACGAGTCTGAGCAGGATTCAAATGAATCATCTACTATCAGTGGCTTGAGTAACATCTCTTCAATTCAAGATCTGGACAATGACAGTGATTGCTTGATAAAGGAAAATCCTTCAACTTCAGTTGAACCAGTTCTAGCATTTCTGGACCAAACACCAGTTAAAAAAAGTAAGTAATCAATTAATATAACAACATACTTTACTACAAGGTCTGTTTGATCTACTATATAGCATTTAAGGTACGATAATTAATATTTAATTACTAATATTCAGGTGTGTGAAACCTTTTTTTCTGTTCTTTTCAGAAGGGCTGTCATTAAGCCAGAAAAAATGCAAGGCTCGTGGTAAGCTATCATCTGCTCAGAAACACCTGAAGGAGAGGCTAGAACTCAGTTATGGTGTTCAAATTACCGAGGAGGTAAGTGATACTTCAAAACCTGAAACTAAATCTAAAAAACATCTAGACAAATTAATGAATGAATTGAAACAGTCATTCCTGGAGAGCAAATGTCACCATCACAAACTACAAATATTGACACTCTCACCATACACAATTGAAAAAGCAGCTAGTTTCTTTCAAACTACAACATACATGGTGAAAAGAAGCCATCCACTTAAATCAGAACATGGAATCCTTCCGAAGATTCCACTAATGAGCAAAGGAAAAGTGATATCTGAAGAACACAAAGATATAGTTAGAAGATTCTATGAGTCAGAAGAGGTTAGTCGTATGTGTCCTGGCCAAAAGGATTGCGTGAAAGTTATCAGTGCTGAAGGTGCAATGAAGGTGCAAAAACGATTGGTCCTCGGGAATTTAAGAGAGATGTTTGAACTATATAAAAATGATGAAAAGAATCCCAAAATAGGATTTTCCACATTTGCAAAATTACGGCCATCATATTGTGTGCTTGCCGGTAGTGGTGGGACTCATTCTGTCTGTGTCTGCAATACCATCAAAATCCAAAATTGCAGCTGGCTGCATTGGGAGAAAGAGGTCTTTCATACAAGGATCTTATGGATTACAGTGTCTGCAGTACAGAAAGAGAGACTTGCATGATGCAACTTTGCAATGATTGCCCAAGAGAAGAGGGTGTCCTGGATTTTCTTGAGTTACTTGACGGTGTGAAATCAGCTCCAAACGAAATATTTACAAGCAATGGGTGACTGTTGACCGTTGTACAATGGTTGATAAGGTGGAGCCACTTCATGAATACTTATCATCCCTAAGCATGAAAATATCCCGCATGGTTCGTCATCACTTTGTTGCTCAGCAACAATCACAGTACTTCAAGCAGTTGAAAGAAACACTACCACCTCAGAGCGAGGTAGTTATAGTAGGTGATTTCTCTGAGAATTATTCTTTCATTGTCCAGGATGCTGCCCAAGGGTTTCACTGGGACAATTCACAGTGTACAGTTCACCCTTTTGTCATCTATTATAGATCATCTGCAGACCAGGAACTTAGCCATTTTAGTGTCTGTTTCTTATCTGCATCACTAAAACACAATACTATAATGGTTTACTCATTCATATTGAAGCTTATGACATATGTTAAATTCAGATGCCCACAATTGAAGAAGGTGCACTATTTCTCAGATGGATGTGCTGGCCAATATAAGAACAGATACAACTTCACAAATCTCTGTTACCATGAAGAGGATTTTGGTCTGTCTTGTGAATGGCACTTCTTTGCTACATCCCATGGCAAAAATGCATGTGATGGGATTGGAGGAACAGTGAAAAGAGCTACTGCTCGTGCCAGTTTGCAGAGAACTACAGAGAGGCAAATTCTTACACCAGAACACATGTTTCAGTTTTGTGAAGAAAACTTGAGCAAGAAGATAAATTTTTTCTTTGTAACTACAGCTGATTTGAAAGATGCAGAAGAACGGTTGGAACATCGATTCAAGGATAGTAGGGCTATTCCTGGAACTCAGAAATATCATAGATTTGTTCCCCTAAACAAGGAAGAACTGATGGTGTATCCCATTTCAAGTGGCATTGGGAAAAGAAAAGAATAAGGAAAAGTCATTTTACTAATGAACCTGCAATGCTTGGTAACCTAAAATGTGTCAAACCAGGAGAGTATGTTGGCTGCATTTATGACATGCAAGTTTGGTATGGAATTGTGGAGGAATATTGTGAAGAGTTTGATGATTTCGCTGTGAACTTTCTACATCCCTCTGGGTCATCAGGATCAAGTGCATATTATTATCCATCAAACAAGGATTCATGTGCAGTGCCAGGACATCATATATTAACTGTAATGAGTTGTCCTACCCTAAGAGGAGGCAGCAGAATTCAATACATTTTTCCACAAAAGAAATTGATGAGAGCATCGAGCATGCAAAAATTGTATTAGGCTAGCACATGAATCCTCTAAGTAGGTCTTCCCCTTTCACTATTATAACTATTATTGCCAGTGTAGATTAGCAGTGAAATACAATTTTACATTTTTTGCCTTTGTTTTTATATCTATAAAAAAATTTAATTTTAATTTCTATAGGTCAAATTATGAGCTTAAGTGTGAAAAAATAGGTAGAATTGACGCACAACTTATGAATATGGTGTTCACTTATAGTTAGTTACATGAAAAATACTAACATAAACAAACTTTTTTTGCTGATTCTAATAGCCAATGCCTATGCCTTCATTTTTTACATTTAAAAAAAAAATTCTCATTTGATACCCCAGAGGTCAAATCGTGACCTCAAATTTTGGTTACAGTGTAACTTTTTTATTTTTCAACCTAGAGTTCTAAAACTTGCATATTTGGATTCCTTGTCATTTTCTGATTCTAAATATATATACTTTTATATAATTGTGACCATTATTACCCAAGTTATGGGTCGCCAAATGTTAGTGACCTCGCAAGTGACCTCAAATTTCCCGAGGTCATATCTCTTGAACCGTTGGTCGGATTGACCTTATAATTTCAGAAATGGATTCAGGGCCCACAAACTCCCTATAAACCAAATTTCAGCAAAATCTGAGAGATGAGGGTGTTAGGCACTGGTTGATCTGACAGAGAATGACCCTATAGGCACAATTTTAATAGCATGTTTATACACCTTATGGTCATTACTGTGAGTACCTGTAAATATGATTTTATTTAACCTCTTACCACATACAGTTGTCCCTCATTTTGCGTCAAGGATGTGTTCCTGAAAACCATGATGTAAAACAAAAAGATGTAAAATGAAAATAATTTTCCCATAGAAAACAATGCAATAATTAAGAATGCATTCTTGGATATAGAAACTCAATACCTAGTACATATGAAGATGATGAACTTCTATTTTCAGCCATTGTTCTTTTCTTTAACAAAGAATGCAGTGAACTGAGAGTGACAAGTGAGACCTTTACTGGACAGGAGATGGGTAAATACTGAGTGAATGCTGTCCCAGACACACTTTTATACTCCATGAGTGAAAAATGCCTTGTCATGACCCAGGTGTGTGGGAACATTCTGGATGCTTTGGGTGGTTGGGGTGAGATAAAATGACAAATTTGAGGCATTACATTATGACTTAATAATAATGAAAAGATGCAAAATGAGGGATGACTGTACTGTGTCATGTATAACAATCAACCTAACATAATCTTGTATAATGTTTTCATAAAAAAAAATACATATCCTTGCAGTAAGGTGATATATTTTTCTAAAAAAATAAATTCTTAACAAGTTTTTTATTTGATCCTCTGTGAAACTGGACATACCCTTCAAAACAAACAGAGGTTCTTTTTTACAAGACATAAGGTGGTTGTATTCAGATATGCACATGCAATGAAAGAGGAGTGTAGGGGTTTGCTGCTATTAGGTTAAGCTGGTCTTGTATGTGGCCACTTGATAAGCCTTGATGTAACATTGGAAAATTTGAATATATATTATTGTAATCTGGTCATGGGTTTTCCTCTACAAGGAGCATTTTTTCCTATAAATTTTTTGTATCCTGTGTGCTTCATTTTTGTTAGGCACTTGGTTAATTACTTTTTCTAGTTTTATTTTTTATCCTTATAAGTCTCAGATAGTACAAAATAGTAGTTGCAACAGGCTATGTACTGACAGTCTTACTCAAATTCCAGAATGAAGACTTTGAGTTTATACCTTGCCTATGTCTTTTTCACAAGCATTAACTGTGATGATGGAAGTATTCTTAAGAAACTTTATGCTACAAATATGAAGTCAACCAAATATAATGCAACAGGTAAGTTAAACTTGTTGAAAAATATGGTACCATACAGAAACCTAAATTGGATCAATGAAAGAAAGCCACCCTCAGCCACCTTTAATTAGCTTTATCAGGCTAACTAATGAAAATATAACAACCTAACCAATCATCAAGGGCATACAGTTGACCTAATGATTGGTTAGGTCAGGTCGTGATATTTTCGTTAGTTAGCCTTATAAAGCTACTGAAGAAGGCTGGGGGTGGCCTTCTTTCATTGATCCCCTAAATTTAGTAAACAGTCATATGACTTACATTGGCAACTTTAGTACCTATAGGGTTGCTACATAACCAACCAACCAACCAACCAACCAACCACCCAGCCAGCCAGTCTGCAAAGTTTGACAGAATTTTGGAATGTGTCATGTACTAAATTTTGCATTGAAGGCAGTTGGATTCATAAAAAATAAAGTAATAAATTTTTTACCTCTATGGCAGAGGTTACAATGGTTAAGCTAGAGTACCTGGCTTCATGTATTTCTTATGCTAGCTAAACAATTTAAATATAATCTTGTATAGTCTAACATATGTGGAAATGATATAAGCGCACTATAAATAATTGAGAGTCAAATTGAATAGGGTGGTGCCTTACTACCAGGGGTGCAGTGCTGCCGGAGCTCACCGGAGCGCCGCTCCGGCACTTCTGCAAGAGGAAGTTTGGAGGAATTACCATAACAAGCAACAAAAAAATTGTCTCCATTAATTATCAACAGTTTCTTACTAGTCTTGTGAACAATTTGCAGCACCGTATGTTCACAACAACATCCATGAAAGGTTCTCACACTTCTGAACCTCAAAGTATGTATAAATCACTGCTAAATGAAATGTATGTCCTTGAAAAAGACTACTCGCCTGATGAAATACCACCTAATTACGGAGAAGCTGAAATCTCATCTCTCTGTAAGAGGTTTAAGCTTTCTTACTCTGTACTAAATGCCTTTAGAGACTATGTGGAAGATCATGGGCGCCGCATCCCCCAAGATTTACACCCATTACTGAGCTGTTCACAAGTTATTCCTATTAGTACTGCTGAGTGTGAGGGGGGATTCAGTCACATGAACTTGATAATAACAACAACACGCTCAAGAATTCTCATAAATCATGTATCAGCGCTTATGTTTGTTAAACTACATGGACCTCCTCTAGTTCAGTGGAATCCTGAGCCATATGCCATATCATGGCTGCGGTACCACAGATCGGCAGATGACACCAGGACAAGAGTTGCTTCAGACCCCTGAAAACATATCACGCCTGACCCTTTGTGGAAATTATTGTGAAACTTCCCACTGGTGGTATTTGGTAAGCACTAAGTAGTTTTAACTTCTTAAATTGATAAAATACATGATTGCTCTTTTTTCTTTATTTGCTTGATAATTATATTTATTTTATGATAATTAGTGAGTGCAAACATGAAATACTTAGTCATCGTGTGGCATATATAGAAACAGGATAGGAAATGGCAGGCTTTTGTCAGGCCCACCAGAGCTCCGGCACCTATAAAATTGGCACTGCACCCCTGCTTACTACTGAGAGGTAGATAAGGCAAAATTAAGATGTATTTTGCAGAGTGGAGTTTTTTACTTGAGGTTGTATAAAAGAAACTATATAGGGTTATGGTTTTTTGCCATCACCCTCATCCATTGGAAATTTCCAGCAGATATTGGTGGAGAGTTGAACAGCAAAAACCCTACATTTTTTCGTTAAAAAGTTGTTTGTGGAGGTCTTCAAAAGACCTTGCTAAGTATTTTTTTTTGGGGTTAGTTTAAATTATATGCCTTTGGTAATTAGCACTGCCTAATGGTAAAGAAGGAAATTACCCTACCTTATTTCATTGGGCCTCGCTTCTGGTTGTAGGACACACACCTCTCTTTCAGTGTCAGTGATGGAGTTATGCAATGAGTTTATTTGGTTTAATTAATATAGGCATTCACTACACTTAAATACCTGAAGGAATAGGCCTATCCTTTGGAGTTATTAGGTTTATATTACTTGGTATTCACTCAGAACTTATAGGAAGATTAAGTATGTCTCCCTTGCTTAAAGCATTGCTTGGAACTGCAGCTCTGAGCAGCTAATATAAATTTCTTTGTCTTCAATTTCGCTGACTTTACAAAGTCCCCAGACATCTAATTTTTGTGTTTTCACTATTTCTTCTCTTGAAGTAATTTTCATGCGTTAGTGATGGAAAATTTTGATACAAAAAATGTTTATCATGTTATGTGGGCCCAATTGGGTTCTATGTATGGCAATTATTTTCATTCCCAAAAGGCTATGTCATCAATCCAGAGGCAATTTTGTAGTTATTTAATTCAATAAGTTAATAATTTGCATTTAATTAAGAAATAAAGGTACCATATACAATACCATATTGTAGGTGTACATATAGTTTTTCCATAGTTAGATGGAAAAAGAAAGAGGAAGGGGGAGAGCTAGTGCTTCATAAAACATTTAAATTTTCTTTCAGTAGCTTTGTTAAGGGATATAGATTGTAATTTAAAGAACTATTTTCAATAGCTACATAAAACATTCTCAGAATTAAAATTATATGAAAAAAAATGAATTAAATTTGCCTTAACCAAGTTTGGTTAAGTATAGTAGATACAAAGTGGAAAAGAAATTTGTTTGTATTGAACTTGAGTTAGAACAGTAGTTCTTAATCTCTGGGTTGCGACCCAAAATTGGGTCATTAAAGGGTCATTCTATGTCAGTTCAACGGAATTTTGGGTTGAGAAAATGTGACCATCACCAATTTTTTTGAAAATTGGCAAACCTATAGATCTCGGTGAGTAAAACAGAATGGCACTTGTTTCAATACTCTAGGTCATATGGTTCCAGAGATATGGCCATTAGGGCATATCATACTTTTCCGAGTCCGCATTTCACTCTGGCTAATATGTATTTTTATGTAAAATTTAATTCTAAGGGGGGTTTCTTTTTGCAACTTTTCCCAAAAATTGTGTTATGTTCAAAATTGTGGTTTTCTGTTCTATGTTGAAATACTGAATATTCAATTGAACACCACCTCATATTTTTAACCCTGTTGTAATTTGTTGCCATTTAGACACATTAACTTTGCTTAACTCTTACACAGGTTTAATACATATATACATAAGAAAAAAAATCTACTCCATTTGAATCTTTGTAACCATTTGGATGCAGAAGGCGAAGTTCAACATTCTCTCAGTAGATGGCTCTGAGCAATTACGCCAGTTATAATTGTGAAGTAGAAGTGAGTGGATGCCATTTTTTTTGGTAAGGCTGGTCATCCTTCCAAAGACAAGGCTTACTTGGCCATAGATGGCATGAAAGTCTGGAGGGCCAAGGAGGAAGTAATGGCCTCATCAGTTGAAGCTCTCATGCAGAGGTCAGAGGAGGAGAAGATCTCTGGGATATTCTTTGATGGCAAGCAGGATAGGAACACAAAGGTGTTGAAATATGACGAAGTGACAGGGAGATTTCATCCTGGCAAAGTGATCGAGGAGCATTATACTATCACGGAAAGTACCTCTTCCATTTCACTCCTGAGGAAGGAGAAAAGCCTGCTCATAAGATCGCTCAGGGCCTGCATGAGTGGCTTCTGGATCACGGAGCTGATGAGAGCCTTGTAATGATTGGAGGAGACTCCACCAACACAGGGTGATCTGGAGGCGCCATAGCCCTATTGGAGAAGATTCTGGGTCGCAAGTGCCACTGGATGATATGTCAGCTCCGTGTGAATGAGCTTCCCCTGAGGCACTTAATCATCAAGCTGGATGGTCCTGTAACTCCCCGGTCAGGCTTCAGTGGGCCTATTGGAAAACTTCTTCAGAAAGTGAATGAACTTTAGGTCAACTTCAACTTCAAACCAGTGGAAGGAACTGAAGATATCATAGAGCTGCCAGTAGAGATAGTCAAATCTCTCTCCACACTGTAGGCCGGGCTGAAACTATAATTTTTGTTTGATTTTAATTTATCAGTGACTAACAGTTGGCTTTTGATATAAAAATAAGATTCCTGAAAAAAATAATTGGTGGCCACCAACGTGTGTCTGGCCACCCCTGTTTTTGTAAAAACATCTAATGCCGCACTAGCAAAATCAGGAAAATGGCAATATCTCCTCTTCTGAACATGCTAGAGAGATGGTTTGCATACCAAAAGATGCAGAATTTGATTTAGAACAAATTATTAAGAGTGGTATGTTTTCATAAAACCTTTAGTTTTTGAGTTATTTTAAAAGAACTAATTTTTTGGGCCCATAGACCCCCTTTCAACTGAATGTCAACACAATAAAATATTCTCAAGCTGCAAATTGACATGTATTAGTGGTTTTCAATCAAAATCAGCTATTTTAAATTCATTGAAAATGCTTTTTGACATTCCAAAACGCCAAACATTAAATTATACAATTAACAAATTGTCAGTTTGTCATATTTTAGCATGATAAATAATAATCTAGAACTTAAAATATTTTTTAGACACAAAATCTTTCATTAATTTACGTGATCTAATTTTGTTTCTAATAAGACCATCTCTACGCTCATGACCTACAACAGCCAAGGATGCTTCAGTGACAAGTTTGATGTGCCTTTCAACATTCTGACTGTGGCACTCGTGATCCAGTTTCAATGCGGTATTAATGATATCACGCAGTTCATCATTACTGAATTCTTTTAATACAGGTGGAACAGTTTCCCATTGGGACATAGCAGACAGCTTGTGGTATGCAGAAGCTTTGAAATTGATGATTGGCTTTCTAAAGACCCTAACATTCTCATCTATAACAGGATATTCATCAGTACCACCTTCATGATCCTCTTCATTCTCATCATCACTTTCAATTATTCCACCTGCAAAATCATTGCTACTACCAGATTCATCATCAAAATCCTCTATAACTCCTCTCAGACACAGAACTTTATTGACAGCACACCTCCTCACCTCTTCATCTTCATCAGCCAGCATTCCAACTAAAATATTTTCACCATGAGCAAAATAGCTGTTATTGTTTAATACGTTGAGATGGTATGGTTAACTAAAAATGTTTTTCTTCTCTTTTTAATTGATAATAACAGATTTGAAATTCTCTCAATATAGAGAATGTTAAAAACTGAGGCAATCATATGTCCATTTCAAGAGACGGGAAAGCATCTCACTTCTCCTTGATGGTGTGGTAGGTGATCCAGTCTTGTTTTTACCATTGGTGTTTTGTATTGCTTAACCATTAGCTATAAGAACCATGTCTCACATATTTGGATCACTTAAAATTATCATGTAAATATCATAATCATTTCTGAATGCCTGATTTCCTTTATAAAGACTGTGTTGAAAAACCTAACTTCAGTTATCAATATGCATCACAATGGATTTTGAGCTTTCTCAGGCTGTGAACTAAATTGTACCTTTAACTGCCTTATGAGCAACATATTAATGCAAATACATATCCCAAAATTTTAGACCATTAATTATCATTGTCAGTTTTGCTCCCTTTTCTGCATCATTGCACTCATGGATTCCTGTGAGTCCACTGATGACAGTGCTAGGGGGATAATCTCTAAATGTTGTTGGTTTTTTTTCTTTATCAGGGATTTGTTTTTGGCTGGGATTTGCTTATTGAAGTGAATTTGGACAAAGCTTTTTCTTCCCCAATGCCTGCACAAATGCTGAAGCCAGTGTTCACATATTTTTTTGTTATAAACATTGCTTTTGTGTGTACTGATTGAGCCAAGAATACATTTAATGATTGTGAGATGAAGTGGAGTTTAAAATGACACATCTGGGACTTATCAGGTTTATACAATTTGGGTAACACTCATTGACCTTACCCTAGTAACTAATATTCTTTGTTTTTGCATTAGTTAGGTAAGTTATTTTTTTCTGTAAGTCTTGTCTCTTTGTGTGGTAATGGGCTGGTGATGGCCAATAATTTAATGGTTTTATTTTATGTTGACATTTTTGTGTGTTATGGGACTAATGATGTTTGTTTTTTTGTTTTGTAGTAGTAAATTTTTTTCAAGTGCTTAGTTGGTTCTGAAAACATTGGTGTATGATCAATAAAATTGTTCAGATCTTCTTTAGTTACCTGTAAAAACTTGCCTGCTGATGCAGTTAACCTTGTAAGTGTTATTGTTGTTTCGTTGATTAAATTAAGCAAAGGACATTTTACTTTTCTTAAATCCTCCCACCATAAGCCGAAGAGTAAGTCATTAAAAGAGGCAGACTGGCTATGCCCCAGAGATCTTAAAGGTGAGAACCCAGTTTCAGATTGGTAGGAGCTGCCTATCTGACATAATCTCAACCACACTAAAATTGGTAACTTGCTCACCTCATTTCTCTCATTCTTAGCAGTGCAGGTGGTGCTGAGTCAAAGGATTTTTATTAAGGCCCTCTGGGTGGTTCTCACTGGCAGCTAAATCTCCCATCTCCGCAACCAGCCGCAGCTGCCGTGACCCCACTAACAGAGTATCCGGTAGGTGAGTAACGCAAACGCATCTTTACACAGATACACTTACCGGCATCGCGCCCCCGTTTCACTGGTGCCCAGACCCGGGAAGATTGAAGGGAAACATCAATAGAGAGCATTAGCATTGACTAGAAGCCCCTATTCTCTTGCCGGTATTCCCAGCACTCACCACACTGCACAAGAACAGTTGAGAAACAGAATTATTCACACGAAGAGCGAACAATAGAGAATGGGTGACACAACAGGTCTTGCCAGTCAATTTACCACCACTATCACCACTGCTGTGGCTTCATCAACAGTCACTGTAAGCACAATAGCTAGTCCCATCTTGACTTCTGGCACTAATTTCCCATATAACCATGACAGGGTGGCAGTAGGGAAATAGCTGCTACTTTACAGCCAATAGGAACAACCCCTGAGAGACCAGCATGTCCGTCACCACCTATGGCAGGAACTCCTAAGGATGGGGGCATTGACCACCATCATGGCAATTCTTCAGCAAATGGTTATGCAGAATGCTCAGACCATGGCCATGATGTCTCAAATACTGGCTAATAGCCATACACCTAAGGTTCTTCCACCGGAAAAATACTGCCTGAGTGAAGGACATGATTTTCATGAGTTTGTGAGAACCTTTGAGAAATATTTTGAGCAAGAATATCCAGGTTCCCTTGAAAGGATGGGATCCCTTTTAGCTAATTACCTCGATGGCCCTGCCTTAGAAATTTATCGAGTAATGCGGAAGTCTACTAGTGATTATGGGACACTGAAGGCTCATTTAATATCCTGGTATGAGAAAGAGCAAAGAAAGAAAGAAGAAAGTCAGAGTCAGGACTTTATGGAGGCTACCAAGCACTCACATGAGACTGTCTCTGCTTATGCCCTTAGAGTAATAACCCTAGCCTGTCAGTGCTTCCCTGGTATGGATGTCACTCAACTCCGTATAGTTAAAGATAGGTTTATATCTGGGTTGCCCTTGGAGTTGAGGCAGGAGCTGACCAGGATCATCCATACTCAAAGGACCTTACTAGGAATGAAGATCTCGTGGGAGAAGCTTGTGGCACTAGCAGACTTAAATTCCACAGAGTCCCCCTTGGCAGGTCAAGCTGGAACCACCACTAGAGGCACCCAAGAAACATCCCCACCAGTGGGTCAGTGGCAGACATCCCAATCCTCTGTGAAGCCACAATCTGAAATGGCCAATGTGGCACATCTAGCACCAGCCCTTCCTACAGCTCAAGCAGCACCCCCATTGAATCAGTGTGCTTATCCACCTTCTTCATGGAATTGGCCACCTAACTATATTGAACAAATCCCACACCAGTCAACACACACACCATATCTGAGTTCACCACCAGTTGTATTAAAGCAAGAACTACCCATGGTTGCCCCTCAGTCTACTGCAACAAACAGTCAAGGAAGGCTAGGGGGCCCAATGGAAGAAAAGTGAGAACTGCAGCAAACTTCCCTAGGGGTCAGTCTCACCCACCAGCCAATAACTTTCAGCAAGTTGCAGCAGCACCGAGAGACCACAGGACATGTACCCATTGTCAGCAGTCAGGGCATACAAAGGGTCAATGTCCCTCGCGTCCTTTATGTCATTGGTGTGGAAAGCGGGGTCATCTCCATCAAGATTGCTATACTGCCAGGAACATTTGCATACGTTGTAAGCAACATGGACATAGCCCTGCACAGTGTCCTACTCAGAAGAACTATTTAATGGAGAGGCCACAATGCCCAAGTTGTGGAGGACCACATTTGGGTCAAGATTGCATGAGTGACCAAGGGTTGGTCCCACCACCACAAGAACTAGCACCAGAATTGGGAAACTAGATAGCTCTGTCATGGAAGGCCGCATGCCAGAGCTACCCCAGCATGCTAGCAATGAACGGTCTTTTGGAGGCATCATTGCTTCCCAGGAAGCAACACCATCAGAGCAATATCCATTAGCAAGTCAGATTGCACACAACTACCTTGAGGCCCCCCAGAGTGAGACTGAAGATGAGACAGTGGAAGATGTTGAACAAGTTGGAACCCTAGATAGGGATGAAGAGCAGCCAGTGAACACTGAAGATGAATTGGCTGAAGTTCTGGACCTGAGACAAGAGCAGCAATCAAGCAATGCCTTAGTCATCCGGCCAAGAATAAAAAGCTCTCCCCACACAGGCCCATTGTCAGCTCTTGTGGATACAGGTGCTGCAGTCAGTTTGATGTCAGCTTCTGTTACCATCAACTTCCCTCTGATAAATTCCCACTAAAGGAAGTACCTCTCAAGGGGATTAGGGGTATAGGTAAACACATTGTACCATTCTGGGTGGTTGTACAGTCACACTCATGTTTCCCAATTTTGAAACACAACCAATTGAGTTTGTGGTTGTGAGAGACCATGTCTCAGACTTTGATCTGATCTGTGGGGTAAACATGTTACAGACTGATAGTTTGCTTCCTGACTTGGCTAAACGAGAACTCCTCACTCGGAAGGGAAACCAACTTATCACAGTTGCCCAAGATGCTCAACAGCCACTTCCAACCAGCCTTGAATGTGAAAGTGTGGAAGATGTTGAAGTTGCACCCCGCACCTGTCAAATGATAGAGGCATGTTTCCGCCTCCAAGGATACAACCCTGATCATGATTAACTTATTTGGAAAGTAACTCCTGTAAAAGATTTGATTATACAACCTGGATTAATGAATGTCACAGAAGACAACTTTTTGGTTGCAGTATTAACCTTGGAGACTTCTCACAGAAGATCTCCAGAGGAAACTTAATTGGGAAGGCTATGAAATTGCAGGGTAAGGACTCACTAGTACATCTGGTGGACTTCACTGACAGTTCAAAAACTTCTAAAAATCAGGAGGACTGGACTTCACAAATGATGGTTGATGCTTTTGAGTTGACAAATACATCTCTCTCAGCAGAACAAAAGGACCAGTTAGTCCAGTTGTTGCTGTGCCACCAAGGAGCTATTAGTCATGGTGATGGGGATGTTGGCCACACAACCATTATCAAGCATCAGATTGAAACAGAACACAGGCTTCCAGTCCATATCCCAGTAAGGCGAGTCCAAGGACCTGTACTGCAGGACATTGAAGAGCACTGCCAACAGCTGGAGGAAGATGGTATCATCAGACGAAGTTTCTCCCCATACTCTGCACCTGTCGTGCCAATTAAGAAAAGTGATGGGTCAATACGGTTATGCATTGATTACACTAGGCAACAAATTTCAACTTTTTTTTGTTACAGACACGTGAACTACTGATTCCTACTAAAGCGCTGATGCTGATTTCAGATCTGATATCAAAATTTCTCTATCCGTCCAGATTTTGTGTAACCGAAAACCCCTATTTTTCATTTTTTTTCTCACCCGCTTCTATTAAAAGCCGTCTAAGCTACTTTTCCATGCCACGTTTTATGTTAAGCATACTTAAATAATTAGTGAACAGGGATGTCTTTCCTCCTATTCTGGCTTAAGACAGACAGCGGAATTCCGCTGGCGGAGTTACCACCCCTGCGCCCAACCATCCACCCAAAGCGCGTTAGTATTTTGTTGTTACTACTGAAAGGCAAATTCCTGTTCTTAAGTGAAACTTTGGTGTGTCCTCTTCCTTTGTCGCTTGTAGGATGACGAGCTCTCCTTCTGCAGGAACCAACAATAATCTCCCATCATATTTGGGTTGAAATTACCTTGGTATCTGTTTTCCATAACTGAGATCTGTTGGTGGAAGCGCTCACCATGCTCGTCACTTACAGCCCCAAGGTTGGCCGGGAAGAAGTCAAGATGAGAATGTAAAAAATGAATTTTCAAAGACATTCTGCATCCCATTATTTCATAAGATTTAAGCATGTTTTCTACGAGTTTACGGTGGTTTTCAGCTTTGTGGTTTCCAAGAAAATTTTTGACAACTTCAACGAAAGATGTCCATGCTCCTAGTTCATTCTCATTTAGGTTAGATGGAAACGATGAGTCGTGGATGATACTGCGGATCTGTGGTCCAGTGAAAACTCCAGCTTCTAGCTTAGCATCTGTCAATATTCCTTTGAATTTATCCTTTAAATATTGGAAACCACTACCTTGATGATCCATACCCTTCACGAAATTTTTCATAAGGCCAAGTTTAATGTGAAGTGGTGGAAGATGTACTTTCTGAGGGTCAATAAGTGCTGGGTGTTTCACATTGTATTTACCAACAACATGTTCAGTTCTAGATGGCCAATCATGTTTTTTGTAGTGGTTCTTGTCATCTCTGCTGTTCCATAGACACAAAAAGCACATATGCTTTGTGTAGCCCAACTGTAACCCAAGAAGTAATGATACAACTTTAAGGTCGCCACAAATATTCCATGTGTGGTCCTTATATTTGATGAGTCTTAGCAGCAGTTTCATCGATTCATAAGTCTCATTAAGGCCAGTGGCATGTGCTACAGGTATTGAAGGTTTTTCATTGCCATTGTGCAGTAATACAGCTTTAAGGCTAGCTTTACTAGAGTCAATGAACAGTCTCCATTCTTTTGGATCATAGCGACAGCCAATCCCTTGCATCAGACCACTGATATCGTGGCAGAAACAAACGTTTTCTTCCTGTAAGTAAAATGATGAAAACTGCAAATGGCGATGGCGGAAATGGGAAACTTTGGTGTTTGGTTGGAGAAGATTAAATTCTTGAAGTCTTGAACCAAGCAACTCTGCCTTTTCTTTTGGTAATTCCAAATCGCGCACTAAGTCATTTAACTCCGCTTGACTTAACAAATGTGGGGAAATATTTGCATCTGGAACATATATGCCATCTTTCCCTGTTTCTATATCACTAGCAGAATCTTCAGATGAACTGCTGTCTGTTATCGTTGCTGGTGGAACTGGTGGTGGATTTGTTTCATCATGTGGTACTGGTTTCATTGCTGATTCGCAGTTTGGGTACGTGATCTTTGATTTGTTTTTCTTTGTGAAACCAGCAATCTTTGTCAAACAAAAATAACAATCATTGAAGTGATTTTTTGGCTCACGCCAAACCATGGGGACTGAGAACGGCATAGCTTTTCTTTTACCATTCATCCAAGCTATTAACATTGCATTGCACTGTGCACAGCAAATATGTGGTGCCCAGTCCCTCTGTTGGTCTCCTAACTTACAGTCAAAATAACACTTGTAGGCAAGTTTAATCTTTGTTGTTATGTTTCTACGTTGTGGCTTAGGTGTATATTGTCCACAGACAAAGCAGAAGTTGTCTGGGTGATTTACACAAGCACGTCTATTTGATGCCATTTTGAATTACCATACAATATCTGAAAAAACGTAGAAAGTAATTATTACGATGTGCAAAATAAAAAGAAATACACACCGTAGTACAAAACAAATGCTATAAAAACACACAAGTCACCACAACCTGTCACTTGCTCATCAGCAGAGAGCTTCAACAACCGTTCTGCTTGACTGTCACGTAGCGACTGACCGTTGGGCCGTTGCCCGTTACTATGCTCTTGACTCAGTGTTGCCAACTCGGGATAAATTTTATTTATCAAAATTGTTCGAATTTGTATATAGTTGGCAAAAAAAATTGCTTTAACCTTGAAAAGCAAGTTTCATATTACTGGCATTAAGCCGATTAAAACCAAAATCTGGACGTGGTAGAAAATTTTACTAAAAGTGATTTGCATTTTACACAAAATCTAGACGTGATAGAAAAAATCTAATTATAGATTTGAAATCAGCATACCGAAATTAGCTAGGAGCACCTATTTGGTCTTCTGTAACAAAATCTTTGTTGCCTAGTATTATCGAGAGCTCAACAAAATAACAAAACGAGATTGCTTTCCATTACCTAATTTGATTGACACTCTTCAATTTGCATGGAATGCAATACTTTTCTACCATTGATTTAGTCAAAGGGTATTATCAGGTTGAGATGGAGGAATCCAGTGTTGAGAAAACTGCATTCTCCACCCCTCTTTCCCATTGGGAATTTCTCAGAATGCCGTTTGGGGTGAAAAATGGTCCAGCTACCTTTCAACGAGCCATGATGATGGCATTATCTGGGATCCCATGGACTCAATGCATGGTCTACCTTGATGATATAATGGTAGTAAGCTGCACCTTCCCTGAACATCTTGAAATTCTGGGAAAGGTCTTGCATGCCTTGGAATCTAATGGTTTTAAGATCAAACCCTCAAAGACTGAGCTTTGCCAAGAGGAAGTGACATTCCTGGGACATCAGGTGTCATCCAAGGGGATGGTCCCACTGGTAAAGAACCTAGAAGGTATTGCCAAGTTTCCAATCCCAAACACCATCAGAAGACTCCGCCAATTCTTAGGGATGGTTAATTTCTATCGCCGACACATCCAAAATTGCTCAGAGATAGCAAAGCCTCTTAGTGAACTTACAGGCCGCAAGAAGCTGACTTGGACAGAGAGTTGCCAGACTGCGTTTGATAAACTAAAGGAGGCCTTAGTTAGTCCAATTTTGTTGACATACCCTGATAGGTCAAAGGAAGCTAAACCCCTACAGCTCCATGTAGATGCTTCTAACATTGGAGCTGGGGCTTGCTTGTCCCAAGAGCAGGAAGGAAAGAATAGGCCCATAGCCTTTGTTTCAACCACATTCAATAGGGCTGAACAAAAGTACTCCACCACTGAACGAGAATTAGCTGCTATTCGATGGGCTGTGAGGACCCTAAAACCCTTCCTTTATGAATTAAAGTTAAAATTTTTACTGATCATCAACCTTTAACCTTCCTTTACAATATGCCATTAGTAAATAACAGAGTTGCTCGCACACTGGAAGAGCTGAGTAGCATTGAATATGAGCTAGTGTACATACCTGGGAAACAGAATTGTATCGCAGATGCACTATCCAGGTCTCCAATTGACAATTGTCAAGAATCATTGGATCAATATGACAACCGATCAAATGCCACTCCAAAAGGATTCATAAAGACTGAAGTCCCAGGGGGAGAGATTCCCTCTTTTATTGTCTATCCTTGTGGAGTAGTGGCACAATGGATCATCATACGGAAATCAGAGAAACAACAGTAGCAGAACTAATTAACAGGCGAAATAAGTATGGGATCTCTTCTGATAAAGCTATCACCCGTCAGCTGAATCTGATGAAACATGTTGGTCAGATCCCAACCCCACGGTTGATCCAAGTTTATAGTGATATGATGAATAAGGTAGAGATTTGGGTATATCATGGAGATCGAGCTCCCTTAAAGTATGGTTCTGACAACTACCATGATCGGTGTTATCTGCAGTGCCTCGCTGGGATCCATTACAATTGGTTAAACCCTATACACCTACCTGGTCAATCAAATGATAAGCCTTCCCCTGAAATTCTAAATGTGAATAGGGAAACTGATAGCCCCTTTGAAGAATTTACACTGCTTGATGATAGCATGGAGGAGGACCTTGCACCTGACACAGAGGCTAGTGGGGAGGGGAATCTACCACCTGATAACCTTACACCACAATTGGAACTGACATCAGTTGTGGTGGACATCTGTCCAGTGATTCCTTTGAGAGAAGGAGAACAACTCCCAAAAGAAGGAGGGGCATTGTCCCTGGAAGATGTCATAACCTTACAAAAACTTGACCCTCACCTATGTCGCCTTAAAAAGGGGATTAAGCAACAATGGACAGCGAAACGATATACTGGAAACCTACAACCATATAAACGAGATCATCAGCAATTGGTAGTTATTGATGACATCATTTACCATAGGGGAAGAGACCACCACTTGCGTTGTGTTGCTGCCAAAGGTGTTGCTATAGATTGGGCTGTCATTTTTCACAAGAAGTTTGCTCACTTAGGGCGAAATAAATTGCTTGCCCTATTATTGGAACATTTTTGGTACCCGCAGCTACATCGCATAGTGACTGAGATAGTCACTTCTTGTGTGGAGTGTCAGAGAGCAAAGATTACCAATATTCTCCACACACCACCTGTGTTTAAGATTGTAACCCAACATCCTTTTGAGTTGATTGCAGCAGATCTTATCTCCTACCCTATCTCTCAAAAGGGGAATGTTTGTGCATTGGTGGTGGTTGACCATTTCTCTAAGTGGTTGTCCGTGGTCCCACTGCCCAATAAATGGGCCTCTACTGTAGCACAAGCATTCAAAACTCGAGTATATCCATTTCTGCCCAGGCTGCCTGAAAAGCTACTCAGTGATAATGGGCCTGAGTTCACAGCCCAGGAATTTGAAGATACCTTGCTTGAACTGGATATACTCCATGTAAGGACTTCTCCCTATTGCCCCACATCCAATGGGGCTGTTGAGCGAGTAAACAGGACACTAACCCAATATTTGCGGATGAGTTTGAACCAGGTTGAGACCTGGGATGACCATCTGCCCAGGGTGATATCCATTTACAACAATACCAAGCATCAGGAGACTGGTATTTCCCCAGCAGCCTGTCTCTTATCCCAGGCTCACATCTTCCCTCAGGGCCCTAGGATAGACCATCATCAGCTCCAATATCAGGATGAAGGCCATCCACGGTTCAAACCCTCTCACTTAAACCAGCTGGTGGGGCTGAAAATACACTATCCTGGCAACCTGAGCATCAATAAATTCAAATCTCGGTATGCTGGACCATATTGTATAATTAAAGTGAACCCAAATGAAATTACTTATCAAGTTCAGTCAATGAACCCTCAGGAACCCACTATTTATAAAGTTCACCACAAACATCTGAAAAAGTGGAATGTGGCTCCACCATATCTTCAACAGAACCGCTACTACCAAAGGCTTTTGGGAGATGCCCATTATGAGGTTGAATTCCTACCACAACCTACACCTGTAGAGATGAGTAAGGGTCCATCTCTAATTGAAGAACCAAGCCATGATGAACCATTCTTTAAGGGTTTTCGCTTTAACCCATTACCTGTGGAGCGTCTGAGAAAAATTCAGCAGACTCTAGATCAGACTCTCCACAACCTGTATCAGTTGGAAGAGAGATTTCATGAACAGCCACCTCCCAGCAGAAATTCTTTGAGACAAGATAAGACAAGTGGGGAGGATAAAGTTAATGGGGACATAGAGAATGGATGCCCAGTAGCAATCTCATCCTTTGATTCAGGGCAGGAACTACCTTCCTCTGAATTGGAGCCAGTGAAACAAAGTCCCCTAACGTCTTTTCGATTTATTGCTACCAATAATCAATCATATTTAGTGGCTGTGGAACCTGAAACAGACTTTGCAGTGACACAATCTCCAGAATCTTCAGAAATGACAAGTGAGTTCGAACTTAGTGGCCTAGGAGGAGGACTGAGTCCAACTGATCAGCCAACTCACGCAAGGCGACGAGGGTCCCTCACTCTGGAACCATTCTCTGGTGTATTAAAGTGGGTAAAGAAAACATCATTGACACCTTCAAAAATTGATTTTAGAGGGTTCTCACCTGAATCTCAAAACCTGCCTTTACCAGTTGTTACACAAGTAGGTACCCTCAAGAAGATGGGGAACCGACCATTCACAAGGTCACAGGGCAGATCTCAGGAATTGCTTAGGGTACAAAGTTCCCCACTTGAGAGGAAAACTAAAAGTAAGGTTACTGATTAGGTTAAGGTAAGATATGATTTGTAAAGTGTATTAAAGTCCCATACTATCACTCATCACTACTTATATACTTAGAGATAAAAATACCTGTGTTGTGCACCCCACAACAAGTGGGGAGGAGTGAGATGGTATGGTTAACTAAAAATGTTTTTCTTCTCTTTTTAATTGATAATAACAGATTTGAAATTCTCTCAATATAGAGAATGTTAAAAACTGAGGCAATCATATGTCCATTTCAAGAGACGGGAAAGCATCTCACTTCTCCTTGATGGTGTGGTAGGTGATCCAGTCTTGTTTTTACCATTGGTGTTTTGTATTGCTTAACCATTAGCTATAAGAACCATGTCTCACATATTTGGATCACTTAAAATTATCATGTAAATATCATAATCATTTCTGAATGCCTGATTTCCTTTATAAAGACTGTGTTGAAAAACCTAACTTCAGTTATCAATATGCATCACAATGGATTTTGAGCTTTCTCAGGCTGTGAACTAAATTGTACCTTTAACTGCCTTATGAGCAACATATTAATGCAAATACATATCCCAAAATTTTAGACCATTAATTATCATTGTCAGTTTTGCTCCCTTCACTGTCATCATTGCACTCATAGATTCCTGTGAGTCCACTGATGACAGTGCTAGGGGGATAATCTCTAAATGTTGTTGGTTTTTTTTCTTTATCAGGGATTTGTTTTTGGCTGGGACTTTTGCTTATTGAAGTGAATTTGGACAAAGCTTTTTCTTCCCCAATGCCTGCACAAATGCTGAAGCCAGTGTTCACATAAATTTTTTGTTATAAACATTGCTTTTGTGTGTACTGATTGAGCCAAGAATACATTTAATGATTGTGAGATGAAGTGGAGTTTAAAATGACACATCTGGGACTTATCAGGTTTATACAATTTGGGTAACACTCATTGACCTTACCCTAGTAACTAATATTCTTTGTTTGTTTTGCATTAGTTAGGTAAGTTATTTTTTTCTGTAAGTCTTGTCTCTTTTGTGTGGTAATGGGCTGGTGATGGCCAATAATTTAATGGTTTTATTTTATGTTGACATTTTTGTGTGTGTTATGGGACTAATGATGTTTGTTTTTTTTGTTTTGTAGTAGTAATTTTTTTCCAAGTGCTTAGCTGGTTCTGAAAACATATTGGTGTATGATCAATAAAATTGTTCAGATCTTCTTTAGTTACCTGTAAAAACTTGCCTGCTGATGCAGTTAACCTTGTAAGTGTTATTGTTGTTTCGTTGATTAAATTAAGCAAAGGACATTTTACTTTTCTTAAATCCTCCCACCATAAGCAGAAGAGTAAGTCGTTAAAAGAGGCAGATTGGCTATGCCCCAGAGATCTTAAAGGTGAGAACCCAGTTTCAGATTGGTAGGAGCTGCCTATCTGACATAATCTCAACCACACTAAAATTGGTAACTTGCTCACCTCATTTCTCTCATTCTTAGCAGTGCAGGTGGTGCTGGAGTCAAATGATTTTTATTAAGGCCCTCTGGGTGGTTCTCACTGGCAGCTAAATCTCCCATCTCCGCAACCAGCCGCAGCTGCCATGACCCCACTAACAGAGTATCCGGTAGGTGAGTAACGCAAACGCATCTTTACACAGATACACTTACCGGCATCGCGCCCCCGTTTCAACGTCATAACAAATTTCTCTAATTTTCCTGTCAGGGAATTTATTTACTCTTTGGATCATATTGAATAGGTTTCTTGACCCATCACTTAGCCTCTTATTAGCCTTGATATTAACCAACTGTGAAAGTATACTTTGATGAATTCTACTATGATTTTGAGGTTCTTACTGGGTCTTTTTGTGAAACATAAAAGCGAAGAATTCTACAGGCTAAGGTGAGCCATCGAGAGTGATTTAGCAGGCCAACTTCTAAGAGTGCAAGATCTTCATCCACTTCACCAGTAATAATTGCCCAGCAGATGCAGTATCCATAGTATTGGTCTGTTGATAAATTATTGACCACCTCATTTGGTAGAAGCACAAATGCAGGATAAGGTATAGATTTGAATTCCACAACATTCCATTCTGACACATCCCCATTGAGCTGAGAACCAATAGGGCCAGAAAATTTGTCTGGACTTTTTGTTGTCACATCTAAAGTTATGAAGATGTGTCTAAGTGGCAATTCACTTAGATGCAGAAGACAAATATCCCACTGAAGAGGTTGCCCTAAAAACATTTCCAAATATCTGATTGACCCATGCATATGTCCTGTGTTAGTATTTGTCCCATCTGCTTTAACTAAGTTTAATTTGGCCTCAAGTTCTGTCCCTTTAATGATCTTATAAATGCCATGAGCAATGTCAATGCCTTTGCCACTCTCCGGGGTAAAATGGTTGAGGTAGAAATCATCTGAAAATAAATGTAATTAATTTTACAATTAAATGAAAAAGGAAGGAATAAAGTTAACTGGACAGTTGTCACTTAAAAAGAAAATTTTTTAAGTAATTGAAATATTACTTTATAGTACAGTAATATAACAGCATAATGCCTATAACTGTATGACAATCATTTCCATTTACCTGGCTCTCCAGTAATGACATAATGTTCCTCTAGGATTGTAGATGTATAATACTTTTCATTTACTTTGTTAACAGCAAGTGTAGCATCCTTTCTACTGTCAAAGCCAATGCCAGTCACTTTTTCAAATATCACTTCTTCCTTCTTCCTTTCAGCTCTCAATTTAGCTCTCTCCCTTCTCAACTTGTTTCTGAAAAGTATTTAAAAAATATTGGCCATGCATTACTGCATTAGCATTATACAAATATACAAAATACAAATGTCAGTGTCCTGTTTGAAACTAATTAATATAAATACAAAATAGAAATTTTGATGCTAATTAAAATAATAGTAAATCTGGTGATTTAGAACTTATAGCAGAAGCTAAGAAATGTAATATCTAGAGTGATTAAAAACATACTTATCAATAACATTTTGTATGTTATCTGGGGTGATTACTCCAAAGTCCACCAATGTAGGAGAACCAATAGCCGCTCCTGCTCTATCACTTACTTGATATCTGTTAGGATATTTAAAGTAGATTTACATATCTATTGTCAATGAATAATTTATTGGTAATCTTAATCTCTTAGTCACAATGATTTCACTTTAAGCTGTATTAAAAGATTTATCTTTCAGTACTATACCTGTCACATGCTTCAGCTAATGAGCGTAATCTAGTTCTGTTCTGTAATGTTGAGACTTCTGGAACATAGTCTGCATCAAATGAATCAATACAACTGTCGCTATCTGTCAACTCAGGAATGTCCATAGGTTCAGGATGAGGATGAGGAGGAGGAACTGATTCTTTTGCTTTTTGAGATTGAATAACCCATGATTTGAATTTTAAGTCAGTGGCTGTTTCTGGGACTTCTTTCAGGGTACAGTAACCATGCCTAGTTGTTTTCTGGTCCTACAAAGTGATTATATTTCATTACACTATAATGTATCTTTTATCTATGGGTCTATATATGTAAATTGAAATTCTTACAAAAATGAGAAAATACTAAAATATTACTTATCATTAACATCATTAATAGTGTATTATTGATATTACTAACTTATTAAATGCACTTTAAAAATTGTAGCAAATTATTAATAATTGATAATTAATTAATATTAATTAATAATTTACAACTTGAAATTCAATCAACAGACCTACCTCATAAAACTGGTAATCAGATTCAGTCATTTTTAGTAAGTGCTTTTTCTCTGTATCTGCCAACAGTTTGTGATCATGTTGATATATGTCAAGTAAAACGTTTACAGTTTTCAGAAAATCATCCAGATCTTGATGATATTTAGGTCCCCTTTTCTTTTTGTCATACTTCAGAAGGCGGTTGAATTCCTTTATTTGGGTTTTCACAAACACCTTTCAATAACTTGCTTCAACGTAGGCAATTTCCCTAAAGAAAACTGTTCTGCTGACATAAAATGTACATCACCAAGTACTTTAGCAACTGTTTTCCTTGTAGAAGTCATACTTTACATTGCAAATGTTGAATTCAATGACAAATTGCAGTTGGAAACTTATAACAAAGGCACCTGAAAAAAAAACAAGTTTTCAATTTATTACGTTTAAAAAAAGTTCATGAAGCAGCCCCACCCTCTATTCTTTAATCAAGCATAATGGATGCAAGATGACAAGGAAAAGTCATATCATGTGATCACTATGTCCATGTCAACATCCTTTTAGGGCAATGTTAGTAATCAAAAAGCCAAATCATGCTTATTTTAGAATTTCTTTTGTCACTAAGGTCCGTCGAAAGGGGTCTATGGGCCCCAAAAATTAGTTTTTCTAAAATAACTCAAAAACTAAAGGTTTTATGAAAAAATACCACTCTTAATAATTTGTTCTAAATCAAATTCTGCATCTTTTGGTATGCCTTAACTTCTTCAAAATGTACTACATCATCAAAGTGAAGCACCACCTCAAATTTGGTCCTGCACACGTTTTTTCAAGCCTGAGGCTGCTGAGAAATCAGACTACCAAGGTCAGGAACATCATCTCTGCTGCAGTGATAAGAGGAGCTTACCACGCACATCCTGAGAACATCCTGGCTTCATTCCTGTGCAGTGAGGAGGAGCATCAGAGAGCTTTTGCTGTGAGCCAGATAGAGAAGATCAGAGAAGGAAGAGACTTTGGTGATACGACAGTGAGGCCCCATAAAAATCCCAAAGTCAATCTGCAAGCCACTTCACCTGAGGATCTCATCAACTGGGAATCAGAAAATATTTACGAGCCTATTTTCACCTGCAAGATGACCTTGACTGAGCTTGAGGATCTCAGGAAAACCAGTCAAAGTGGATGCTTTCTCTGTTCATACTCAGTCATACGAGAGAGCTGTACAGGAAGTCTCAACTGCTTCCCAAGCTGTGTACGGTCATGAGAGGAGAGATGGGTGGGTGAGAGCCAGGATAAACCATCGAGAAATGCTCCCAGTGTTCAGATTGAAGCAGGACATACTTAAGAGCTTTTTAGGTTTGAGTGGCTGATGAAGAGGCTGAAGCCATCATTAATGCTCATAAGAACTGAAAGTCATCATAATAAGATCTTATGAGGCCACGCTTTTCAGGGATCCAGGAAGAACAGGCGTGCAAACCTACACATAGAGGTGGCAAGTCTCCCGCTACTCAATCAGAGTAGAGCTGGTGAGCCATGCCTATTCTTTGAAGAAAAACACAAAATTCTTAAGTTTTACGTGAAATCTAAATATTTTTTCAGCACCCAGAGGTGTTGAAACACGTAAGAAAGCAAGGATGAGGTCAGTAAAGCAGCTTTTAGACTAAATCATATGCAGAACAGCTGCGCACTTTGGTTTGGGTGCCTTGAGGCTGCATTAGGCAGCCTTCAAATCAGAAAATCATGATTTTGACCATGAAAATGAGATTTTTTGGAAAAGTTACAAATAATAAACCCATCTTAGAATTAATTTTTACATAGGAATACATATTAGCCACTTTGTTTTTCCAAAAATTTCAATCCTGAACCCAGAGTATGATATGCCCTGATGGCCATTTGAATTTTGTAAAAAAAAGATCAATTTCCAAGGTCATACCATATTTCAACATGAAATATCTCAGCTCCTTTTTTACTTACGGAGACCATTTAAACAATATTTTAAAGCTTTTAAGCAGATCTTCAACTTTGTTTCTATTCATATTTTATCTCAGTGGTAAAAAAAAGTTGATTTTATTTTTGACCTTTGACCTTGTGTAGGTCATTTGATGTCACAACTGATTTTTTTCTCCTTTCACCCAATTTTGGGTACACATGTCTACCTTAACCTAGAACAAGATTTTTAGTGTTGATTAAGTTAGTATAGACACTACAGCCATTTTAGTGGACCATACCTACCTCCATTTTGACCAAGTACCTTTTTCCACCAGACTTTGGAACTGTTTGAGTTAGAGTGTTGAGAAAAGTACCATTATATTTGTCTCACTGAGATCTATAATGTCTGCTATTTTTAAGACAATTTGCATTTTAATATGTATATTAAAATAACCTATTCCTTTATTTTTACCAATTGAGTTATAAGAACAGATTCTTGTCTAGCTGGTTGAAACCATGAAAAAAGAGGCATCAACATAACTTTATATTTAGAAAAGGCAGTTATTAGGTATTTACAATATATTTTATGGAAGCCATTATTGTTACATTTATAATAATAATAATAATAATAAAGTATTTGTATACGCCTTTCGAGGTAATTATTTATCCTACCAAAGATTTGACCTTAGACAAAAACAGATCATTATTCAACAGCAAACAGTAAGAAAGAAAAACCTATAATAAGAGACTTTAGTCCTGCCTAATAAGGCTCAAATTTAAATAGGAATGCTAAGATACTAACCTAAATACAAAATATAATTAATAGATAATAAATGGTACAATAAACATAATGGTTTTGTTTTAATAAACAATGATAATAAAAAATTTAAGTACCACTGAAGTAACTTACAGACATTTCATATGAAATATGTGTACCATACCTAATATTATCAATAAAAAAAAACAGGCTGGTAAAAAAAATCACATCGATGAGGCAAAAAAGATTACATGTTGGCTGTTACACTACTAAATGCTCAAGCATAGATGTGGCCTTCTTCATTTCTGACTGGGTCAAAGTGTATGTCCTGCCATTTGTGGTAACTGGACACACAATCATCAGCACATCACTGGCGTCAACTAGAAGTTCATCAGGTGGGGAAGGATATACAAATGAGCATGCAGGTCAATGGGGGTGAAGGAAGGTCAAGTTGACCTCATTGCTCTCTGGCTTGACATCTAAGATGCAGGCGAGATACCAGTGGGAATCATAGACTGCTAAGCAATAGCCTTTCATAGATGCCAATGGAATGTTGCTTCTCTGAAGAATGGTGACTCTTTCTGATCTGGATACAGTCAAGGAAGAATATGAGCGGACTTCTACCAGTCCATCGCTGATTGGCTTGCTGCAATGGATCTTCTGGGTTCCTGAAAATAACATAGGTTTTAGCAATGGGATATAATTTCAGAATATTTTGACATTCAATCATTATTCAGAGTTCCCACTAAATTATACCCTTGAAATTCCATGATGATTGGAGGTGAATTTCTATGACAAAAATTCGCAAGAAAAAGTTTAAAATGATATTTTTGGAGTGAGGAATGGATTAATTGTACAATTAGGCATACCTGGAATGGTTTTTGCATTTTTTTGAAGCATTTTTCCAACATCAATTGGTGGGATTCATACTCTTCTGTTGTCACGAAGGTGAAAGTGATTGAAGAAAGTGCTGTGACTGCAAAGTTGTAGAGGGCCAATGGATCAAGGATGGGTTTGGCACCTCCTCTTCTTTGGAGGCTACCCCTGGCTGCAAGCCTCTTCACAGATCTGCTGATACCATCACATGGCCCTTTACCATGACTCATGGCAAAGAAATGCCATTCAGCCTCAACTCCGAAATCTTCTTCATGATGGCAGAGGTTTCTAAAGTTCTTGTGATTTTTATATTGTGCAGCACAACCATCACTGAAGTAAAAGATTTTGGTAATTTGATGGGATGCTTTAATAAAATTTATGAGAGAGGTTTGGAAGAGGTGAATGGATATTACATCATGCTGGTTGCAGTCAGAAATTGCAGCAAAACTTTTATGCATCATTTCATTGTCTTGTTGGTAGTAGACTACAAAAGGATATATTGTAGCTTGGCAGTTATTCCAATGGAATGATTGCACCGCATCTTGAACTATAAAAGCATAATTCTCCGCAAAGTCACCGATAATGAGAAATTCACCTTTGCAGAGTTCTTCTTTTCTTGTAAAAATTTCATCTGGCTTCTTGCAAAGAAATCATGTTCCAGGAGAGCTAGTTTTTCATGAAAACTTTGGATGAATTCATCTGCAGAAAGTTTTGTGTTTGCAGCATTGATCTGTCCATTGAAATCCATTGCCTGAATTCAATCTCAAGCCCCTTTCTGTCGAAGGCTGTAGTTAAGTCGTCTGTGAAGGCCTCTTTTCTTGGGCATTGATCACATTTCCCAAAGAAGCATATCTCCCAAGGTGGATTACATTGGAGGAGGGCTAGACAATGCCTGTAGTGACAAATATAATTTGTCTCCAGCTCATCATCCCATGTTGATGAGCTAGGCTTATCGGGAGGGTACTGCTCCACCTGGAAAACACTGGTTATTGCTGCCATCATGAGTTTGAGATTCTGGTGCTTAGTGCAAATGCTAGTGTCTCAGAGCAACTGATACAATGAGCAAACCAACCAACCATTGTGTTCCACTGGCACCTGGCAACACACATTCTTTTGGCCGAAGCTCTGCAAATTTTGAAAATCTTATTTTAATTGTTGGATGGTTTATTTTAAAAAGCTCAAATGCTTCTTTTAGGTTGCATAAGATTAGCGATTTTTGTTTTCTTTCCTGCCTACCATCAGCTCCTTTTACAGAAACATACGGTAGTCTTTCATCCCTGGCATTTGTCTACTCACATCTGGTGAATGATAGAAGTCAATTACTTTGGCAGCAGTTTCACTATTCAGGCATTTCCCAAAATGTGGATTAGGAGTTGAAAGCACTCCCTTCTCCCTCACCAAACTCTTTGCTTGTCTAGCCATGTAATCTGAGCACTTAAATTCTTCTCTGATCTTTACTTGTGTCCATCTTTTTGGTAGGATAGTAAGAATTGTCAATTTTTCACTTCGACTTGTCACTTGATTAAATTTCTCTTTTAGTTGTTGAAGAATCTCCAGTCCTGTATCATCTGAGTCACTGCATGAAATTGGTGGTTTAGTTGCAAGTTCAAGCTTTCTTTTCACAACTACTACTACTTTCCTCAACTTTCTCTTTGCGTAACCAGCGTTGTCAGAGAGTTTACATGGTTTTATTGGGGTCTCATCAAGTGTGGCCAATGAAGCATTGAATTTACTAAGCTCATACTGCATTTCAACTACATCTCCAGTGGTTTCTAGCTCAGATGGGGCACTTGATGAGGTGGATGGTGATTTTTCAAGTGATTCACATTCAGGCATTGGGGATGGATGATTTGCTAGTATATTTTGACAGGTTGCACATGCTTTATGATTATTTGTTAGTTTCAATTCAAGATTTTGATCAATCAAAGTTTTAGTCAATGCATGAATGCCTTTTTTCACTTTTCATTTGTGTTTTTTAAATGGGTCACAACAGAACCTGCCCATATTCAAACTGCTGAAATCAATGTTTATCTAAAAAGAAAAAAAACCATATGTAGCTTAAAAGCCAGGGTTGGGTTCAATTACACAAAATGGCAACATTTACAATTTTTTTTATTTTTCTTCAAATTAATTACAGTTAGTATTGTACTTCACAATTTCAAGATCAATTGCAATTACGATTAATTTTGTCTGAATCAATTACAATTACACAAATATAACTATCTATTCTATATCTAAAATAAATATATATTTATATCTAAGTATAACTAAATAAACTATCAAAGGTTTATTTTCATTGGAAGATATATGACTGCCAGATCTAGGGGTATAATTTTTAACAATTGACATTAATTGATCAATTACATCAGTTATAGCTCAAAAATCAATTACAATTACCTTTATTTTTATTTTATTTTGAATCAATTACAATTAATCAAAATTAGGATTAATTAATTAAAAATACAATTATAATTATTCACTGTATCCAACCCTGTTAAAAGCTATTTTTGCTTAGATGGCACAAATAAAATTTGGGACCTACTGATCTTGTTTCAGAGGTCTACAACAAGAAAAAATGTGCAGTTTGATTTATAGATTGGAATAAATACAGATGCCAAAAAAATCCTTGCTCCAAGGTTTAAATAAGCTTATTTTCACATGGATACATACTGTTGTACACAATGAATAAATACACAAAGTTAAGTAATTCTATTAAAACTCATCTAACTCTTAAAACTGAACTTATTCTATAGGGTAGTACCTATAGCCTAGTATAAGGTACTTTAGGCCTGTTCAAAAATCAACTTTTTCTTATTTTCATAGGTTTCTGTACATTTTCCCATGCTTTTTGACCTGAAAAAGCCGAAAATCACAACTATTTTGACCTAGGATGTTGGGAAGCATTGCCGCATGGAGCTTTAAATTTTCTGCCTTGAAATCGGCCAAAGCGCCAATTCCAGGGTCCCTTGAATTATGTTTTGCACTTTAACTTTTGATCTAAACAAGATAGAGCAACAAATTAGGTATCAAATGAAAGAGCATAAAATTAATAAATAATAATAATAATAATAATAATAAATAAATAATAATTAATAATAATAATAATAATAATAATAATAATTATCTATCATTTTTCAGGAAACAACAGAAACTCAATCAGAATCTAGAAAACCATCTACAAGTTACAACTTCACAATGGCATTAAGCAAGGAGCTGAGGGAGCTCCGTGGGTGCACAGTTGATATCTCAGAACCTCCACGTACTGTCCACAGGCAGGTGTCAACTGGGCCATCTACCAGATCTCTCACTGAAACTTTCCTGGTTGGATACCCTTCAGCTTTTATCAGTGGTTCCCAGCTTCCCACCAACAGACAGGCATTCCAGTATTTCCTTAATCTTCAGAATTTACCAGAAAATGCAGGGAGGCCCATGGTTCAAGACCTTGCATATGAAACAGTTGAATCTATCATCCCATTCTGGCAGATGGCTAGGATCAAGACAATGACCAAGTACAACGCAATGAAGCTCTTCATGAAACTACATGAGAAACATCGTGCTCTGGTGAAAAGCAAAGGAAGAGCAAGTAACCCTGGAGGAAAAAGAGGAGCATTTGTGCTGGAATTAGACAGCCTGTTCGATATAGGAGCTCCAGATGCAATCCAGGAAATACAGAACAACAGACTGTTATCCAGAGAGAAGAAAGATGAGGATATCAGGTTCTACGAAGACCAAAAGACAGAGGAAAGGTCATATGTCTGGTCATGACAAGATTTTTGAGACAAGATCCCTGCAGCAAGCAGCGAGGAATGAAAGACTGCAGCATAGACAAGAACAAGGTAAAACTAATTACTTTGAACGTTACAAAAAGTTTTAAGTTTTACTCCATTGCGATATTTAGCATGTACTTAACAATTACTGTCTTAACATGTTGTATTATTTTACAGCTGCAGCAGAACAAGAGGCAGTTGTTCATGTGGATGACATTACCTGGGGTGACTCAACTGACAACGACGCTAACACAGAGGACATGGATTACCATCAGCCTCGTCCTGGATGTTCTCACCATCAAGACACTGTGACTAGTGTGACTTTGACGTTTCCAAGGAAGGTCATGGAATGTGATGTCATCTGCAATACAGCTGATCGTCTTGGTTTATCAGACAATCAAGTTACTGCCATGGTTTCTGCCACCTTGAAAGCTGGAGGGGCTGGTCTGGATAACTTCGTCATCTCAACCTCAACAACACGTCGCAACAGAATGCTGTCCAGGTATAATATCAGCCAGAGTCACATGTCCAAGTTTTGTGAAAACCCCCCACAGTACGCTGCCTTACACTGGGATGGAAAGTTGCTCAAAGATGTCTTGGGCAGTGAACCTGGAAGTACCTCAGAGACTTTAGCTGTGCTAGTGTCTGGTCCACCTTCATACACTGAAGGAAAGTTATTGGGAGTACCTGTCATCGACAATTCTTCTGGCACAGCTCAGGCTGAGGCTTCAATGGACTTACTGGAGACATGGGAACTTACGGATAATGTTACTGCCCTTGTTTTTGACACTACATCCAGTAACAGTGGAGTTCACAGAGGAGCTGCCAAACTGCTAGAGAAAATGCTGAACAAAAAGGTGTTTTATCTGGCCTGTCGACATCACATCCTGGAAATCCTAGTAGGAGCAGTTTGGGAGAAGCTGTTTGGGAAGGTGAAGGGGCCAGATAATCCCTGGTTTGAGCATCTGAAGGATGTTTGGACGGACTTGTCCAAGGAAAACCCAAAGATGCTGGCTATCAACAGCAAATGGCTGAAGAAAAAGAAGAAGAACAGTGAAGAAATACTCCAAGACATTCTAACAGCAGAAAGGCTTCCAAGAGCCGACTACAGGGAAATGGCTGAACTGACAGTCATTGTTCTTGGAGGAACGCCTCCTCGAGGTATTCACTGGAGTCGACCAGGCGCCATTCATCAGGCCAGATGGATGGCCAGAAACCTGTACTCCATGAAAATGCTGATGTTTGCAGATCAACTTGAGTACGACGAAGACACTGTATCAAAGCTCGAAAGACTCAACACCTTCCTTGCGCTGTTCTACACTCCTGTATGGATGATGTCAATGTCTGCTGCAGATGCTCCCGTGAATGATCTAAGTCTAATCCAGGACATGTTGAAGTACAAGAAAACTGACCCAGAGCTTGCTGATGCAGTACTTAATAAGATGGAAAACCACAAATGGTACCTGACGCAGGAAGTCGTGCCATTTGCCCTGTTCAGCAGTAGATTGAGTGACACATTGAAGCACGACATTGCTGCCCAGTTACATGCCACTGAGAAGCCAGACAGCTTCAGAACAGGAAAGCCTCTATTCCAGAGAGTCACAGCTAAGACCACCCTGGTTGATCTCATTGGCCCAGAATCACATTTCCTGCTGGACACACTGAACATTGGATCCGAGTGGCTTCTGGAACCTGTCACGTCTTGGCCACAGAATGAGGACTACAGAAAAGCGTTGGACTATGTTAAGAATCTGAAAGCAGTGAATGACATTGCTGAACGTGGTGTCAAGATGATGAGTGACTTTGCAAATGTCATAACAACAGATGCCAAGCAAAGGGACTATCTCCTTCAAGCTGTGGAGTTCAACAGACACCGCTTTGACAGCTTCAAGAAACAAACTCTCAACAACTGACTGTGTAAATGTCATTATGAAATTAATCATCATGTAATGCTTTCACTTCTTGATCGATTAGACTTGTGACAAAATGTTAATCTCAAATTTGTGTCATGAATAAGGCGCCTTGTCTGCCTTGAGTATGAGAAAACGAATTTTGTGATTATTTCTGAAATCTTTGTATGTACCAATGTGCCATTTCTTGTTCCAAGACTATCATAATTGTATAAGTTAGAAAGAGGATTAAAAACACTTTAATTTGGTGCCTATTTTGTTGCTCTATCTTGTTTAGATAAAAAGTTATAGTGCAAAACATGATTCAAGGGACCCCGGAACTAGTGCTTTTGGCCGATTTCAAGGCAGAAAACTTAAAGCTCCATGCGGCAATGCTTCCCAACAACCTAGGTCAAAATGGTTGTGATTTTCGGCCTTTTCAGGTCAAAAAGCATGGGAAAAAGTACAGAAACCTATGAAAATAAGAAAAAGTTGATTTTTGAACAGGGCTAAAGGTACTTATATACATACAGAGCTTTACCTTTAAACAGGATAGCAGGTTCGAAGTTCTTCACACTTTTGAATGTCCATATAAATTAGTTAATTATGTAATTTAAATTACCTATATTATATAATTCTCTGAAATATACAAAAAAAATAAAAATTTATAATAGGGCCAGATACTTACTCAACCAAATAACTGGGTTAGGTTAGGTTAGATAATTATTGATTTTTTTTTTTTAAAATTAGCAGACATTATATATCTCAGTAAGAAAAATCTAATGGTATTTTTCTCAACACTCTAGCTCAAACAGTTCCAAAGATATGGTGCTCTAAAGTTTGGTGGAAAAAGGTACAGTAGACTTGCAACTTATGCGGGGGTTATGTTCCTGAGACCCTGTGTGAAGTCAGAAACCAAAAAAAATCCTCTAAATTGCCTTAAATCACTATATATTCTAACTGTTATATGTACATATCAGTGGCGACTCGTGATATAAATGTATGGGGGTGCGATTTCATAAAATTTATAATTTTTAGAATTCTAGTACATAAACAATCACATGGTGCTTCCGTACGGTACTTATATGTCAAAAGAAGCCATAAATTTGTATTAAAAAAATTTTAATAAAATATAAAAATAATTGTTGAATAAATTTGACTATAATAAATTTGACTATAATAATGTACCACTGTACGACAACACAGACTCACAATAGGCTAGTGCGAATCCAACTGCCGCTCACAAGAGTACTATACTTGTATTAACATATGCGGCTATGCCAGACGTACAATTCTAGTTAATTACAAATAAGTAATAATTTTAATAAAATACATATAAATGGCTTATATCATTATTACTGAAGTAACTATTAGTAAAAATAAAGTTATAAAAAAAATTCGCGATTGTACTTATATTTTCATTACAACAGTAAAATATAATTTATATTTACTTGAGCGAAAAATCTATCGCTCCATTTGGCTGCAATATTATTTTGTATTCAAACAGCGGTACGCTGTTTGAAGCTATGCTATAAGTTTAGAATATTATGTACTAAATGAAGGCTTACTCAAAATGCCTCATGAATCATGATATGCCACATGAATTTTTAAAATATATTTCAAGAATATTTATTTTAATATCTTAAAATTAATATATTTTTTATCTGTTAAATTAATATTTATCGTTTCAAGCAAGGGGGAGCGACCGCTCCATCGCTCCTATACGCCAGTCGCCACTGGTACATATACAGTTATACACTATAACATACCTGTACAATTATGAATGATGAGCTTATGGAGACAGGCGTTTCTGGGTGTTGTTGTTTTGAGCTTATTCATCCCCTTCCCACGTCACCATGGGGGGATCATCAAGCTCAGATAATGATGCAGGGGAGTATATGGGCAGCTCAAGGTCACTGCGAGAAGTTGAGGGCATTGGCTGATCTGCTGACGATGTTGATGGTGAGGTTTTCTTCAAGAACATGGTAATGGGAAGCTGTCGTTTTTGTTTCTTAAGCTGCTGGAACATATTATATTGAGCCATAAGGCTTGTAAGACTTTGTGAGAAGTTGATGCTGTGCTCCATAGAGGGGTCATACTCAGACACTAAGTTTTTCAAGTGCTCGGCCACCTGAAACAATTCACTAAACGTGTGTATATCCCAACATGCTGACTCTTCTTGTTCTTCATCATCGTCGCCGCCGCCTTCATCCGCTCTCATAAAATTATAACCCGCATGTAGTTCAAACCGTGTAAGTTGCGAGTCTACTGTACTTGGTCAAAATGGAGGTGGGTATCATCCACTGAAATGGCTGTAGTGTCTATACTAACTTAATCAACACTAAAATTCTTGTTTTAGGTTAAGGTAGACGACTAGACGTGTGTGCCCAAAATTGGGTGTGACATCAAATGACCTACACAAGGTCAAAGGTAAAAAATAAGATAAACTTTTTTTCTGACCACTGAGGTAAAATATGAATAGAAACAAAGTTGTAGATCTGCTTAAAAGCTTTAAAATAGTGTTTAAATGGTCTGTAAGTGCAATAGGAGCCAAGATATTTCATGTTGAAATATGGTATGACCTTGGAAATTGACCTTTTTTTACAAAATTTGAGTGGCCATATGACCTAGAGTGTTGAAACAAGCGTCATTCTGTTTTTCTCACAGAGATCTATAAGTGTGCCAATTTTTAAAAAAATCTGTGATGGTCACATTTTTTTCGCCATTGAACTGACATGGAATGATCCTAAACTGTCATTTAACATTTATTTATGTTATCCTCATCATTTTACCATTACTGTAATTATTTATTTTATTATCTACTACGAGTAAACTGTTTGAAGGCATGGGTTGCCGAGTTAGCCCCACAACTAAAATTTGGGTTGCAGCCTAAAAAGATTAAGAACTACTGAGTTAGAAGGATGAACTCGTTGAAGCCTCAGAGACCTTTTGGTCCACCAAGGGAGGCCCCTGTTAATTAAACTAGTTCATTTCCTAATTATTTTAACAGCAGTAGAATACTGGATAGAAAAGCATAAGGCTCACTGCCCACCAGAGGTGGATAGGGCCTACAGAAAAAGGTTGAAGAAAGTACATTGACCCTGGAAAAGTAGCTAAGGAAATTTTATAGGAAAGGAGAATAGAAAAATTACAATTTTGTTTTGCACACACAGAAATCATATACCATATCTACTAGATAGTACCATTGTATAAACTTGCATAATATATTTCTACTGATTGTATATCAACTATGGTACTTCCACTTGATTTTATACAAAATATTTACAGCTCTAATTACCAAAGTATTGGGCCAACAAAGACTAAGGTACATGACCCACTCCAGGCTAGCTCAAAAAAGGATTAACCCCTTCAATACAGCAGCATACATGCATATGTCCAAAACTTAAATATTTATAACTAAAAGCAGAAACATTGTATAATTTAGCTTTCTTCTTAAAGTTTTGGACATACGCACATATGTAATCATATATTGGAGTGCATTAATTGGACATAAACACATATGTCACTGTATTGAAGGGGTTAAGAGAGAAGAAAAACCTAACTCTCCATGCTTACACTTGTGTACATGTGAAGCTGTCATGCAGAAATAGAAGTATTGGTAAGAAAAATTGACCCTGCCAAAACATTTAGGGGAGCCATAGCTTATTTTAAATTCTCCAGAGCCTCAAGTTTGTTTATGGTTACAGCTAATTAGCAGTTGCCATAGAATTAGACTGCTGGATTATTGTTATCTGTATGCAAAGGTTTATATAGGGAAAATACCATTTGTACAAAGCAGTGGCAGAAACCAGTTATTTGAATAGAATGAAGTTACAAAAATTCCAGATAGTTCAAAAGTAAAATGTAAATACTGCAATGAACTGAGTTCAAAGATAGAGGGAATTAGAGCATATTCAGTAAAATGTTGAAATAAAAATGAAGATAAAGAGCAAGAAAGTAATAATAGTAATGTCATCCCAGAGTTTCAGGAACAGCAAAATTGGTCAATATTTGGTTAAAAATTAGGAACAGATTTGGTGTAGAAAAGGTGTCAGTTGGTGAAAATTTAAAAATATTATAGAAACTACAATAAAGAGGGCTGTTTAAATTCAGCAAATGAATGGTAAGGAGCTACATCTTTAAGACAAAATTTGGTCTACTATTAGTCCTACAGTTGACAGTAATAAAGCATGTATACTGTATTTTAATTTGCTTCAAAATGTGTTACTATAATCATATTTAAAAGACATGAGGAAATTATACAATTTTGGGGATGGGACCCCCCCCCCCCCAAGGTGGGGTTTGGAGACAACTGGGTTGGGTCAAATCAGGTCAACCATGCTAGAGATGCGTATATACTGTAGGGTACATGTTTAATTGTTTAATGGAAATTTAGGGGAGTGGATTCTTAAGGTGTTTATTTTTCAGGCTCATTTTGGCAGTTAACAGATATTCACTGGGACTTTCTGTATAGTGAAGTAGGAGACAAAACAGACATGTGTCATAATTCTTCAGAGAATCCTCCGAACAAATCTATTGGATATTATGGAAATTATCTTTGTGATGCCCCTTATCATTTGGTACATTCAGCTTTACAAGCTATGAAGAGTATAGAACCACAACCCAACTTTATTTTATGGACAGGGTAAGTTTTTTTTATTTATTTCTTAATATATAAGGTAGCTTTATTTATACATAGAGTACATTATCTTGGAATCCATTTCCCATTCTCATTTGGGTGGGACACAATGCTTGACTTCAGGACTGAAAACATTCATGTCATACATACAGATTAAAAGGGATCACCACAAGGAGTAAAGTACTATCCTGCTTTACTCTGATTTTAATATGCACTGTACTACATATACCTCTTTTCGGCAGGATGTTAGGCAGGAAACAGGGAGTGCTGGAACTCTCATTCCTCCTGTTACTGTATGGCCTCCTTAGCTGAACTTTTTCCATGTCTCATCTACCCTGTTCCAGTCCAGCATGCTCTCAAACACATGCATCTTACACACTACACAATCTTTTCAGAATATATATATACACGTCTAAGATAGAGGAAATGGAAGGTGAAGACTACTGGTCTCAACTACAATCCATGGAACTCTACTCTCTCGAAAGAAGGCGCGAGTGGTACACAATAATATACATATGGAAAATATGTGAGGGCTCTGTCCCTAACCTTAGAAGTGAAATAGAAACAAACTGAAATGAGAGAAGAGGCAGATTTTGTACAGTCCCAGCTGCAGTGGGACAAGGGGCCACGAAAATGAGGATAGAAAATACCCTCAGAATACGAGGCCCAAAGTTTTTCAATGTCCTACCAAAAGAAGAGGAATCTCCAGCACATTAACCTGAATAACTTCAAGAACCAGATGGACAGATTCCTGAGCAAAGTCCTTGACCAGCCATGCGTGGCTGGCTACAAGGGCAGGAGGAGATGAGACAGCAATTTCCTCCTCCACCAAATCCTGCAAATGAGGTGGGATTCTACAGATGGGTCAACCGCAGGTTTATTCTGAACTGTTGTTCAAACTCGCTTAAAGTAACCTAAAGTGTGTACACACACACACACACACACACACACACACACAGTGATCCCCCAACCTGCACAAATTCAGAGATAGGACCAGGACATTTCACGACCATGTTTTTGATCTGCACAAGCTAAGATTCAAAGATAGATCAGCACAAATTTTAAAAAATTGTGGTAAATACTAAAAAATGACTTAAACACTTTTTTGTGTATGCATTATGATAGTATGATACATGTATGATATGATACTTACAAAACTTATGCATGATTCTTTAGCATTTGCAGCTGGCAGCAACATGCCCAGTAGCTCGTCTCTTGTACAACTGGCTAGTTTATATTGAGTCATCTTTCTCATGCTCCTCTGATTATTACATTATTTTTATAGTGATATTTAAATTTTTTTTTTTTTTACAAGTTTTACTGTTTATACTCTTTTTTTTATATTATTTTACATGCAATATTATTATTATTCCATTATTGTACAATGATTTAAAAGCTTTTATTCAGGTAAAAATTACTTTATACATGATTTTTTAAAACTTTTATCCCCCCTAGCCCCATTTATATTATGGGGAGATAGTTCCACCCTGTATGATTCATGCTCCTTGAGTTTTTTAAGGAATGGAACCCTTGTGTGGGTCAGGGGATCACTGTGTATATATATATACAGGGTAGTGCAAAAGTCAGGAACCATAGGCACATTTTATTAAATTATAATAATTGTTCAAATTGGTAGCCTTCCACTTCAAGACACTTTCTGATGTGTTGAATGCATGATGTTTGAACATTTCTTAACACATTGGTACTGATTTTGGCACATTCAGATGTGATTTTATCCTTTAGAGAATGTATGGTTCTGGGTTGATCAGCATAGACTACTGACTTGAGATGGCCCCACGAGAAAAAGTCAAGAGGCATTAGGTCTGGAGACCTAGGTGGCCATTTGATGGGCACTCACCATCCAATCCACTTGCTCGGGAATGTTTCATCTGAAGAGCTCTGGATGATGGTTGCGAAATGTGGTGGTGCACCATCCTGCTGAAACCACATCCCCACCTGTTCTGCCAATGGAATGTCATCCAGTATGGGCATTAGAAATGTTTGCAGCATATGCAGATATGTTTCACCTGTTACGTTGCTGTCAAAAAAGTATGAACCAATTAACCAATCCCTCTAGAGCACATCCCACACCATAATTCATGGATCAAATTGCACGTGTCCTTCCTCCATCCAGTGGGAGTTCTCATTGGCCCAGTAGTGTGCATTATGCCTACTGACATGACCACTGAGGTGAAATATTGCTTTATCACTGAACATGATCCTTCATTGAAGCTGTTGATGTAGAAACCACTGGCAGAACTCTACACGACAGTCTGTCATCACCGTGCAGTTCCTGAATGAGTTGGACTTTGTAGCCTGGGTGGAAATGATTTGTTGTAAGCATTTGTTGAATGGATCTTCTGGAGACACCCATTTCTTGGGATAACTTTCTTAAGGCCTTATGTGGGCTGTTTTTGAGGTGATTGAGTATGGTACTGTTAGTGATGTTGCTGCATTGGTTGAACTTTTTGGCTGGCCACTACGCGGCTGATCATGAACACTTCCCATTTCTTTGAAGTGAGTGAACAGTTTTCCAACTGATGCCTGAACAACTGGTGGTGCCTCAGGATGTTTATCATTAAAAAGTGGTAGCAACTGATCTGTGTATGTTACCACGGCTTGCACACACTAAAACTATCTCCACCCATTCATCTATTGTCAATTTCTGTGCCATAGGTTCAACACCAAATATGAAAAGAAGAAAACGCGTATTAAAACACAAATTATTAAAATACGCCTATGGTTCCTGATTTGCGCCACCCTGTATATTTACACCCAAAAGTGTATAAAGTATTGGTGAATCCATGCATATAAATTATAAAGTGAAATTTATTAAATGTAAGAAAGTGCATTACAGTGCATTCCAAATTATTAAGCACATTACATTTTCTCCAATTTTTTCAAAAGTTTTTCCCCGATTTCAATGAAATTTGTAGCAAATAATCACTATATATAGCAGCATTCATGGTATTCATTTCGATAAAATATTTTGATAATTAAAATAATTATCTCATTTTATTGAAAAATATGTAAAATATTGTGTTCCGAATTATTAAGCAAGTATTCTATTTACGGATCTAAATGGTGAAAATGGGTAAGAAGAAGGATTTAACACTAACTGAGAAAAGAAAAATAGTCAAGTTACTCGCTGAAAATATAAAATCTATTGAAATTGCGAAGCAGTTTGGCAGAGCTTATCGAACTGTAAACAAGTTTGTAGTGGAGGGAACCAAACTGAGGCAGCGAAGTGATAAAGGAGCTATAAGAAAAGTGACAAGGCGGCAGGTATCTGTAATCAAGCGCAAATTGCAAAGCATCCATTGTCCTCAAGTAAAGAGGTTTTTGAGCAGGCTGGCATACATAATGTACCAAGAACATCTCGATGTGGAATCCTCCAAACAATTGGCAAGACGTGTAAATCTACGATTCAGTCACCATTAACACCCAGGTACAAGAAGCAACGTGTTGAATGGGCGCGTCAGTACGTAAAAACAGATTTTAATACTGTATTGTTAACCGATGAATGAAGAGCAACTCTTGAGGGATCTGATGGTTGGTCAAGAAGATGGATTGCTAAGGGTCAATCTCTACCATGGAATGAGGTTTTCTTTTAGAAAGTTTGTGTAAGACTGGGCATTCATTTTTACACCACCAGGCACTCTGTATGGGACAGCTACTTCATTGCCTATCAATCCTGCCCAAAACATGACACTACCTCCACCTTGTTGGGGTCTTAATCTCGATGGTAGAAATTGGCTCTCAGCAATCCACCTTCTTGACCAAACATCAAGTCCCTCAAGGGTTGCTTTTCATTCATTGGTGAACAATACAGTACTAAAATCTGTTTTCACGTACTGATGTGCCCATTCAACACGCTGCTTCTTGTACCTGCGTGTTAATGGTGACTGAATCGTAGGTTTACACGTCTTGCCAATTGTTTGGAGGATTCCACATCGAGATGTTCTTGGTACATTATGTATGCCAGCCTGCTCAAAAACCTCTTTACTTGAAGACAATGGATGCTTTGCAATTTGCGCTTGATTACAGATATCTGCCGCCTTATCACTTTTCTTATAGCTCCTTTATCACTTCGCTGCCTCAGTTTGGTACCCTCCACTACAAACGTGTTTACAGTTCGATAAGCTCTGCCAAACTGCTTCGCAATTTCAATAGATTTTATATTTTCAGCGAGTAACTTGACTATTTTTCTTTTCTCAGTGTTAAATCCTTCTTCTTACCCATTTTCACCATTTAGATCCGTAAATAGAATACTTGCTTAATAATTCGGAACACAATATTTTACATATTTTTCAATGAAATGAGATAATTATTTTAATTATCAAAATATTTTATCGAAATGAATACCATCAATGCTGCTATATATAGCGATTATTTGCTACAAATTTCATTGAAATCGGGGAAAAACTTTTGAAAACATTGGAGAAAATGTAATCTGCTTAATAATTTGGAACGCAGTGTATAATTTACACAAATTATCCCAACTTTAAAGTATATATTTAATTGAAACACAGTAGGCATTTGAGAAAAGCTTGGAATAAGGCAGGAAAAAGGTCATAGAACCCAACCCTTATGACCAACACCCAGAGAAAGTAAAAAAAAAAGTGTGTGTGTGTGTGATATATGGTAACAATTAACGCAACCATGGGTTCAACTTCTCACCTAATTTGCAACTTGTGTAATTTAGAAACAACTGGAAATGTGGCAATCAGGTGTGATTGTTTTAAAAAACTGCCCATGTGATGCATGTACCGAGACCATAAACTCATTTGTGGTATTTAAAGAAATGGAAAATACAAATACAAGAGTGATAGAAAAAGAGAGAATAATGGGGTTTTGAAAAAGAGGACTGAAATGTCCCAAAGCAAAATGGTGTGGATGAGACAGGAACAAATGAAAATATAACATGGAAAGAAGACACTACTGTAAAGGGAAGAAAAGAAACCAGTAAAATCTGTGATATGATAAAACTGCCTAATGAGGATAATGAGAAAAAAATGGTAAAAACTAAAAACAGAAAATAAATGGCTGACAAGAACCAGAAGCATAGAAAATGATAGTGATGATGATAAAAATAATGATGATAATGATAAAATGATGACCAAAACTAAAAACATAGAAAGTAAACAGACAGCAAGAACTAGAAACATAAAAAACATTGTAGGTAAATATTATGCAAAAGGGCACTGCAGATACTGGGATGGGCAATGCATCTTTGCACATCCCACTTTATATAACTTCCATTACACAATTTGATATTGCAAATTTGAAAAAAGAATGCTAGTTCTACCATCTTACTCTCTGCAAAACCTACACAAGATAGGGGAGGTGCAACTATGGGCAAAAATGCCATTACCACCAGCCTTAATGGAGAGCAACAGGTGCACAGGCAAAACCAGCACAAAGAGGGCTACCATTTTTTAGATGCACCCAACATTGACCCTTCAAATATGGGAAGTGTACATTAACGTTTTCCCCAAAATATTAATGTACTCTTCCCGTATTAGAAGGGTTAAATACCATCCAGCAAATACAAAGCCAACTGACAAGTACAGGGATCCACGTGCTGTACAGAAAACATACAGACATCCATGCAATATCAGGACAATAGGTATCAAAAAAGATAAAGAAAAAAAAATTCTCAGAGGATCACAAGGCAATGAAACATGCACCACCAATGGAAAACAAATTGGAACTAAGTAAAATGGAAAAATGAAAGTGAAAAAATAAAAATAATCCTAACCAATATTCAGGGCCTTAAACCAAACCATTCCCTAGACAAAGTCACATACCTGAAAGGACTCATGCAAGAAACCAGAGCAGACTTTGCATGCCTCACAGAGACCCATCTCAAGGACTGCCAGGTGAATTGTGAAAACTGAGTTTTGTGTTGACAAAAAAGAATTAAATATTGACAACTGTAACATACTCTGAGCCAACAGAACAGCAAGGTGTAAAGGAGGATGTGCTATTTACACACGCAAGAAACATATGGCAGAAATGACTACAAGTACTTCAAGCAACTATGTAGAATGTGTAGCATCAAAAGTTGAAAAATTAAATATGGTACTAATTGTAATACAGGGGGTCCTCATTATCCAAGTCCCCGCATTTACACAACCAAATAATTGTAGAACCATATGGATAAATTCCCCGCACTTAAGAGGTTTCCATGGATAATGTACGTGGAATGTGGAAGTGCAGTGGAAAACTGTTTAAATTTCCCTTGGACTCGCTGTCTCATTAGCTTTCCCCTACCTCGAACACTCCACCACCATGCTCCACCCCCAACCCCAATGCTGTGCACTCTGTCTCTTGCTAACCATTGTTAGTGCTGAACCCATCCGGGGTTTTCTGGTGTTTTCATTCTGATTTTGGTGATTTTTTGCACTATTGTTGCAGCCATGACTTCAAAATGTACTGTTAGTGGTAAAGCAGCTACTGGCCTTAAAAGAAAGTGTACCAGCTATGGGTTGGATATGAAATTAGATGTCATTAAGCACAAGAAAAATGGTGAGTGAGTGATAGACATTGCGCTTGCTCTTAACATCCCCAAAACTACTATTCATACCATACTTAAGAAATTTGTTGTTTAACATATTTTATAAGGTAAGGTACATAAAAGGGTTTAAAATGTGTATTTTACAAATGTTTTACCATAATTTTGAGTGTCATTTATTGTGTTAAGGTCCCAATTAAACCTTATTCTCATTTCTTATGGGTTTTAGGTACCTGTTTTAAGTGGATTCATTTAAAGTGATGATTTCTTGGTCCCCATTATCCTCGGATAATGAGGACCCCCTGTATACATATAGACCCCTGAATACACCAACTTCAAAATTCTCATTCCATTACAGAGGTCAGAAACTGGATAAATTATCTACACTTTCCAACCCCAAATATTTTTCTCTGTGGTGATTTTAATTTTCCATTTATGAAATATAAAAGGATAGGAAAAAATATATATGTATACACCAAGACAAAGGGGGTACACAGGAAGACCAGGAGCAGCTCTAGCTGATGAATTTATGTTAATGCAAAAAACAACAAAGTACAAGAAAAAACAATTGCCTAGATTTGGTATTCACAAACAACAGCAACCTAATTGATAACAGAAATATCCCCAACTATAATATTGGATCACAATATTATTGAAATAACAACCAATATTAAAGCAAGAAGAAAGGAAAGAAAAGAACACACACTATAGAAAGAAGAGAATTTGAAATTTTTAATTTTCATTCCAAAGATATGAACTGGGAAGGTGTTGCATCCAGTATGGAAGCAATAGACTGGAAAATCATCTTTAATGCCAAGACAAGGGAAGAGATGTAATTACCTTAGAGAAGTTGCTGGAAATTGTGGAAAGACATGTCCCAAAAATGCAAGAAAGAGGAAAAAGAAGCAGGTTTGAGAGACAAAAGAGGTCGATGTTTTGCAAGAAAAAAAGAGTGGCTGTAAAATTAACTCAAAGTACTTCTATAATTTTGCAAAAAGAAAGTTGAAGAATCACACCACTATCAGACTTTTGAAAAATGAAGACAATGCTTTATCTGATGATCTAACAGATCTATCTGAAATATTAAGAGCTCAACTGGTATGAATCATCTTTCAGTATTCCCAAAACTGATAAACTGATGTGTGATAGAAATACGTTCTTTGAAGAACTATAAGGTGAAAGTATAATGGACTTTGTTTGACTTTACAACAGATGATATTACACAAGCTTTAGGGAAACTAAAAGCACATTCTGCAGCAGGACTGGACAAATGGAATGCCACACTGATCAGAAACTGCAAAAATGCAATCGCTGAACCCTTATATTGAATATGGAGATGATCACTTGACACAAGAAATACCTAGCATCCTGAAGAGAGCTAACATAGTTCCAATATATATAAAGGAGGAGATCGATCTGAGGCCAAAAACTATAGGCTAGTGCCACTTAAATTTCACCTCACTAAAATATTTGAAAGAATAGTTGGAGAAAAAATGCAAAAAATTAAATAACCAACATGGATTCTGGTCAGGTAGATCATGCCTACCACAACTAATGGAACACTATAACAACATTATTGATGCACTTCAAAGTCATGAAAACTATGATGTAATATATATACACACACTTTGCCAAGGCATTTGACAAATGTGACCATAGAATCATAGCACATAAACTGAAATAATGGGAATAACCTCTAAATATTACTCTTCATAATAATGCCAACTGATATAGATGAGGATGTTACCATGGACAACAAAGTAACATCATTTTCCAATTACACAAAGATTAGTAGAAAAATAAGAAACCCAGAGGATATAGGATCCCTACAAACAGACATGAACAGAATCTACAATTGGTCAGAAGGCAACACTATGAAATTTAACACTGAGAAATTTCAACTGTTAAGGTATGAAAGAAGGCAGGACCTAAAATCCATGGAATAGTATACCCAAAATGGACAGAAAATTCAGAGAAATTCTAAAGCAAAAGATTTAGGTGTTGTAATGACTGATTACACAAAATTTGAAACACAAAATAAGAAAGCAGTAAACAGAGCAAAAAGAATAACTGGACAGATACTGAGAACCTTTAAATGAAGGGATAGGAATATAATGATTCCTCTATTGAAAACACTGATTATACCCAAGTTGGAATACTGCTCAGTCCTAACATCCCCATATTAAAAAGAAGACATCAGCTAGAAGAGATTCAGAGAAGCTTCACAGTCAGGATCAATGGATGCAAAGGACTAAATTACTGGGAAAGGTTACGTGAATTAAACTTGTATTCACTGGAAAGAGGAGAGGGGTACACCCTTATTTACACTTAGAAAATAATGGAGGAACTCACCCTAAATCTTACTCTAAACCCTATAAGCCCCTAAACAGCAATGAAAAGCAGAAAAGGAAGACTGTGTTGTGTTCCCAAATTAAAGGCTAGACAGGGAACATCCTCAACCCTAAATGAAAATAGTTTTGTTGTGAGAGGACCAAGACTGTTTAACCAGCTGCCCAAGGAACTAAGGAACATGAGTGGTGTTGCAGCGGATATCTTCAAAAGAAGGTTAGATGCTTGGCTCAGAACAATCCCAGATGAGCCAGGCATACCTGGCTATGTGAGGTGGAGAGCAAAAGAAACCAACTCTCTAATTCACCAGGCCAACTTGAGAGGAGGGGGTGACAAGCTTGACCTTCATGAAGTGAGGAATGATTGCATGGAACCCTTTTTGTAAATGGGTAATACATTTGCATTTTTCATTCATCTGATACCTCTGCATAGTTAATAGATAGTTAGTGCATTGGATAAGCTATCCTCCCCTTCTCTGAGAATCCCAGCATATATATTATTGGGTCCAGCAGCTTTATTTGACTTCATTGTATGAATCACTTGCCTGACATCATCCTTTCTTATATACATCCTATTAAGGATGCCTGAATTTACAGAATCTGAAGAATTAAAATCAAAGTTATTCAAGTGTTCTTCAGTAAACAGAGTTGAAATGATCATTAAAAATACCAACAATATCCTGTCATCTACATGTAGTCATGTACATTCTCTAAAGTTTCTTTGCATCTAGACCACATCTCAGTAGCATTTTTATTGGCAAATTCATTTTCCTACTTTACCGAGCCTAACAACTCCCCAAATTTACTATAGTCACCTTTTGAGAAGTAAGGAACTAGATGGTCATTTTTTACTAGATCCCTTTTTAATTCTATCTCTTGTTACGGTACTAAACATTATGTATATATGTTTCATGTAAGTATCCTGTACATCCATTTGTTCACCATCTCTCACCAACTATTTTTTCAGATACAACAGCTCAACACAGAAATAAACAACAAACTCAAAGAAAAACAAACAAACATTTAGGGAATTCATAGCAACACTAAACCACTCCACAGATACATCCAGGTTATACAAGACTATAAACAGCATTACCCACTCTAACAGTTGAACGGCATCCAACCAAGAGGAGGAGGGTCTGTCTTCCAGGGGCCAGGGTTGACAGAGTTAGAGACGAGGTGGACAGGATTGACGTTGCCTCCCGTCACTCGATGTTGGTGATGATGGTAAGAGGCAACGACTCGTATAGGCCCGATACGAGAGTGCCTGACCTTCTGGAGAGATATAGGGGTTAATTAGGTCCCTAAAGGCGAGGTCAGATAGGTCTTTAGCTGTAGGTATTACCCCTAGGCACGGTTTGGGTCTTAGGATTACAGTATGTCTAAAACGATATTTTTGAATACTAAATTAGAAGAGATTTGTGCTGAGGAAAATGTACTCTCTGTAAAGGTGTGGTCAGAATTCAGTGATCCTAGCCTTTTTATAAAAGATGGGATGCCTTTTAATGAAATAGGTAATGCTAGGCGAGGTAGGTTAATAGACGAAAATGTGCGGAAGCTGTATAGGTCGAAGCCGCCTTTAAACGTTGTGGGTCCGGGGAACGCGGGCCCGTGGTAAAAAATAACTTAAACGTCTTTTATTGTAACACGCGTAGTATTACAAATAAATTAAATGAATTTAAGGCGATAATTTATTCCGGCAACTACGATATAGTTGCTGTCACTGAAACGTGGTTAAATACCGTGACTCTGGACTTGTTGGGGAACTTGATATAGCGGGTTTTAAACTCTTTACTAATGATAGGTTACATAGGTTTGGTGGCAGCGTTTTGCTGTACATTCGTAATTCCCTTAGGGCTATTGAGGTTAAGAGAGATTTTCCGGCAGCAATTAATGCGATATGCGTTGAAGTTAGGGCGCGTAGTATTAGTTTTAATTTTGTTGTTGTTTATAGATCTCCCGTTCAACCCTTCGATACCGATACTAGATTTTACTCACTTCTTGGTAACTTTATTGACAATCGGAATAATATAATTGTCGGAGACTTTAACTGCTCTAATGTTAATTACGAGACTTTTACTGGTAATGAGGAGGGTTTGAGATTGATTGAGTTCATGGAGGATAATTTTTTATGACAGATAGTTACCGAACCAATGGGCGGTGACAGTATTTTAGATTTGGTGATGACGAATGGCGAAAATATAGTTGATAGTTTAGAAGTAGGCAAGAGTTTAGGATGTAGTGATCATCAAATTCTTACGTTTAAGTTATTGATAGAAAACACTAAGGATAGTAACGTAATAGAAGTCCCTGATTTTCGTAGGGTTAATTTTGATAGTTTTGCTGATAGGATGAGAGTAGTGGACTGGGATAACCTATTTATGGGTAATGACACAAATTTGCATTGGGAGGCATTTAAAGAAAGTTTTATGAATATTGAAAGGGAGTTTATTCCTCGTAGGCCCAAGCGCGCTAGAAATCATGGTAGGCCGAAGTGGTGGACTAGGGAAATAGGCGAGTTCATAAATGAGTGTAATAGAGCGTATAGACTTAATAAGTGCAATGGCTCGGCAGCTAACATTAATAGATATATCGAGCTTAGACGTCAGGTTAAAAGATCAGGAATGCTAAGCGTAATTTAGAGATACTTATAGCTGTGGATAGTAAACATAATCCAAAAAAGTTTCTTGAATACCTCAATAATCGTAAGCCGATAAAAGATAACATAGGCCCTCTAGTGGATGTTAATGGTGCTTTGACTTCTGACGTTCAGGCGATGGCGGGTATTTTTAATAACTTTTTTGCAACAGTTTTTACCGTAGAGGATGTAAATAATGTCCCTGATGTGAATGACATCGTTCCATTTAGTAGCGAGACTATTTTGGATGAAATAACTGTTTATATAGGTGAGATTGCGCGTTATATCGATAGGCTAAACGTTAGCAAGGCTCCAGGCCCTGACGCTTTTTATCCCAGACATTTGAAAGATGTTATCGTAGGCCCCTTAACGAAGATTTTTAATCAGTCACTTGAAACGGGGATTATTCCTGAAGACTTCAAATTAGCCAATGTCACGTCTATTTTTAAAAAAGGCGACCGCACAGTAGCTAGCAATTATAGGCCCATTAGCTTAACGTCAATTGTTGGTAAACTTTTGGAATCCATAGTTAGAGATCGTATCATCGATCACTTAGAAAGTCGAGATTTGATTAATAGTAGTCAGCCAGTTTCGATGCCATAGATCTTGTTTAACTAATTTGTTAGAATTTTATAACGAAATAGTGCGCGAATACGATAGGCATAGAGCAGCTGACGTTATTTATTTAGATTTGAAAAAGGCATTCGATACAGTTCCGCATAGAAGATTAATTGCGAAGGTTAAAGCGCATGGTATACGCGGTCAGGTAGCTAACTGGTTAGAGGAATGGCTTTGTGCTAGGAGACAGAGGGTCATTGTTAATGGTAGTGAATCGGGATGGTTGGATGTAGGTAGCAGTGTCCCACAGGATTCAGTGTTAGGCCCATTGCTATTCGTAATTTACATTAACGACATAGATGTAGGATTGACTAGTAATGTGTCAAAATTCGTGGACGATACTAAAATAGGCGGTAAGGTTGTTAATGAGGATGATAGAAATAGGCTCCAAGACGATGTAAATAGGATTATGGAGTGGACGGATAAGTGGCAGATGCAATTTAACGTAGACAAATGTAAAGTCTTGCATATAAGTTCTCGTAACAATTACACGTACATGATTGATGATAGAGAGAGAGCGAGCGTTGATGAGGAAGTAGATTTAGGCATACGCATATCTAAGGATTTAAAAGTTAGGAACCAGTGCCTGGAGTCTTGTGCAAAAGCTAATAGGATGTTAGGCTTCATAGCGCGTAATTTCGAATTTAGATCGAAGAATATTATATTGCCCCTTTACAAGTCCCTAGTCAGGCCTCATTTAGAATATGCTGTTCAGTTTTGGTGCCCGTATTTGCGAGAGGATATTGATAGGTTAGAAAGGGTTCAGCGTCGCGCCACAAAGTTAATTCCGTCATTGCGCAACAAGCCTTATGAAGAGAGGATTAAAGTGTTAGACTTGCATTCACTCGAAACTAGGAGATTAAGAGGAGCTTATTGAAGTTTTTAAAATCGTTAATAACATCGATAACGTAAATTTTGACAAACTGTTCACTTTCGATAATAGCAATACTCGTAATAACGGATTTAAGTTGCATGGCAGATGTTTCATTACTAATATCGCTAAAAACTTCTTTACGTTTAAAGTAATTGATAAATGGAATAATCTTCCCTCATCAGTCGTTAACTCTACCAGTGTTAATGTGTTTAAGAACCGTTTAGATAGGCATTTTAAAAATATTAATGTTGTTTAAAATAAAGAAAACAATTAGCAACAGGAGCTCTGGGAGTCATAATCGGGGATGAGTCTGTTGACGTCTAATGCCAGCTTGTGATATGCCAGCAAAAAAATAAAAAAAAATTGGCTGAGTTGTCATGTTGCCTTTACCGATCATATAGATCTTGATGGGCTTAAAAGCAGTTTCATTATGGTAACATCAGGAGAATCTCCAGAGCCCATACATCATAACTCCTTAGTTACCCAGATCTTGCCTGGCTTCCAGGGTAGTGTTCAGTATGTTGTGTATATGCTTGGCACAATACATGTATAAACATTATAATTTTTTTTGTAACTTCTGCAAATGACACAAAATTTATAATAAAGAGGGTAAACCTTAGTCATTGAGCAACCTTTAAATATTATTTTTAAGGCCTATAATTTTGCGTGGCTTAATTTTTTTGCAAAAGCCACCAAATAAAGGCTGAGCCCACTGGCATTTAAATTTTTTTTCTTGAATTGCCCTAATATATACCTACATACCATGTGTATTTATGGTAGCTTTATATGCCTAACTTAAAATGGCTCCTGGTAGCTCAGTGGTTTTGGTGTCAGACTCTGGGTTGGGTCAGGGTGGCCACTCCCCTCATTAATGCTCAGCCTCACCCCTACACTTTGAGGAATTGAGTTCCTGAAAATTGAAAGTTTAATCATCATGCAATAGGATGCCGATGTTATGTGTAGGCCTAGGTAACTCCATAAATAATAATGAAAAGGAAAATATAAGGAAAGGAAAGATTTGTATTATGTTGAATTTAGTTCTACAATCTTTAATTTAATTTTGTGCAGTACTGTATTTGACTAACAAAATGAAATAATTGTGAATACAGAATAGGGTGTGTCAATTTTAGGGAGCAAAGTGAAATCTTTAGATTTTCGAAGACTACTAGTGACCAAATAATGCATTTTTATGTGCTAAATCGAAATATGGCTTTAAAATCCAGATTTGACCACTTCTAGCTACTTATATTTGAAGTTGAAGTTTACGAAAAATCAGCAATTTTTGCAAGTACTTTTTTTATTGTATATAACTACATTTTACATACATTGCATACAATTAAAGACATTTTGATTGTATTTCAATATTAAAACTTAGAAATATAGATAGGTTTCTTGAACTTTGCCAAGGATGCCATATATTATATAACTACATTTTACCAGTGCTGTGCTCGTTACTTTATAAATGTAATGCTGTTACCGTTACCATTACTACAGTCTAAATGTAACAACCATTATTGTTGGTTACCATTTTTAAAAAGTAATGAGTAACAGCACCGTTACTTGTTACCGTTACTTTTAATGAAATGTAAATATATATATGCATTGGTATATTATAATTTATATATACATAAAATATTATATTATATAAACATTCGATTGTGCGAGTATATGTTGGTTTGTATCCACTGGGTAATGCATAGGCTATGAAGTCTGTGCATGCCTTCATTGTGTTGTTTGACTTATAAGGCATAATATTTTCAAAAAAAGTGAAACAAAATTACTGCAAGATTTATTACTAGGAATTGCAACATAACAGAGGATGTAGCATAATATTGATACTAATTTACTAATGCTAGAATATACCAGGAAAGTTTAGTTTTGCAAAACAATAATACGAAATAGTAAAGAAATGAATCAAATGAGTTATTGTGCATGGCAATGATGATTGAAATTTATTAGCTAAATATACAAACTTAAGAACTATTATTCAAATGATCTTTATTGGCCTTTAAGAAAATAAGCTTCTCAAAAGTTGCATCTAAGAGAGCTTCGTTTCAGATGCAGTACATCATTCCCTACTGAAAAAACCCCGCTCAACAGTGGCACTGGATGGTATAGGAGTGTTAAGTTTAATAAACATATTTTTAAAGTTAGTGGATGGGAAGGATACAGAGCTAACGTGGCGTGAAGGCCCAGATGAGAGGAATGACGAAACCTCTGTTGAACTTAGGTCCCTCCATGCTCCAGGGTTCTTCGCCTTTTTACTTTGACAGTGTTATCAGTGTTGTTGTTGTTTAGCCAATCAGCCCACTCTGATCGAGCAAGCCGGCGGCACGCAGGTAACCAATCACCCTCTCCGGAGTGGACCAGAGGTTCAGCACACTAGTGATGATGTGTTGTGTTCGTTGTTGTGCTAGAGCGGTACAGTCTGTCATAATGTGTTCAATTGTTTGTGGTGTGTCCTGGCACAGGTGGCAGGTGTCGTCTATGGAGTTGTCTAGTCTGTGTTTATATGTCCGTAAGTTGGGGTGATGTCCACATTGAAATCGTGCTAAGTTAACTTGATCCAATCTGTTCAGGCTGATCTCTGACCTGTTAATGGGTGGTGGCTTCGCACCTAGGACCGCATTCGGACCAAGTCGTGTCAGTGCTTTGTGGGTTAGGTGTGTGTGTGTGTATGTGTGTGTTTTCTGTACTGTGTGATGTTTATGGGGTGTGGTATGGAATGAAGTATTTGGTTATAATGTGTGTCTGGTGTTACCTTAATGGTGCGAGGTGTTGGTGCATGATTGTACATGTAGTGGCAAGGGTGTTGTGGGTTAGTTGTCGCTACTGCCATGAATTGTGTTCCCTTCATGTCTAAATGTTCCCTAACTTTCAGTATTTTTGTTTCTGTGTGCAGGTGTTCTGTTGGTGGTGTTTGAGTGCATCCTGTAATGATACGAAGTGCATTGTTTTGTATTGTCTGTAAGGTGTTTGTGTGTGTGTTTGAGATAATAGGTGCCCAGCATGGGCTAGCATAGTCCATAACTGAGTGAATATATTGTTTGTATATGAGTGATGATGTTTCCTGCTGGTGTCCAAAGTTTGTGCCTGTTAGTACCCTAAGTGTGTTAAGTCTTGACGTACATTTGTTTTTAATGTCCTGAATGTGGTTTGCAAAAGATAATGATGTGTTGTATGTGACCCCAAGTATTTTGGTCCTGTGAGTATGTGGAATGTTGGTGGTGTTTAGTGTGAGCTGTGGAGTTATCTGGTGTTCTTTTGTGTTGCTTGTAAGCAAAGTGATGGTTGATTTTGTGGGCCCTACTTTGAGTCTATTGTGTGTGAGCCAGTCTTGTATAGGTACTGTTTATGTATGTTTGTAGGTTATTTGTATCAGTGTCAATGTTGTTGTGGGTGGATGTTAGTGATATGTCATCTGCATATGATGATAAGGTAAGCTTGTTATCTATGGATGTTGGAATGTCATGCATGTATAAGTTGAAGAGTGTTGGTGAGAGAACAGAGCCTTGAGGGACCCCATTCGGAAAAAGCTTGTTTTTGGATGACTTGCCATTAAATGTGACATGTGAGTATCTTCCTGAAAGATAGTTGCTCAGCCACCTTTTGGTGTTATTGTGCAGGTTTGTGTTGAGTATTTTGTTTATGAGAGGGAAGTGTGGGATAGTATCAAATGCTTTACTAATGTCCATTGTTGCTAATAGTCAAAGCTGGGCACAAACCGTTAATCCGTTAATCGTTAATTAACGAAGTTAACTTTTTCGTTAACGATTTAACTTTTAAGTTAACTTTGAAAATCATTATCGGACTAATTAACTTCTGTTACATTTAACTTCCGTTAACTCAAGTCCGTTAACCCAAAAAATTCATAAATAAACGTTTAAAAGTTTCTATTATTTTCAGTGCTGAGCAGGTGCGCAATTAATCCGCCACTGTTAATAGTGATGAACGAATTTCCATTTCCGCAGTGCAAAATCAGGCGATATATTTGTTTCCGTCGCCACAATTTGTGTCTTACCAAATATGGTAGTTATTTATGGCATTGGTTTGAGCAAAACATGGTCGACTGTAAAATCAGGCGGAAAGATTTGCCATTTGAGTTGAATGTTTCAACTTCTTTGAAGAAATATCACGAGCATTTTAAGGCACTTTCAATAATATATATGTAACAATTACAACAAATAACTACATTCGTTTCATTTGCAGTCTGTCTCTTGCGCAACATGTTTGTGCTAGTGAATATTTAAAAATAATCGTTGTCAAGTAAGCCATGTATTTATAATATGTCTGTGAGTACCTTATTAGTAGTCTCCTTGATACATTTCAAGAACCATAAAACTGATCAGGTAAGATTTCAATTCTCATGTCACTTTGATGACATAAATTAAGTCAATTGATGTCTTACAATGGGAGCGTTTTCACCTTAACCCTTTATGTCCTGGCGGTACTTCTAGGTACCACATCTTTAAAATCTCCATAATTATTTTTCTACCCGGTTGATCCTGCCGGTACTTTCAAGTCCAATGTGAATTAGTTTCTTTATGAGATAATAGATGGCGTTGAGAAGTAAATGTGAGCGTGTGGCGCCAGAGGCCATGAAGCAGCAGTCCAACGAAGTGGGCAGCAACAGTGGAGGCAGCAACAACGAGGAGGAGGAGGAGGAGGATGACTTCTTCAGTGCTGTCATCCAGACAAAAGAGAGCAGCAGAAGCCACAGGTCACTCAAGGGCAAGGCCCAGAACTTGGTCAAGACCTGGCTGGAGACCAACTCCAAGGACTTGCTGACAGATGCTGCCTTCTTGGGTGAGCAAGTGTTGGTGGACTTGTTCATCAAGTTCACACAGCCATCCCCTCCAGTGCTGCAGTGGAGCGTTTGTTCTCTATGGGCAAGGACATCCTGAGGGCCAAGAGATCATCCCTGTCTGATGAAAACTTTGATATGCTAATTTTCATGAAGGGCAACATGCATCTCATGGACAAAATGGAGAACGAGAAGAAGAGGGAAAATTAAATATATATATATTGGTTTTTCATTTTTTTTATAATAAAAGTTAACGTTAACGGTTTATCGGTAACTTCCGTTACATGTTTAACGAATTAACGGATTAACGGTTAACGAAGTTAACTTTTTGGTTAACGGATTAGCGGTTAACGAAGTTAACTTTTTGGTTAACGGTGCCCACCACTGCTAATAGTGTACGTTGAGCTGGTCGTCTGGAGTTGATGCCATCCATGATGTGCTGCGTTATCAGTGTAGGGGGAGAGGGTGGATGGAGGTAGGCTGCCAGCATGCCAATGGCCAACATGCCCACCTTGCTCATAGTGAAGGGACAAATTTTTAGCAGTTAATGAATAATGAGTGAGGATCGAAAGAAACTAATTGCGAGCTATGATAAAAAAGTAATGAGTAACGACTAATGAATGTATTTCCCTAAAAAAGTAACATCATTACTGAAAGAGTTACTTGATTTGAAATGTAACGCAATTACCACTACCGTTACTAAAAAAGTGCTGCATTACGTAATGGCCATTACTTGTAACGTGTTACTGCCCAGCTCTGCATTTTACATACATACAATTAAAGACATTTTGATTGTATTTCAATATTAAAACTTAGAAATATAGATAGGTTTCTTGAACTTTGCCAAGGATGCCATGTCTGCCTTGCTCTTGTTCCTGGACATGAGCTCCCTACTGGCCACCTGGCCACTGATGTATGCCTCTTTCCTCTCTTGTGAGTAAACATGTTGTGCTGCTTCAGTTGTCATCCTTACACACACCTCTACTGACTGTGTGTGTGAGGGCCATGCAGGAACTTCCCTTGGTCTATCCAGAAACTTCTTGATTGCAGCAGTGGTAAGGGAGCAGGTCAGAGAAGGCTCAGTCATGCCAGAGTTCCAGTCAATAAGCTCCGAGAGTTTGGTGGCATCTGGGTTGATGTCAGGAGTCTTCCTGGGTCTGACACTGCAGTCTCCTACCTGTGTGTCCTCATCTCCTTCACCTCTGATTTCCAGTATCCTCTTCACTGCCTCCCTCCTCTCCTCCTCCACCTCACTGCACAGCATGGCCTGGAGCACAGCCTCAGAGTGTGCATAGCAGGCTGATCTCTTCACTGTAGGCATCACTATTCCCATCACCACCTTCTTCTGACTTCTGAGCAGTTCCAGCTGGTACAGTACATGCCTGGGACCCTCCACCCAGCTGTGATTTAACTTGATGTTGAACCAGTTTGGCAGGTAGACTCTCACTATGAATTCCACAATTATCCTTAGATTCTTCAGGTTCCTACCCTTCAGCCCATGTTTGGAAATCCACACTCTGCAGAACCTTAGAGCCATGGTGACCCACCTACTGTGATAGACTGGCTCAATCTCCAGGAGAGCTAGACTCTGAGGTACCTCTCCCGATCTGATGGCAGTGATGATTCTGTAGCCATATGATTGGTCTGTGCTGAGGTCCTTGACTACCTCCTGACTGAGATAGGGTAGAGGAGGACCAACAATGATCCTCGTGAAGTTTGGGTTGATCTCCAGCTCAGTGGCAGTGTCTAACATCTTCCCTAGGGGCCCAGACCACTTGTTGTTGCTCAATGTCTTGCCATCCAGTGCAGTCACTAGGTGTCTGAGACTCAGCTCCCCAGTGTGCAAGTCACAGACAATCCACACCAACTTCCTGCTAAGCTTGGCCTCCACATAATGCATTACTCCTCCCTCCCAGCCAGTATTCACATTAGTACTGTCACCTCCTATGGCCAAAAGGGTCTGGTCTGCTCCTCTCTCTCTTAGCCAGTTCACCAGATAATCAGCAATGACCTCAGCATGACTTCTCTCCTTTGCAGCTTCCTCTGGTACAAATGCCACAAATATTTTCCACCTGGTTCATTGCACACTGTGTAGTGTTCTTCCTTAATGAGGCCAGGAAACTGCCTGTCCTGCCCTCAGCTTCCATCATCACTTTGGTGTCATCTCTCTTCCCTCAAAGATGATACAGGTGATGCCATTTTCCTTAATCTCTTCTTCAAACTTCTTGACCAGCTCCTTAGTCAGTCTCTCATGAGCCCTCCTCACCTTGTTGTGGTCAATCACCAGTGCTGTGTCAAACTCTGTGATAAGACCAGCATCAATCCAGGCAGCAGTGGCAATCTCTGCAGTCTCTCTCAGCCCAGTGTGATGTCTGAAGCTAGCCAGAGCTATGTTGGTGATATCTTCAGTGTTGTATTTCTTCTTAGCCACAGGCAAGGAAGTTGTCGCAGCCTCTGGTATGAAGTCTTCATCCTCCTCTCTCCTCCCTGCCTCCTCCAGTATATCTCCAGTCTCCTCCAACTCCATCTCCAGCAGTGACTCCTCCCTCAACTCCTCCTCTTCTTGGCTGACTCCTCTGCCTTCCTCCTCCTCTTCTTGGCTGACTCCTCTGCCTTCCTCCTCCTCCTCTTCTTCTTGGCTGACTCCTCTGCCTTCCTCCTCCTCTTCTTGGCTGACTCCTCTGCCTTCCTCCTCCTCCTCTTCTTCTTGGCTGACTCCTCTGCCTTCCTCCTCCTCTTCTTGGCTGACTCCTCTGCCTTCCTCCTCCTCTTCTTCTTGGCTGACTCCTCTGCCTTCCTCCTCCTCCTCTTCTTGGCTGACTCCTCTGCCTTCCTCCTCCTCTTCTTCTTGGCTGACTCCTCTGCCTTCCTCCTCCTCCTCTTCTTGGCTGACTCCTCTGCCTTCCTCCTCCTCTTCTTCTTGGCTGACTCCTCTGCCTTCCTCCTCCTCTTCTTCTTGGCTGACTCCTCTGCCTTCCTCCTCCTCTCTTCTTGGCTGACTCCTCTGCCTTCCTCCTCCTCTTCTTCTTGGCTGACTCCTCTGCCTTCTCCTCCTCTTCTTCTTGGCTGACTCCTCTGCCTTCCTCCTCCTCTTCTTCTTGGCTGACTCCTCTGCCTTCCTCCTCCCTTCTTCTTGGCTGACTCCTCTGCCTTCCTCCTCTCCTCTTCTTGGCTGACTCCTCTGCCTTCCTCTCCTCCTCTTCTTGGCTGACTCCTCTGCCTTCCTCCTCCTCTTTCTTCTTGGCTGACTCCTCTGCCCTTCCTCCTCCTCTTCTTCTTGGCTGACTCCTCTGCCTTCCTCCTCCTCTTCTTCTTGGCTGACTCCTCTGCCTTCCTCCTCCTCTTCTTCTTGGCTGACTCCTCTGCCTTCCTCCTCCTCTTCTTCTTGGCTGACTCCTCTGCCTTCCTCCTCCTCTTCTTCTTGGCTGACTCCTCTGCCTTCCTCCTCCTCTTCTTCTTGGCTGACTCCTCTGCCTTCCTCCTCCTCTTCTTCTTGGCTGACTCCTCTGCCTTCCTCCTCCTCTTCTTCTTGGCTGACTCCTCTGCCTTCCTCCTCCTCTTCTTCTTGGCTGACTCCTCTGCCTTCCTCCTCCTCTTCTTCTTGGCTGACTCCTCTGCCTTCCTCCTCCTCTTCTCCTCGGCCTTCCTTCTCTTCTCCTGTTTCTGCAGCACTACTTCCTGTCTCCTGGTCTCAGGATGATCAGCTAGACCCATCTGGTGTGCCCCCACACTGCCTACCTTTTCTCTCTGACCTTTAATGAAGGCAAGCTCCTGCAGCTGCAGTCAATGTGAACCTCTGTTGCAGACAGGGTTGCACCCAAGCTCACTGCAGCTGCAGTCAATGTGAACCTCACTGTTGCAGACAGGGTTGCACTCAAGCTCACTGCAGCTCCTGATCACACAGTAACAGGTCAGGATGTCCACCAATTTGTCCAGTTTCATCATGAACCTATCTTTGACCTCTAACTTCACATTGCCAATGGACACCTTCACTGCCTCATCCCACAGTGCCTTCACTTTAGCCCTGATCCTGACCTCAGTGTTGATTACAGGTCCTGTGAATAGAGCATTGGCCTTTCTCCACTGAACCAGTAGCCCTGGAACAATGCCATTGTTAATCAGGTCATTAACTGGGTAATTCCTCCTGTCAGGAGTCTTCCTGGGTCTAACACTGCAGTCTCCTACCTGTGTGTCCTCATCTCCTTCACCTCTGATTTCCAGTATCCTCTTCACTGCCTCCCTCCTCTCCTCCTCCACCTCACTGCACAGCATGGCCTGGAGCACAGCCTCAGAGTGTGCATACCAGGCTGATCTCTTCACTGTAGGCATCACTATTCCCATCACCACCTTCTTCTGACTTCTGAGCAGTTCCAGCTGGTACAGTACATGCCTGGGACCCTCCACCCAGCTGTGATTTAACTTGATGTTGAACCAGTTTGGCAGGTAGACTCTCACTATGAATTCCACAATTATCCTTAGATTCTTCAGGTTCCTACCCTTCAGCCCATGTTTGGAAATCCACACTCTGCAGAACCTTAGAGCCATGGTGACCCACCTACTGTGATAGACTGGCTCAATCTCCAGGAGAGCTAGACTCTGAGGTACCTCTCCCGATCTGATGGCAGTGATGATTCTGTAGCCATATGATTGGTCTGTGCTGAGGTCCTTGACTACTTCCTGACTGAGATAGGGTAGAGGAGGACCAACAATGATCCTCGTGAAGTTTGGGTTGATCTCCAGCTCAGTGGCAGTGTCTAACATCTTCCCTAGGGGCCCAGACCACTTGTTGTTGCTCAATGTCTTGCCATCCAGTGCAGTCACTAGGTGTCTGAGACTCAGCTCCCCAGTGTGCAAGTCACAGACAATCCACACCAACTTCCTGCTAAGCTTGGCCTCCACATAATGCATTACTCCTCCCTCCCAGCCAGTATTCACATTAGTACTGTCACCTCCTATGGCCAAAAGGGTCTGGTCTGCTCCTCTCTCTCTTAGCCAGTTCACCAGATAATCAGCAATGACCTCAGCATGACTTCTCTCCTTTGCAGCTTCCTCTGGTACAAAATGCCACAAATATTTTCCACCTGGTTCATTGCACACTGTGTAGTGTTCTTCCTTAATGAGGCCAGGAAACTGCCTGTCACTGCCCTCAGCTTCCATCATCACTTTGGTGTCATCTCTCTTCCCATCAAAGATGATACAGGTGATGCCATTTTCCTTAATCTCTTCTTCAAACTTCTTGACCAGCTCCTTAGTCAGTCTCTCATGAGCCCTCCTCACCTTGTTGTGGTCAATCACCAGTGCTGTGTCAAACTCTGTGATAAGACCAGCATCAATCCAGGCAGCAGTGGCAATCTCTGCAGTCTCTCTCAGCCCAGTGTGATGTCTGAAGCTAGCCAGAGCTATGTTGGTGATATCTTCAGTGTTGTATTTCTTCTTAGCCACAGGCAAGGAAGTTGTTGCAGCCTCTGGTATGAAGTCTTCATCCTCCTCTCTCCTCCCTGCCTCCTCCAGTATATCTCCAGTCTCCTCCAACTCCATCTCCAGCAGTGACTCCTCCCTCAACTCCTCCTCTTCTTGGCTGACTCCTCTGCCTTCCTCCTCCTCTTCTTGGCTGACTCCTCTGCCTTCCTCCTCCTCTTCTTGGCTGACTCCTCTGCCTTCCTCCTCCTCCTCTTCTTCTTGGCTGACTCCTCTGCCTTCCTCCTCCTCTTCTTCTTGGCTGACTCCTCTGCCTTCCTCCTCCTCTTCTTCTTGGCTGACTCCTCTGCCTTCCTCCTCCTCCTCTTCTTGGCTGACTCCTCTGCCTTCCTCCTCCTCTTCTTCTTGGCTGACTCCTCTGCCTTCCTCCTCCTCCTCTTCTTGGCTGACTCCTCTGCCTTCCTCCTCCTCTTCTTCTTGGCTGACTCCTCTGCCTTCCTCCTCCTCTTCTTCTTGGCTGACTCCTCTGCCTTCCTCCTCCTCTTCTTCTTGGCTGACTCCTCTGCCTTCCTCCTCCTCTTCTTCTTGGCTGACTCCTCTGCCTTCCTCCTCCTCTTCTTCTTGGCTGACTCCTCTGCCTTCCTCCTCCTCTTCTTCTTGGCTGACTCCTCTGCCTTCCTCCTCCTCTTCTCCTGTTTCTGCAGCACTACTTCCTGTCTCCTGGTCTCAGGATGATCAGCTAGACCCATCTGGTGTGCCCCCACACTGCCTACCTTTTCTCTCTGACCTTTAATGAAGGCAAGCTCCTGCAGCTGCAGTCAATGTGAACCTCTGTTGCAGACAGGGTTGCACCCAAGCTCACTGCAGCTGCAGTCAATGTGAACCTCACTGTTGCAGACAGGGTTGCACTCAAGCTCACTGCAGCTCCTGATCACACAGTAACAGGTCAGGATGTCCACCAATTTGTCCAGTTTCATCATGAACCTATCTTTGACCTCTAACTTCACATTGCCAATGGACACCTTCACTGCCTCATCCCACAGTGCCTTCACTTTAGCCCTGATCCTGACCTCAGTGTTGATTACAGGTCCTGTGAATAGAGCATTGGCCTTTCTCCACTGAACCAGTAGCCCTGGAACAATGCCAATGTTAATCAGGTCATTAACTGGGTAATTCCTCCTGTCTTCCTCACTCCTCAACAAACCATACCTCAGCAGATCTCTGGCTGTGGGCAGCTCAGCAGGGGGAAGTTCCCTCCCAGTCCCCACCAAATGACTTAGGTGACACCTTGATTTGCTTCGGGTTCTGATTTCTTTCTGACTCATCCTGTGGACCTGTGAACAAAAGAAATGTCATTGAAATTTGGATAGGCCTACTGATTATGATTACATAAAATTAAGTTAATTGAAATTCTTAATATCTTCCTATAAGCTCAGATAAAAGGTTGTGTTATAGGTACAAGACTTAATTATTCAAAGTAATGACAATTTCATATATCTATCATATCAAAAAATACAGAAAGTTTGGGTCACACACAACATTTCAAATAATTTGAATTACACAATATTTACATTATGAAGTAATCAAAATGGTCAAAAAGGAGGGAAAACACATGCATTCACAATCAAAACTCTATCATTTGTGACCATGTGAAACTTGGAAACCATACTGCACACCAAAAATAACTAAAGTTGACCACACATATCAATGGCACATTGATATACGATGCTACAGTCATATTTATGTTATATTTCAAACCTTTATGGTCAAATATAAGTAGGTAAATGGCTTTTTTAAACAACACTAAAGATATTTCTAAGTTTGCTAGATAATATGACATCATTTGAGCATTAGTAGTTTTTGAATTGTTGACTTTACTAAAATTGACACACCCTAATACAGAATCCTTAAATGGTTTGTAAGAACACCGAATTGGAGCTGATATCACCAAATTGGAGCTAATATTCACTGAATTGGGGCACATTGGTCCATCAAAAGGTGTTATTATGTTAGGATACTGTGTATCTGGTAATATATTTGGTATTACTGATAGATCGGTAACTATAAATTTATCTTTGCTTGTGATGATAGCAAACCTTTCTATCCCACTTGCTGATGGGTCAGAAGCACTGAATCGGAGTGCAGGCGAACTGAATTAGTTAAGTTGATATATTTTCATTAAAGTATTTTCATTGAAATTCTTTTATACCAAAAGATTTCCCATATGTTTCGACTAATAAAATTAATGAAAACCTAGGGAAAATTATTGAATGGCAGGTTAGGTCAACTGTACACCCTTGATGTTAGGTTAAGTTATGATATTTTCATTAAAACTAACAACAATTAGCCATCGATCAGTAATACCAAATATATTACCAGATACACATTACCCTAACATAATAAATAACACCTTTTGATGGACCAATGTGCCTTGACTCAGTGAATATTAGCTCCAATTCAGTAATATCAGCTCCAATTCAGTGATATCAGCTCCAATTTGGTGAATATTAGCTCTGATTCAGTAATATCAGCTTCGATTTGGTGTTCTTATGTACCCATCCTTAAATGGTTTTCTTCCTAACTTAGTGACAATGGTCCTCACACGGACGAGGCAGACTTTCCTGTAATTTTTAAGACAATCAAGAATGTAACTGAAGAAGTTGTTTCACTGTTTGGGCAAAACATACCTTTGATTCCTGTGCTGGGAAATCATGATGCTTACCCAAAAGTAAGTACCTACTTAGTTAATTATTTAATTTAAAAAGTTTTCCTTTTATTATTATTAATCCTAAAGGGATTAATATGGTTTTGCAGAAGTTTAGCTTAGAGTTTTTTTGCTGTTGGAAACTTTTATTAGAAATTTCTTTAACCGACAAGCCTGAATATATTCATGCAGAGATATCCCTTCCTGTACCGCCATACCCGAGTGTAATTGATTTCAAGCGTCACTAGTGAATTGGAGTTTTAATTAAAAATAATTTAATTGGGAGGGGTGCTCATCAATTTTCACAAATTTGCAATGAAAGATACCAGGTTATTTCACGTTGATGGTCATAACATTTGGAGCAATTGTTTAGTAAACATTCGACTAAAAAAGTACAAGTATAAGAAGTAGAACAAAACTGGTGTGAGGCATTGTGAAGTATGCTTTCAGGTACATTTTGACATCATTTGTTCAACAATATATTCTTCCAATTTTTATATATAACATCTGAATTGGCATGACAGTCATAACACATACCGTGTTGTCGAGGAACCAACTTTTTTAAAATTTATATTCTAAAATGAAACTAATAAACAAAACTAATTTAATTTGCTTAACCTTGGTGCTATCGAACCGAGAAAAGCGTGATAAGTGTTTTGGGCGCAACTGAGGGTCAAGGGATTTTCTGTGAGGTCATTAAATAGTGAGGTACTCGCTAATCTAGCATAACCTAACCAACTTTTAACTAATTTAACCTAATCAGGACCAACATATCTTTATATTGACAGTAAAAGTGTTTTTAGCTTTTTTAATGTGCCTCAGTGGTGGTGTGGTTAGCATCGCTGATTACAAATCCACCTGCCCCGGGGTGGATTCCCTGTGAGAACAGGCAGCACGCTGCTTACCCAATTGTTCATCCTTCCTTAATAAAAATAGATTAGTAGATAAATGGCTACCCTTGGTGGCCTAGTGGTTAAGATGCTAGGCTGCTGATTGAGAGGTCATAGATTGAGTTTGGGAAAGGACTTTGTAGTTTCTGATCAGTGTTGGGTCGTGGTTCGGATTCCACATTAAACTGTTGGTCCAAGGGGGGAGCATCAAGCTTAACCTTCATCAGAATGAACAGTTTGGGTGTAAGCAAAATCAAGGTATATAAAATGTTTTATGTTGTGAAGTACCAATAGTGTTACCTCACAAAAAAGTTACCTTACTACATTTGTGATGTGAATTATCACACACACTGAACCTCACTTATGCCCCCTCCCCCACACACTGTAAGTTTCATAGTTTTCATAGTTAAGCACTTAAATCTTTTGTTCCTTATATATACAGATTTTATTGTTATCCAACTTTTGAAGGCTTTGCGTCATTGCAGTTGTAAGTTTCCCTGAGTGAAGTGTATTAAGTATTTAATCTACCATTTTAGTTTTGGTGTTTTGTGAAAGATTATTCAGTACATACTGTAGTTATCGTACAAATTATTTGAAAAATTGAAGATCAGGTAATCTTTCAATTTTAGCTTTAACATTGGTAGTAAGGAATAAAGTACAATACTGTATATTAGGCTGGGTCAAAGTCAAGATTTTGCTTAGGTACATATTGTGAGGTTGATCATTTTGTAATAGTAGTATCCACACCAAAAATCAAGGCTGTGGGACCTTCGCTACCCCCCCTACTGATACTCACTTTTTTCCATATGAATTTGTATGGGAAATAGGCCAAAAATCGAAAATCGTAAAAATCGACCCTAAATATTATTATTTTTGCTTTTGGATGGCCAAAATCGGGTTCCCTGGCACGAATTACATCAGAATAGACCATTCACCAACTTTTTTTTGCGGTCGGGGGGTAGGTGGTAGGGTCTTAAATCCGGTGCTGACTCATAGCACCGGATATAACACCTAATATTACATTATTTTTGTTTTTTTTTCTTTCCAGATTCCTATTTAGGTACCTAGAATGTTAAAAGTTTGTATTAAAATACGTTATTTAATTTTAAAATATCAGTAATAAATAAAATATAGTTAAAATCTTATTAAATTAAATTATGGCTACTAGAAAAAGAAGCCACAATGCAGCCTTCAGATATCCAGCAAAATTTTCATCTGCCATGATGCCATCAAAAGCTGATGTTGTAAGGCACTTTCATTTTATTGTTAGAGAGGAAGAATCTAAAGCACAGGGTAAAATAAGTAAAAATGGTTGCTATAACGTAGTTGTTCAAGATATAAAAGATTTGGCAAAAATTTTCTTTCCCAACAATTGATACAAAGGGAATTTATGTTAGAGTTACTAGACTTATAGAAGATGCTGATAAGTTAACTAAATGCCCTATGATAAAAAGAAATGAAAAATATTATGAAAAATTAAAGAAATATGACGAGATGTTTGACATATCTCCATGCCACTGTTATGATAAAGGCATAAGGGATAGAAAACTTTGTAGGTGTGAACATAAAATACCTATTATAGAATGGGAAGTTTTTATTGGTCAAAAAGAAAGAAAAAAAAACAGTTAGGAAAAATTGATAAAAACTACTACAAGTAATTTGAGAAAGTTAGGCAAAATCCAAAAAGCACAGGAAAGGGAAAAGAAATCAAAAGAAAAATTAAGAGAAGCAAGGGAATTTGCATCATCAGAAGTGATAGATGATGATAATGAAGATGTCGATTTTCAAGACAGAGAGGACTTAGATTATGAAGAAGACTTGGAATTAATAGAAAATTTTCAGAATAGATATACCTATGAAAATTTAGCCAAAACTTCAGAATGAGCAATTGCTTCAGATTAGAACTAAACCTCTAGAAATACTAGGTTTTCCATGTCACAGCCAAAGCATTGAATGGGGTGTGAACTTAGTAACTAAATCTAGCCAGGAAAGAATTGGTTATATTAATCAGCATAAATTTATTTTAAATACTTTAGAGTCTAGAAAAGAACTGCCTACTTTTGAGTGGAAAGGTCAACGGAAGGAATAAAAAAAAACATTAGTTTTAGGTCAAAAATTTTATTGAATTTCTCTCTCAATTTCTAAATTTCTACCAATAATAGCTAAAAATTTATTAATTTTTTTTCATGCATTTTTGTATTTTTAAAATTTTTTTCATTAAAAAATAAATAAAAACTTTTATAATCGAACTTTTGTAATAATAAAAAAATTTCGAAGTAAATCGCAAATTATCTCAAATTTTATGAATTTTCTGAAAAAACTGAAACTGGTAGAGGGGGTAGGGGTCCTCAGAATTCAAAAATATTTTACCAGGGTGTTACTATGATTGATTGAACCACCTCACACTATGTACAGTGCTTACAATAAGTCTCGCGCCTCTGTCTCGTCCGAAGCTAGTCTGTTAGGTATAAAATGGGCGGTCCTTATGGCAGCGGAGGTGTGTTCGGATTGGTGCACATAATTGCTCTAACCCCATCAATGACGTCCATTATTACGTCACTTCTGCTACATTTTAGTGTTTAAAATACAAATGATTAAGAAGCAGAATTACCAGGTTTCGGGATGTTGGGATGGTTATGGAGCAATCCTAGTCATCATAATATTAGCTGGGCATTACATTATACCGTCTCAATATATACTGTAGACCAGGGCTTCTCAAACGTTTTTCACTTGCGACCCCTTTGGATCAAACAAATTTTTTCGCGACCCTTCACTCAATGCAATGTCATAAAAGCAATAGGTACTAACACTATATTTATGAAAAAAATAATATTTTCAAATGTTTCTGCGACCCCCAATAATATTTACGCGACCCCTAGTTTGAGAAGCGTGGCTGTAGACTATAGAGAACGACAAATTCGGTAAATATCCCAAATCAAGGCATGATACCAAAGTTATTTTGACGCAGGTCTAAATTATTTGCTCAAATGCAATGATTGATATTAAGTAATTGTTGGGAATTGTTGTCAATATTGTTGTTTGTGATACATATCCTACGTGAAGAATCTAATGACCAAATTCCTTAGTGAACCTCTCACGCGCTCGCATTTCGAGGAAGTCACGGTCGTCTCATTAATAGATAGTTTATCCATTGTTTTAAGTGGTAACCTATTCCATCTTATAAAGTCATTAGTCTAAAGCAAGACTGGTGGGCCGTGAATCAGAGAAATTTGCATTTGATTTGTTCATCGTAATTATTACGTAATATAGTATACTGTATATAGTAGTATATAAGAGTTTATTGGTAGCATATCATATGACAATTCCCATAAACATGTGATGACCTCGATGTTGCCAGTTTTTATTTTTTTCCTGAAACTATTACCTTCTCATAGTTTGTTTCAACAATGCATATATTATCATCTCCACAAGCGTAGACATTGCAAGAAAAGATTCTAACTAAGGATAAGTAAAGTTCTTTCATGGTCACAATATATGCTTTTATAGATGTCAAACATAAAATATAATAAAATTCTATATTAACTAAATATATATTCGATACACATTTACGTCATGGCTTTAACAACATCAGTATTTCGTATAGCTTCCTCCGGCATCAATAATTTCTTGCAATCGTTGCGGCATAGAAGAGGCCAGATTGTAGGGAATGTTTGGTGTTCGACGTAAACTCTCCCAACTATTCCTCGTGTGAGCTAAAAGTGCTTCAAATGTTCTTTCATTGCGTTGCTCCCATTCGTTAATCATTATTGCCCAAAGGTATTCAATCGGATTCATATCAGGAGAACGTGGTGGCAGAATTAGATTAATAATCTCTGGCTCCCTTTCCTCCTCCCTTCGTAATTCCCCACCCAACCTCGTTTCCTTCGACATTGCAACGCTTACCTCCATCCTCATTCCACTTCCTTCATTAAACGTATTATCGCTTTTACTGTCCCTTCCTTCCATCCTTCAATGCCAGCGTTCTTAAACCTAGCACATAAATTATATAATATGGAATCCAACACCTTAGATCTCTACACATTCATGTTACTTGAAGACGCCTGTGTCTTAGGGGAATCTAAGTATTGAGAGTGGGTTTGAGGGGTAGTCTATAGATTATTACAGATGACCTTCAACGCTCCAACTATTTAAAAATGATTATTTATTACGCACATCATGTGGCATAATACACACATGAATTTAAGTATCTTACACTATAGGAATGGAATTGAATCCTACCAGAGTTAAAAAGTCGCAAAATATGATAGATTAGTTTGTATTAAGAGGTCACTAAGAGAAAAGGATTTGGAGTAGAGCGGAAGGCAGAGAGTATATTTTCTCGAGTTTCGGTTATTATTAACGTTATATGGATACATTGCCATGCGGTGTGATCAGAGAGAGAGAGAGAAAGAGAGAGAGACAGAGAGACAGAGAGACAGAGAGCTTTTAAATCACACCTTTTAAATGGTTTGTAGGTAAGGGCTTCACGTATGTTATTTTAGTCCAGGGTAGTTTATGTGGAGGTGTTAACATAACTTGCACTTGGGACTGTTAATTGTACGACAACTACCATAGCTGGGACTGAGACACGTTATCCCCTGCATACTCTATATATATCTATATACAGTATGTCTCTATATATAAATAGATAGAGTGATCGACACAATGATAATGTGGACGTCATTGATGGGGTTAGAGCAATTATGTGCACCAATCCGAACACACCTCCGCTGCCATAAGAACCGCCCATTTTATACCTAACAGACTAGCTTGGGACGAGACAGAGGCGCGAGACTTATTGTAAGCACTGTACCTAAGAAATAAAAAATGTTGACCCGGCCTACTGTATATGATTTTAAGCCATATTACAATGGTGGCCAAACCCTGGCTTGCGAGCTGCATATGGCTCTTGAGGTTGTTAACTGGCTCATGAGACAATTTTAGTTTTTATTGTATTTATCATAAAAGACAAAATTCATAATACAAATATAATTTTTTTTTCACATAATAAAAAAAAAAAAAAAGGAAAAATTGAATTGACAATAAAATGCGTCATGCGTATGACAGTTTCTTTTGCATGACAGGCACTAAGCGGGATAATTACGTAATTAACACCAATCTCCACTCACCAGTGTCCAGTACCGCTCGAGCTACCCTGTGGGCCACGTGTAGTAACGAGTGAGTGTGTTTTAAAATTGGCTTCTTAGATCAAATAGTGGCTATTTTTCTCAGCTATACAAGTGAAAGTTATACAACCCTTTAGTTGATTAAAATGACTGAGCAGACAAAGTGTAAGAAATGGAAATATGAAGAAGAAAATAGAGTTTTTAAACAGGAGTGGGAGGAAAGCTTTGCTTTTACTGTTAAGGGTGGGAAACCTGTCTCTCTTATCTGCCATGTGGCACTCAATCACTTTAAAGCCAGTAACTTAAAGCATCATCATGAAACTAACCATAAAAATTTTATTACAGAATTTCCTCCCAAATCAGAATTGCGGAAGACTAAGTTAAGAATGTTGAAATCTAGCCTAGTTGCCTAACAGACTGTACTTTCATCATTGTGTAAGACAGCTGACTTAACTACTGAAGCTAGTTTTGTTATGGCATGGAATATTGCTCGTGCTCAACTTCCCTACAGTAGTGGAAAATTTGTGAAGAAGAATATTGCCGATGTTACTGCAATTCCCACTCCAGGTAACACACAGCTTCGAGAACAAATAGCAAGTATTTCTATTTCTCACCACACTACAGAGAGACGTATTTCCCACATCAGTGCTGAAATTACATGCTCGTTGCAGAGTGATTTGAAGAATTCTGTTGCATTCAGTTTGGCCCTCGATGAATCCACAGATATTAAAGATAACCCTCAACTGGCAATATTTGTTCGTTATGTTACTGGCGATGGAAATGTGAAAGAAGAACTCTTGGACTTAATGACCCAAAGAGAAACCACCAGAGGGGTTGACATAAAAAATGCACTTGACGAGGCATTATCAAATGCTCAAGTACCATTGAATAAACTTGTCAGTGTTGCAACAGATGGAGCACCAGCTATGGTAGGACAAAATGTAGGCCTAGTTGGGCTCTTGACACGCGATCCCAAGTATCCTGTCTCTCTCTTTATTCACTGCATCATTCACCATGGTCATTTGGTAAGTAAGTACTTTAGGTATGACAGTGTTATGAAATGTGTTCTAGAAATTATGAATTTCATTCATTCAAATGCAAAAATGCACCGAGCGTTTAGAAATTTTATCGAGGAGCTGGATCTTCAAGATAAGCCTGATGACCTTTCATTCTACTGTATTGTAAGGTGGTTATCAACCAGTAATTTCCTGAATAGGTTTGTTGCACTGTTGGAGCCTATCATTGATTTCTTGAAAAAAAAGGGAAAGTCATACCCACAACTAGAAGATCACAAATGGTTGCAGGATCTGATGTTTTTTACTGATGTAATACAACACCTTCGAAATCTAAATTTGGCACTTCAGGGAAAGGATAAGGTCATTTCTGACCTTACACAGACAGTTTTCAGTTTCCAGAATAAAATAAAGCTCTTCTAAAAAGATTTAGTAACAAAAAATTTTACCACTTTCCCCACCTGAAAAACCAAGCAAACACTTTTCCTGATATTGAAATAAAAGATAGTAAATTGGAGGAATACAAAGGTAAATTAGAAGGACTAATTGATGATTTTCAGTTCAGGTTTGATGAACTAAAGAAGCTAAAATCATGCTTGAATTTCTTGTAAATCCTTTCCTGATTGATGTCATCAACAATGGCTGTCCTGTTACCACACCTTTTGTTATGGAAGCTACTTCAATACAAATAGAACTTTTGGAGCTACAGGAGGACGTGAGTTTAAAGTTGATACATAAAAGCTTATCTGCAGTTGAGTTTTGGAAGCAAGTACCAGAGACAAAGTATCCTCACCTCAGGAAAACCAGTTTCCGACTTATCTCAGTTTTTGGGACAACTTATTGCTGTGAAGCACTCTTCTCGGTAATGAAGTTTGTAAAGTCAAACCATCGTGCTACCCTCACTAATGAACACCTGACTGAGCTTCTTCATACCGCCTTAACATCACATAGCCAGATTTTAAAGCATTAACAGCCAAAATGAAGACCCAAACTAAGTCTTCTACAAGCAGTAATTAAACAATTTAATAATGTGAATATAACTATATGTATGTGCTTTTAATAATTAAATTCTTTTTAAAATATTTTGCGGCGCTCATACATCTGAAAAACGTCGTATGTGGCTCTTGGGTCCAGGGAACTTGGCCACCCTTGCCATATTATTCTAATTTGCACATTTAACGAGTCGTGTTGATGTAAAGTTTATGCTAGAGTATTTAAATTTAAAGCCAATACGAAGTGCGTAGCACATCATTAAAGGAACCATTTCCCATTCTCCTTTGGGTGGGCAGGACGCTTGAACTGGCGACCGAAAGTATTGAAATACCTTACACGAAGATACAAAGGGGATCACAACCAGGAATAAGATGCCTCCCTCAACCTCATGGCTCCACTGTTGTATTTGATGACGAAAATTTGGGGTGTCACTAGTCGTATGTCAAGTGTGATGAGTGTGTCCATTTACACACACGACAAACCATTTTTGTTCCTCGTTAATGCTTTTGTCACATTTATATGAACTCCATATTTTTTCACACATTTACTAATTATATCATTCAGTTTTACACGGTCTGCCTCTACTTCTCGCACCTTCAGACACTGCTATTTTATAACTTTTTCACAATTCACTTCAATCCATTTTGTATTTTTACATTTAATAAAATTACTAGAATGTCAGGTTTATTTTTTTTTGTAACTTATTCTTAAACTCAGTCGTTTCACCTACCTTGACAGTTTCTAGTACATTTAATTGTCTGTCGAGTGAAAAGAAGCTTTGGTTTAATGCCCCTTATCTCTTAAAATTAGAGCTTCAAAACTTTTCATCTTTAAAATGTCTGAAAGTAAAATTTTATTTGTGTGATACTCTGATAAGTTAACATTTAGGCCTATTCCTTAAAATAAAGGTAGCTTGAAGGTAATTTTTTTATAAACTAAATTTTATTTTGCTTATTTTTCTTGTAGAATGTTCATAAAGGAATATTTTTATTTTTAGATTTATGACTAGTTTTTGTCAATACCACTTAAATTTGGATGACCTCAATAGGCCCGAGTGGCTTCATGTTGTCCAAATATAATTAATTTAATTTAATGTAATGTAACTGTCAGAGCTGTACCTAGCGGCGCTAATTAGCGACGCTAGTTAATTATTAGCGCATCCATTAGCGGCGCTATTTTTCAAAATACAGTAGTTAGTGGAACAGATAGTGCCGCTACATTTTTAGACAATGTTACGCGCTAAGTGCTAATATAAATTAAAATGAATAGAGTCTTAGAATGGTATTCTCTATATTACGTTGCTTTTTGTGCATAATGCTGAACGCAGAATGTATAATAATAGTTTCCTGAACTGAGTATGTAAAGGAGGACAATGTCTTTCCAATAAATAAGTTTAATTATAAATATCAAATTACGCAATTTTCTTGAATACCCAATAATCATTTTAAAGATATGATTTTGTTCCCATTTGACACTATAAAAGATAATAACGAATAGTGAACACGCTGTATAAATACAGGGTGAGTCAAAAGTAGCGCCCGATTTCTGTCAGTTGATTGTTTGTTTGCCATTTGTATTACAGTGTACAAGAAGGTAGAAATAAATGAATGACATGTTTATCTAACCATTTATTCGGGGGAAAATTATTACGGAACTGTACCAAGCTGTTTTACTTGCAATTTTCAAAGTGCCCTCCCTCGTGATCGATGCACAATTGCAGCCGAAAAAACAGAAATCGGGCGCTACTTTTGACTCACCCGGTATATATACAAATGCATGATTATTATTAAAAAATAGTACTTAGCTATACATTTCATAAAAATTAGTGCCAAAATTAACATTAGCGGCGCTAGAATTTATTTGCATTAGCGTTAGCGGCGCTATATTTATCAGTTAGCGTGCACACCTCTGGTAACTGCATCATTGTCTAATTCATAGTTAAAAATGAAAAGTAAAAAAAATCTTGTTCACTTCTAATCATTAAATGAAATTTCTTGAAAATTAAACAATATTTGTATTATGATAATAAAAACCCACTCTAATAGACAGAGTTTATTTCCACAACAGTTTCGATGCCCACTGGCATCCTCTTCGGGTGGATACAGAAAAACGAATGAGCATGTGGGCATCGAAACTGTTGTGGAAATAAACTCTGTCTATTAGAGTGGGTTTTTATTATCATATTGTGACTTTCACGTAGAAAAAAAAGTTTTTTTTTTGCAATATTTGTATTGTTTTACAAGTGTTTTTAAAATTAAAATTTAACTATAATTTTCCATCCTTTCAATAAAGTTATCGTTTCATTTATGACCAAACTCATCTGTAGGTATATTCTTGGACCTAATATTTAGCCTACATCAAAAGTCTGAAATTTTAAGATTTTTATTTTTTAACAGGTATTTTGTCATGGAATATGTTCAAATGGAACTTCACTACCAGACATAATGTATTTTTAAGACTTTAGTAGTAAATATTTAAAAATAATTTGTGTGCTGAAAAATGTACTTGGACATGGGGGCCATTATTTGTAGTAAATTTTTTTTTTTTTTAAGTAAATATATTTTCCAAACCTGATTATGCCTAAAAAGTTTCCATGCTTCCAATGTCATATTTAGATTAGAATACTGTAAATATATTATTGCTATATTAAATATCTAAATTGTGTAAAAAATATCGAAAAATATTGTAAAAATTTGTCACTTGTATTCTTTTTTTTAATAGAAAGTTTTGTTGTGTTGATATATATACCATATATATATATATATATATATATATATATATATATAATATATATTATATATATATATACCATATATATATATATATAAGCACACCGGACAAAAAATTAGTCACCCCTCTCAGAATGTACCTAATAACGTGTGACGGCGCCTCTGGCCTTGATAACCGCACGAATCCGGCGAGGCAGAGAGACTACGAGGTTGTGCATGTACTGAACATCGATTTGCTGCCATTCGTTCATCAGCCGAAGTTCCGCCAGAGTCCGTGGGTGTCTATTCCTGCGCTTCACTTTCTGTTTCCAGCCTGAACAACACCTTCGACGCATTCAGGATTAAAGGCTTCATTGGACCTGCGATGTACTCGTCGCCTCTCATCATTGGAGAACAAACAAAAACGGGACTCATCGGACCAAATTACACGTTTCCAATCTGCCGCAGTCCAGTTTTTGTGCCTCTGAGCCCATTTATAACGTGCCAATTTGTGACTTGCTGTTAACAGCGGCCTCTTCCGTGGTACCCTGCTCCAGATGTCCATCGCATGCAGTTCTCGTCGCAATGTCCGTTCGGAAATTGGTCGCTGGAGAACCTCATTGGTTTCTTGGAGCAATTGTTCTCTGGTTTGAAAACGATTTGCAGTTACTAGACGAGAAACATGGCGGCGGCCCCCTATTGTCGAGAATTGTTTTCTGGCCACAGTTACGCCGTCGATTGTCAGTTGATTGCGAACTACACCACTCTTTGTAAACTCGCTGGACAGTACGCGTTGACACCAACAAATTGGGCTACTTCAGACATTTTGTGTCCGTGGGCTCTGCCAAACACGATGGCTCCTTTTTGCCACTGAGTAACGTCTGCCTCACGACCCATTTTGCAGACTATATCCAACACACACTTTGTTCTTCACCACCTCACGAAACAGATCTGATCCTGTGTGCTACGTCACCGCTACTTGTCACTTACCAATGCTACATAGCACCCTCTGTGTGACCTTGAACTTCCTACTATCGGTGCTATTAGGGGTGACTAATTTTTTGTCCGGTGTGCTTATATATATATATATATATATATCCCCCTTTGCTTTGTCTAGAGCAGTGATGCACAAACCCTGGCCCGCGGGCCAAATGTGTCCCCCACGGGTCTTTTCAGTGGCCCCACGGGTCTTTTCAATTCAATGAAAAAGTTAGAATATAAAAGTGACCCAATTTATGACTTAGATGGAAAGTAAGTAGGCTAATACATTTAGTTATTTTCTTCGCTTGGCCCTCACATCAAAAACGTTTGTGCACCACTGGTCTAGAGTGATAGGGCGCATCCCTCTGTGGTGAATGTGGGAATGCATCTTTCTTTGGTGTAAGCCTGCACCCTTGTCGCTTTTCAATCAAACCCAAGCCCTGTCCCTGCCACGTTTCACCGCGCGTTGGATGAGAGTGGCCGCCTTTTAGGCAGGGGACTGGGTACGGGTGTATCTCCCCTGCGTGACATCTATTGGCGGTTGGACCGAGTGTGCTCACGATTCGCCTTTCCCTTGTTGGAGTCGGTGGTGGCTGGATGCGCGCGGGGGATGAAGTTTTCTTTTTGTTTGCTGTGGCTACTTCTCCCCCTCGGCTTACGACTACTGCTTCTCATTCTCGGACTACTACTACTCTCAACAGTCGAGTGGTGGGCAACCAGGCCCTCGAGTCCTCTACCACTGGAAGACAGCATCCTGATGGGGTTGACCCCCCACCCCCTGTGGAAGCGGAACGCTTGCACTCTCCTTTTCCGTTGCCGACCCCAGTCCATCCCTCGAATATGCCCTTGGACATACACTCTCTGGAGCAGGCGTCTCGCCCCAGCCCACCTCAGCCGCCTTCGGGCAAGTCAAGTTCCACCCAGGACTTGCCCCCAAAACCCGGCTTCTTGCTCTTCCCATATGCCCCCTCATCCGCCGTCGGCCCACCTCCCCACGGAGAGAGCCCCGCGGCGGACGGGGAAACCGGCATTCACGGCCATCCTATCGACCGTTGGATATCCCACTCCACTTCGCTGCTACAGCCTCCCTCTCCCTCCCAAGTATCCACAAATTCCTGGTGATCTGGCCTACCTCTGGGTCCCTTCCGACCAACTCTGAACGGACGTTCCAGACGATCCGAACCCACAGCAACTCCACCCGCTGTGATGTACGCCCACAGAGGGATGGCTCCCTCCTCATAAAATCACGCTCAGCCGCAGAGACAAAAGCCCAACTCTGCCTTAATGAGGTCCTTGGATGCTCAGTGTCCGTTTCCCCACACCCTCGCCTGAACCAGAGTCAGGGCACTATTTACGCCACCCGCTTATTGTCGATCGCAGTGAACGAGCTCCTGGAGGACCCCGCACCCCAGGGAGTCAGTAAGATTTATCGCTTCACATCCCGACAGGGAGGCACCCCCTCCCCCACCCCGCGTCTGCTCCTTACTTTCAATACCTTAGTCCCTCCCGACCGCATTGATTGTGTGGGGTATGGGAGACCGCGCGTCATGCGAGTTTTCTGTCCGCCTATACATCCCAGACCCGACCCGTTGCTTTAAACGCAACAGGTTTGGACACGTTAGTTCCGTTTGTCGGCAGCCGCATCAACTGTGTGTTCATTGTGGACAAATCGCTCACCCTGACAGGTGCCCCAACACACCCAAATGCTCTAATTGTGAAGGCGCACACCCCTCTTCATCCCGCGAATGCCTTTTCTTCAAGTTCGAGAAGGAGGTCCGAGGCCTGCAGGTAACTGACTTCCTTAGCTCCCGTGAGGCATGAGACAGGGTGCGGAATCGAGACGTGAGGCCGGGGGTGTCTTACGCCGCTGCTCTCGGCTCTGTCATCTCGGCACGCCGCCCTGGCCTGCCGCTGAAACCCCCCTCGACCACTGCTCCCTATCCTTCCCAAAGGGACTCCTCGCAGGACCCGACGGTCTCCTGTCCCCCCACCATCCCTTCTCTTCACGCACCACATCTGCCACAAATCCCCCAAGAGTCTGGGACCAGGACACCCAGGCCCCATCCACCTCAAACCCTGCCCGAACCTACCGCCCGGAGCGAGTCGCCACCGTGGAAGTCCCACCACTCTACCACGACGAGACCCAATTTGAACAACATCCTCTCCCCCGAGGATCCAGTGGATGCGGCCCTGGCGCAGCTACATGGTGTGGCCGAGGGAAGCTCGGCTGCGCTCATGAGTCTCATGGATCTGCCCTTGCCTCCTGGTCAATGTTCCCTCTAAGGTGTGCGCGTGTGCGCGCGCGCACGCGTTGTGAAACCCGTGCACACAGCAAAATAAAATGCGCACAGGCTCAAGCGTATCATGAGTCACGACAGTAAATGAAGTAATTTCAAAAATATACCGTCACACAAGGTCTGACTCTATAGTCGCTCTTTTAAGTATTAACCCCTTCCGCCCGACTTCGCCGACGTCCGCGCAATTACGCAATATGTTTTTTTTTTTTTACTCTATGTATTTGCATTTTTTTTCTTTTATACATTAACGCATTGAATATAAACCTTCTTTTTCTTATTTTTGCATAAAAATGAATAGTAATTACCTCATAATTCATAAAAAATAAAATTATTTTTTATTTTATTCCTATTTTGTGAATGCTAAAAATTGTTTTGAGAAATGATAACTAAAATAGTCATTTTCAATTAATGTTAGTTTTGTTTTATTTCTTTATTTTGTTGTTTTATTTTACTATTTTTTATTTTATTCACATTTTTAGAATGGAAAAAATGTTTCCTTTTTTAAGAATATATAATACTGTGAACAGTTTTTTAATATCCATTTAATAGAACCGTAATGATCGAGCTATCACCATATGGAAATAATATTTATATATATTTCATTTTGAAGATAATAGCGCTCAGAAAAGTTTGCACAATTTTTCACCATGAATCTAAATGTCTGCACAACGAAAATTTCTTGCGCACACGGACTAAAAAAAATTAGAGGGAACATTGCTCCTGGTGCCATTTTTTCTACCCCTCCACGAGACCACTCTGGTTCACCTCCTTCCACCCCCACAGTACCTGCCCCCTCCTTGTCAGCCACCCTGAGCACGCCCTCCTTCCCACCCGCCCGGTCCTTCTGGTACCCCCTATCGCCACCCAGGGTCCGCCGTGAGACCCCGGACAGGCGGGGAGGCGCCACTTTGGGAAGTAAAGTGCCCCCTCCAGGCACGAACACAGAAGCGCGCCAAAACACTTCTGACCCTCTCGGCCCACGACGTTCTCCTGCCTGCTGTGATCCACGCCTCCGGTCTCGCTCGGCCGACTCGACCCTGCAACCTCTGCGGAGATCGACTGGCCGACCGATTCCTTCCCTGGTGAACGGTAGATAGCCAGCCATGCTCTTGACCCATCCTTCACCTTCGCGAACCCCAGATCTCCCTTCATACTCCAACCTCCTAGCACCTACACCTTTACCCATCCCCCTTCATCAACTAATGGATCCCCCGAAAACGACAATAGTACACTGGAACTGCAGAGGAATATTCGTGAACTATGAAGGCCTTAACTCCTTGGTTGCCACTTCCCGTCCGGTGTGTGTGTGTCTCCAGGAGCTAATCCTGGGGACCAGGCCCATGCCCTGCCCTACTGGATATTCCTGCATCGCCACCCCGTCTCCTACCTGCACTCGAAGGGGGGCTGCCATTCTCATACACCACGCAGTCCCCTTCCACAATCTCTATCCAGTCCCCATTACAGGTGATTGCCGCCCGGCTTTCCCTGGATAGACAGTACACCGTCTGCTCAATCTACCTCCCTCCCCACGCTCAAGTCTCTCGCGATGACCTGGTGGAGGTCGTACAACAACTCCCCAGGCCCATTCTACTACTGGACGATTTCAATAGTCGCCACTCCTTGTGGGGCGACACACACACCACCTATATTGCCCCAACCCTGATTACTGTCATGACCGAGCTCTCCTTCGAGTGCCTCAATGATGGCTCTCGTACATTCTACCATGCCACCACCTGCACCCCATCCTGTATAGACCTGTCCCTCGTTTCGACTGATGCCCTCCTAGATTTCACATGGCAAGTCCTCCAAGAGGACTATGAAAGTGACCATTTCCCCATTCAACTCACGCTCAGTCGGCCCGAGTAGACCGTTCGGGTACCGGAAAGGTGGATTACTACCAACGCGAATTGGGCCCGCTTCCGCGACAATACATATACAACCCGTACAACTGCCCACTTCCCATCCGCCGACGAGTGCATAGCATATTTCGAGTCCGTCGTTGTAGTGGCTGCAAGCACTAGCATCCCACGATCCTCCGCCTACCCACGCGCCCGACGGGTGCCTTGGTGGACCCCAGAGTGCGCGGAGGCCGTGTGCGCCAAGAAGAAGGCTACTCGGCGCTTCTACCGGACGTGGCTCCCCATCCATCGCCCGCCGCACAATGAAGACAGCGTGCCGAGCCTCTTGGCGTGCCTTTGTGTCCGGCGTCACCGCCACTACACCTTCGGCTACCATCTGGAAGAAGGTACGGGGTGTCGAGAGGCGACATGTCCCCTCCCGACCCCCGGACTAACGACGGACTCCTATACGAGCCCAAGTCGGTGGCAAACCACCTAGCTTCTACCTTCGCCGCCGTTTCTTCCTCTGCAGTCGGTTCCGTACCCGCCCCTAACAATAGCCCCTCTCCACCGTCCATAGGCAGCACCTACAACCGGTTGTTCACCATACGTGAACTACAGGCGACACTGGCCTCTCGACGATCCCCTTGTCCCGGTCCGGACGGTATTCCGTACGGCATGATCCAGCACATCCACACTACCTTACAAAGTATCCCGCTAGACCTATACAACCGCATATGGATAGAAGGCGCCTTCCTCTCCAGGTGGAAGGAGGCCCACGTCATCCCTATCCCCAAACCCGGCAAAGATTCCCTGGACCCCACAAACTATAGACCAATCGCCCTGACGTGTTGTGCCTGCAAAATCCTTGAAAAAATGGTCGCTACGCGATTATCGTTCGTCCTTGAAAATAGCAATTCCTTCCCGGCTACCCAGTCCGGCTTCAGACAATTTCGCTCCACCACTGATCCCCTCCTGCTCCTCAGCCGAGACAGACAGGATGCCTTCGACAGTGGACACTGGACAGTTCGTACTATCAATTTTTTTCGATATTCAGAAGGCCTATGACACCACCCGTCGGGCAATGATCCTTAGTCAGCTCCGACATCTAGGCCTCGTCGGAGCCATGCCGACCTTCATCAGGGGCTTCCTTTCCTCCCGAACCTTTAACGTCCGGGTGGGCTCAGTCCTCTCTGACACCTTCGTGCAGGAGGACGGTGTCTCACAGGGAAGCATCCTCAGTGTTCTATGCTTTTCTGTCGTCATGAACACAGTCTCAAAAGGCCTTCCACCCACCATCCGCTCTTCCATCTACGCGGATGACCTTGCGATCTACTTCGCAGTGCGAGAACCGTCCGTTGTTGAACGGCAAATGCAGCTCGCTATCTACCGGGTGGAAAGGTGGGCGACGTCGGTGGGTTTCCGCCTCGCCTCTCCACCCTCAAGTCCAAGTGTATGCTCTTCAGTAGAAGAAGACCTGCAACCCTTCCTCTTTCCTCTGTCACATTATACGGCAATCCTCTTGAGGTGGTACCGTCCACGCGTTTTCTGGGCATGACCCTAGACCGACAGCTCAACTGGGTTCCCCGCCTGAAGCAATCCCTTCGACGCTCTCTTCTTCGCCTTTACACTTCATGGTACAGTCGAAGCTGGACTATAGCAGTGCAGTTTACGGTTCAGCCTCCAACGCCCGCCTCTGTATCTTGGACCCGGTCCTTAATAGAGGCCTCCGCCTCGCCACCGGTGCTTTGCGCTCCTCCCCAGCCTCCAACCTCCAAGTGGACTGCAATTATCTCCCTCTCGCCCTCCGACGGGGTCTACTCCTCATGAGGACATACCTCCGTGCACAGAGGCTACCTTATTCGCTTCTGGGCACGGCGGTTTTTGAACTACCCCCCCAGGGACGGAGCTGGCACTTCACTGAAGTGGTCCGCTCTTTCCTTGACCTTTTCAACATGCCTGCCCTCTCAGTTATCCCCATTTCATACAGCCCTATCAAGTTCTGCAGGGACCTGTGTGTCCTACCGAAGAATACCACGAGCAGGTCACTCTTCCATGAACACGCAACCCAACACCCGGACGCAGTCGCTATTTTACAGATGGTTCCCGCTCGGAGGCTGGTGCGGCCTCTTCAGCAGTGATTCTGTCCCAGCCGCTTTCCCGAGGCGTCAGCCTGCCCCGCGAGGCCTCCGTTTTCTCGGCGGAACTTTTCGCGATTACGGAGGCCCTCGACATTGTGCGCACGCACTCTGCCAGCTCCTTTGTCATTTATTCAGATTCCCAAAGCGCACTTCTCTCCCTAGAAAGATTTAACCCTCCTCACCCGCTCCTCTGTACCATTCAGCAAACCTTCCACTTTTTAACGGCCTTCCGAAGTTCCGACACAAGACAGTCGCCTTCTGCTGGGTCCCGGCTCATGTCGGCATCCAGGGTAACGAGGAGGCGGACCGCACGGCAAAGACGGCCAGCTCACTGCCGGCCTCCTCCCGACCGCTTCCCTTCTCCGACTTCTTCCCGACTCTCCGCTCCTACTTCCGCTCTATATGGCAACGGGAATGGGACCAGGCCACACAAAATAAACTCCACAGAATCAAACCACAAATAGGATACTGGGTCTCCTCATTCTACCGGTCCCGCCATAAAGAAGTAATTCTAGCCCGTCTCCGCCTAGGCCACACCCGCATCACCCACGGACACCTTATGGCGAAATCGCCAGCCCCGCTCTGCCCTACCTGCCATGCCCCTATCACTGTCATGCACCTCCTGGTGGAATTCCCAAACCTGTCCGCTCTTCGTCGCAGGTTTTCCCTCTCTTGTCCGAAAATCCCATACCCGACCGTCTACCCTCCATATTCGCCGAAGGCCCCCACTTTTCAACAGAAGCGATCTTCCTCTTCCTCACTCACTCCCATCTGCTCCATCGCGTCTAAGACCATACCCCTCCTACCCACTATCCAGCAACTGACCCTTACTCTCCACCAACTCAGTAACACCACCTACTTAAAAAGTACAAGGCCAGGGTTAGAAAACAATGTTTATTAGCATCGATTAGACCCATTAGGTCTAAGTTAGAATTAGTAATTTAGGTCAACCAATTTAGCAGGGTGTTTCTTTTCTCTAAACTACTGCATGGTAAAACGTACCTAGCAAACTTGATACAAAAACCACCGTATTTTCACAATTCTTTTACGAGTAAAGTAATGATTTTGATCAGTTTTCGTAGAATTTACAAGAAAATGAAAGTTGTTGATTTATGTAAATCCTCTAAAGCATTTTGCCATGCGAAAGCAATTGTGAGTTAACTGTGAATATTTTGCTCTGGAACAAGTAATGCTCATATTAGTTGTTTTGGAACATCTGTATTTAAAAAAAAGGTATTGGGGATTAGACTTCCGCCTTCACCTTAATATTTAGTTTTAGTTTTCCATGAAGCAAAATATCTTTTTTCCTGTTTTGTGGTAGGATGAAGATTGTTTAATCAAGAACATAGGTTTAGAAGCTATTTGAAAATGTTGTTAAAAACCAGTCTGGAAAATATTTGTCACTGGTTGCGCGTGAGACTAGTGACAACTTTTTTTATTTTTGTTTTCATAGGATGATTATCCTCCTTCGGGAGACGCTTTCTACAGTCGTTATTTATTTGAAGGAAATTGGAAAGAAGTCATTCCACTGGAGGCGCAGAGAGATTTCAGAAAAGGAGGTTACTACAGACGTAATTTGCAATCAGATGTCGATGTAAGTGGTTGGAATATCATAATGAATTTCAATAGAAAATAAGTTATGTTCAAGTGAAAGTAATCTCGCTCCTTTGGTCAATTTTCACTACCAAGTTCCGAAATATGAAATAGTTTATATTTTCGTTCACGGACCGAAGGTTGAACTAAACTAACATTATAACGTGTATTTTTTTCATTGTTGTAAATTTTTAAGAAAAATGCCTTAAATTGGAAAGGTATCATTCTTATAATTGCATATTTGGAAAGCTATTGTAATTTGTAGTTAGTGTGCAATTTTTTTAACCCTTTCAGTTACTGAGACCCTCACTTCCCATAAGAAATAATAATAATAATAATAATAATATATTGTATGATAGTAGAATGCTACTTTCTACAATTGTTTCTACATATTTAATATAGATTTAGTTTCGTTATCAGAAAAGGAACCCAAAATGTTCGTAATTTAAGTGACAAGTTATTAAATATTTGGTTTTGAATAACGATAAATCTTACTTTTTGGTTTAAAGAAAAAAATATTCGCGAACGAAAGTGTTTACGCAAGTTTATTGCAGTATTTTTTTTTCTCACTTTTAAGTGTACGTAAATAAGTAACTTCTTCCACTTTCTCGTAAATTGTATTTTGAAGGCTTATTACACGTGTGTGTGTGTTCGGTCGATAACCCCGTCTTGACGATGTTCCAGTTAACTTTTTCTGCATTTCAGGTTCTCGTTCTGAACACTAATCTTTACTATAAATTTAATGAATTGGGACAAGGACTGAAAGATCCCGGAGGGCAGTTTGAATGGATGAAACGGAACCTCCAGGAAGTAAAGGACTCTAACAAGAAGGTATTGTAGAATTTTTAAGTGTAAGTGTCAATTTTTTTTAATTGAAATTAGGTTTTTCAATGCAGGGAGGAGCCAAGGACGAGCGCCCGCAAACGGTCTGAAGTTGCGCGCTATTTTCTGAAACCAAAACTAAGTTACTCGAGTGTTTCATCAACACTGAGGATAATTGTCGTAATAACCATCCTTTTTATTTTATGGTACTTTAGTGTCAAATAATTGTTTCAGTTACGTAGCAGTGGTAATAACCTGAAAAGAAATGGTAGATTGGTTTATTTAGTTGGGTAAATTTCACTGAACTCCTAGTCCATAAGTTTTACGTGGGTTTTATTAAAAAAATTAAAATAGTTTTCATTGTAGACGTGAGAATGTGATAAAGTTTCAGAAAGTAGAAATTTTTAAGGAACGAAGGAAATAAAAAGGATATTTTTTCTTTTTTTTTATAGGTGTTCATAGCTGCTCATGCTCCCCCTGGTTACTGGGAACGCAATGCAGAGATTCCCTTCTTGAATGATACTTATAATGATGAGTATGTTGATATTGTCAATCGGTATGGGGAAGTGATCATTGCTCATGTGTACGGGCATGTGCATACGGATTCGTTTAGAATATTCGGAACTTCTAATGGTAGGTCGTGTACGCACATTTATTTTTCACTCATCCTGGTGCGTAGAGCGTATAAGTAAGTTCTTTTTTGTGGTTAATGGCTTAATACATTAAATAATTAAATTATGATGGGCAGATCATTTTAGAAACATTATTCGCGTCCCGGAATGGTTTGCTTAAATGATATTATATTTAATTTTGTAAGAAAGTGTTACCTTGACGAAAACATTTTCATTTAGTAGCATTAGATTATGTCAGTGGGTTTTAGCCAAAAAAATTATTATTAATTATTATTAATTATTATTATTATTATTATTATTATTTCAGATAAGTCAAGAAGCGTGGGTTTCCTGGCCCCCTCCATTACCCCATTGTTTCTTTCTCGCCTCAAAGGCGGAACAGCCATCAACCCATCCGTTCGTCTTTACACCTTCTCCCCTTCGTCAGTTTTAAATTATATTCAGTATCATCTCAATTTAACGGAAGCGAACAACTCGACGTCCTCCGAATCTTGCTTGGCCTCGAGTGTAATGTGGGAAGTCAAAGACTGCGAGGAAGAATCCAAAGCTTTGTGGAGAGTATATTATAGGGCGACCGAAACCTTCCGCGTAGACTCGCTACATGTTGATGAGATGACGCACGTTTATGCGAAACTCGTTTCTAATGACACCTTCTTCCAGGAGTATTTCTTGAGGAACTCCGCTGGAATAGAAAACGGATACTGCAATGATACCTGCAAGAGAAATCATATTTGCGCTATTACTCACCTCCACATAGAATCTATTGTGGATTGCTTAAATTATTCTCGTTATAATGATAGTTTAAGCAGCGTGTCGTATACGATTTCCTTTACTGAGGGTACTGAGGATGGAGTTCATTCTCACGTGGTGATTGCCGTGGCTGTGGGTGGTGTTTCCCTCACCGTGATCCTGGGAGTGATGGTTGTGATAATCATTGTGCGGCGAAAAAGAATACTGAATTCTGGCAACAAAACATCCCAATTCGAATGGTTGAATCGAAACAATGGTTACAGACCCCTCAGTAGCATCGAAGCCGATTAAAAGTATCGTGATTAAGCCTTGTAAGACAAACATGTTAGATTTCCTTCATGCACTAAAGCTTTCAAGCATTTTTTTTATCACCGACATTTTTCTTTTAATTTGTAGTTGTAGTTATGCATTTTATTATTGATTAATACATATATATTTTTTTCATGTATTTATAACCTCGAACGATTTTTAGATTTTAAGTTTTTAGTTTTAGACTGCGATGTCGGAATTACCTATTATTCAAATTGTGTTGAATGTGACAGCTGGCGGGTCAGGCACGAAAAACACTGAAACATGGCTGTCAGCTGGCAAATTTACACGCATCGAATATAAACAGTCTGTCGACCGTCAGAGGTCGTCGTCATAGAGACTCGGCCATTCAATCAATTCGGTCATATGACATCGTAATGATCGCATGAGCAACATTTTTAATACGTAAACTGTTCATGATCATAACATACATAACTTTATCATTTTCATCCGCGTCACACACACTAATTTTTTTTCATTATCACTTTACTCGTTCTTTGTTCTTCCGCAATTGTTGCAATGTAGAAATAGAATCTAGAAAAATAACAGAAGAAACAAATTGGAAGAAAAAAAGAAGATGCGAGTCTTTCCTTTAGTTTGTCGTTTTCAAATCAAATTTCAGTAGAAGTAAAACGTTTGCACGACTTTCAACGTAATAAACATTTCGCAGTTGGTTTTGAAGTTGTTACTTGGTGACGAGGGTTAAATTCGACAAGATGTCTGTGACTAAAGGGATTTAACCTTTTGATTTGGAATTTTGTTTGGATAGCCAGAATATAGAGACAAAATGAAATTAATCTTTGAAGCAATGAAAGTGTAAAACGGAAATAAGTAAAGATCAATCCTTCCGTTTTCTCGTAAACGTGTCTAAATTTTTTCACAGACTAGTATTTTTGCACTCTCAGGTCATCTGTTGTTGTGGAAAGATGTGCTAAGACAGGCGCGAAGAAGAGGGCAGCAGCGTGGTGGGATGCCGAGGTTGCATCAGCGGTTGAAGATAAAAGGAGGAAATGGTTGTTCGCGCGGGGTAATTGTGATAGAGAAGAAAGTGTGTATGAGGAAACCCAGAGGTGTGAAGAGATTAGTGCGGCAGAAGCAACAGAGAGTAAGTAATGAGTTTGGAAGTAGGAGTGAGAATTATGTTGAAAACAGGAAATTGTTCTGGAAGGAAGTGCAGAAGTGAAACTAAGAAAGCAAGTTTGAGAGTAAGGGATGAAAATAGAAGCATGCTCACAGCGGTGTAGATGGAAAGAACATTTTGAGAGTTTGAACAAAAGAGGTACGAGTGCGGATGAAGTTAACAGTAAAATGAATCAAGGAAGAAAGGTGGCGGTTGTGAGGAAGCAAAGAATGGGTAGAGAAAATGCGAGATGTTTACGTTAAGGCGTGTTCATACGGACACTTATGTATGGGTGTAAAACATTGATATGGCATGAAAGGGAGAAGTCAAGAGTAAGAGCATTTGAGATGGAAAACCTGAGAGGTGTGTGTGGCGTGTTTCGGATTGCTAGAGGGAGAAATCGTTCGGTTCTATACAGATGTGGTATTCAAAAGTCAGTGGAAATGAAAATTGAGGAAAGTGTAGTGAAGTGGTTTGGATGTGTTGAAAGAATGGAAGATGACAGAGTTGTGAAAAGTGTTTGCGAAGGTAGAAGGAGGAGAGGAAGGCCGAGAAACAGCTGAATGTACATTAGGGCGGCTCGTTTTTACACTTTTTTCGATATTTGATTGGGGGTAGTGCGGAAAAGTTGTGATTTGGAGAGAAAATAAAGTGTGTAAAATTTTTTTGATCTACGTCAATACCTTCCGGTGGCAGCGAGTCCTTAAAAATCGAAAAATAGGTCTAAAACACACAAAAATACGATATTTGAAAAAAATATTCATAATTATATTTGTGAGTATTTTTGAACGGGGTAGATTGGAAAATGGTTTTAAAGACTTACAAAATAAACAATAAAAATTTCAGCACAATATGATGTTAACTTCCGGTGGCGTCTTAGGTGTTAAAATATCCAAAATATTGATTTAAAGCAAGTTTTAACAAGATGTTATACAAATGTTAATTCCGGTATATTTCTGTGCAAACAACCCTGAGAACACTATTATAGGCTTGAATAAATTAATAGCAGTCATTGAACAATGAACATTATATAAAATGCACACTGCATTGCACACTGCTACATCCCCCGTTCCCTACCCTATATAAGCTGGGAAAGGAAGCGACGTTGTCAGTTGTTGTGTGTCACGTGTGGCGAGAGGTTGTGTTATAACTTGTTCATCAACCGTGGTATATCACCATTTACCCGCAGTTAGTTGGTAAATATCATAAATAGATTTATAATGTCTGAAAAGAAACCTTCAAAAGTAACCAGAACGTTAGCAAAATGCCATAGCATCGGTCAACCAGCAGATTTTGTTAATAATGTTCTACCTACTTATGGAGATGTGCTAAGAGCTTATCTCTGGCACCGGAACAACAGAAAAACGACAGGCCAAGATCCTCCATTCCAGATTATTGCCAATGACATCATTTCCAAACTTCAATAGATATGGCTCACAGCTTCAATCCCAACTTTATCAAGGAAAAGAATACATGATATGCTCAAAAACTATCATAATAAGTACAGGACCTTACTTAAAACAGGTAAACTAAAAAGGAGTTCTGAAAGTTACAAAAGTAAATTGAAGTCATTTCAGGAACATTCAGAACAACTATTTGATATTGCTTCTTGTAAATGTGGTAATTGGAATTCTTGTTTTTGCTGTAAAGAAAAAAAAGTGCCCCCAAATGAAAGAACATTTTTAGAAGATCAGCGTACATTGTACGCTGATCTTCTAAAAATGTTCTTTCATTTGGGGGCACTTTTTTTTCTTTACAGCAAAAACAAGAATTCCAATTACCACATTTACAAGAAGCAATATCAAATAGTTGTTCCGAATGTTCCTGAAATGACTTCAATTTACTTTTGTAACTTTCAGAACTCCTTTTAGTTTACCTGTTTTAAGTAAGGTCTTGTACTTATTATGATAGTTTTTGAGCATATCATGTATTCTTTTCCTTGATAAAGTTGGGATTGAAGCTGTGAGCCATATCTCTTGAAGTTTGGAAATGATGTCATTGGCAATAATCTGGAATGGAGGATCTTGGCCTGTCGTTTTTCTGTTGTTCCGGTGCCAGAGATAAGCTCTTAGCACATCTCCATAAGTAGGTAGAACATTATTAACAAAATCTGCTGGTTGACCGATGCTATGGCATTTTGCTAACGTTCTGGTTACTTTTGAAGGTTTCTTTTCAGACATTATAAATCTATTTACGATATTTACCAACTAACTGCGGGTAAATGGTGATATACCACGGTTGATGAACAAGTTATAACACAACCTCTCGCCACACGTGACACACAACAACTGACAACGTCGCTTCCTTTCCCAGCTTATATAGGGTAGGGAACGGGGGATGTAGCAGTGTGCAGTGTGCAATGCACAGTGTGCATTTTATATAATGTTCATTGTTCAATGACTGCTATTAATTTATTCAAGCCTATAATAGTGTTCTCAGGGTTGTTTGCACAGAAATATACCGGAATTAACATTTGTATAACATCTTGTTAAAACTTGCTTTAAATCAATATTTTGGATATTTTAACGGCTAAGACGCCACCGGAAGTTATTAACAGAGTGTGCTGAAATTTTTATTGTTTATTTTGTAAGTCTTTAAAACCATTTTCCAATCTACCCCGTTCAAAAATACTCACAAATATAATTATGAATATTTTTTTCAAATATCGTATTTTTATGTGTTTTTAGACCTATTTTTCGATTTTTAAGGACTCGCTGCCACCGGAAGGTATTGACGTAGATCAAAAAAATTTTACACACTTTATTTTCTCTCCAAATCGCAACTTTTCCGCACTACCCCCAATCAAATATCGAAAAAAGTGTAAAAACGAGCCGCCCTAATTAATGTACATGGTGAATATGATTGCCTGAGAAAGCGTAGACTTCATCTGGGTACGTTGAAATGGAGATATGTTCGAGACACTTTCTCTTATTTTTGACAAAGCGTGTGGAATTTAGCCGTGTTAAGGAGACGGTGCTGGTCCACCTTTTATCTTCATTACCTTCTACACTTCATATCCGAGCATGTCTTACTTCTCATCCCAATTCATTTTGGAAACGAGATTTTTCAGTGTGTGCGTGCGTGCGCGCGCGCAATTTTTATAATTGTTAATTTATAAATTCACTAGAAATTAATTCAGATAAAAATATAACTGGAATTGGCAGTAGAAATTGCTTAAGTTCAAGGTAGCGACTACGACTGATTCATAACTGCCACGTGTTTAGAATAAAGTAAATGCTGTTCCAAAAGACAATTGTAATTCCAGAGCCAAGTCTTCACGAGTAAAATGTTTTGATCGTAGACTTGCAGAAGTGCTCCTCCTACCTTCATAGAAAAAGGAGAGAGCCGAAATCAAGGTATCCGATGCTCTTAAAATAGTTTTTTTTTAGTAATTTTGAAAAGACTTGTGTAGTGTGTAAGATGCATGTGTGTGTATAGTGAGGAATGGAGGGAGAAGTGTGTGTGTTTGAGAGCATGCTGAACTGCTCACAGGGTAGATGACAGAAAAATATAAACTAAAGAGGACAGCAGTGACGGGAGAAATGAGAGTTCCAGCACTCCCCTGTCTCCTGCCTAACGCTCCCACCTGGAGTACTTCTCTTGTGACGTGTCTACAGTCTCCTCCTATTGGCTTGCCTCTCATTTTAAAAGTAGTAGTAATTATTGTTTAGTTGGACACTTTAGGATGGAATTGTATAATATTAGTTTTTGTAACATGGTTCTGTGAATATAATTCGCAAATTTTTATAAGATGATCCATACCTTTAACTGAAGGGTTTATTAATATCATAGCATCGCCACAAGCTAAGTTATTTATCATGTTCTCTATACAACATCCCACTCTTGCCTTATTAAAAGAAGGAACTAATCTATCAAATATACACATTAAACAGCGGATGAGGGAGCAAGGAGCCTTATCTAACTCTGCATGTGGAACCAAAATATTCAAACAATATATTGCCCCATCTAACCATCATAAAGTTTGGTGCGCGTACCAAACTTTCAGTGTACAATATTTAAATCGTAGTGAAACATTCATTCATTCCTAATTTTTTAAATAGAATACTGTACAGTATTGTGATTCACTCTATCATATGATTTGCTTACATCTAATAAACTGTAAATACTAGGGGCACTCAATATATTTTGCCCCTCCCTTTTTTCTTAGCTAAATAACACTGCCCAACAAAAAAAAATTTTTTTTGCTGCTGATTTAATTCTAAGACCTGTTTCTGGATAATATTGATGGGCTGATTTCAAAAATCACCTTAGATTTTGACTGATGAGAAGCTTAAAGCTGGTATATTCGATGGTCCCCAGATAAGAAAACTGGTGAAAGATCCGCAGTTCAGTAACTCAATGACCGAAACGGAGGCAAGAGCTTGGAATGCTTTTGTGGCAGTAGTTAAGAACTTCCTAGGAAACAAAAAGTCTGAAAATTATAAAGATCTTGTAAAGGATTTACTCGTAAACTTTCAGCAGTTGGGTTGCAACATGAGCATTAAAGTTCACTATCTCAACAGTCATCTGGATAAATTTCCAGAAAATCTTGGTGGTGATAGTGAAGAGCAAGGTGAAAGGTTCCACCGAGATATCAAAGTGATGGAAGAACGATACCAAGGAAGATGGGATACCCATATGATGGCTGACTACTGCTGGAGCCTGCAAAGAGATTGTCTTGACATCTCTCATTCTAGGAAGTCCTATAAGAGAAAATTTATCAGCACTGAAAAGTAAGAAAACAAGAAAAAGACAATGTTAAGAAAACTGGTCCCGTGCTTGCTTTAATATAGATTCATTTTTTGCTTATTTAAACACTTAATCACTTTGTGTCAATATTACCATTGTATATTAAAGTTCACTCCCTGCACAATTGTTTACTTTTCCATGCTGATTCTGAGTATGTAAAAACTTATTTTTGAAAAGAAAAAAAATTGGGCATAACCCTACCAAAATGCGATATCTCCAAAATATCCATATTTGATTGCTCGAAAACCTGACGTGATAGGCAAAAACTAAGGTGATTTTTGAAATCAGCACACCATAGTTACGAAAAAACAGGTGTTAGAATTAAATCAGCAAAATTGGTGTTGGACATTGTAATAGACCATGGGACTGAAATGTCTTTTGGGCCGTAAGTTTGGACTTTCTGCGGTTCACAAAACCGGATTTTTCCAGTTTGGACCTCCCCCTCCTTGTATAAAACTGCTTTTAAACGTCCTTGTATAAAACCGATGGTTAACGCAGTTTCGAAAATGGCGTCTGACAGTGACGTGCGTCGTAAACAGAGAGCTGTCATCAAATTCTTAACCGCAGAGAAGGAAACGGTTGGAAATATTCACAAATGTCTACAAAACGTTTACGGAGATGCTATTGTTGATCGAAGCACAGTTGAACGTTGGTCTAAACGTGTGAGATCATCGGAGAGAGGGAGAGCCAGCCTCGATGATGAGCCACGCAGCGGTCGCCTGGCATCGGCGGTGACATCTCACACTGCAACGTGCTAACAGCATCATTCGATCAAATCGGTGCGTCACATACAAGGAGCTATCACTGGAGCTAGGAATTAGTGAAGGAAATATGAATACGATAATTCAGCATCTGCGATACTCAAAAGTGTGTTCACGGTTTGTTCCTCACGAACTGACTGACAAAATCACAAAGCCCAAAGAAAAGAAATTGCTTCTGAGTCGTTGGTTCGATACGAGACAGAAGGGGATGACTTCCTTTCACGAATTGTGACGGGATGAAACTTGGGTACACCTATGGAAAACTGATGAGTGGGTAGTTGGGAGGTAACGAAAATGGTTCACTGAGTAGGTAGGTAGTTAATCTAACAATTAATAAATTCCTTTTATGTCAATAACTGGGTGGATGAAACCAATTGGTTGCTCACCAGAGTTATTCTCCACACTAGTATTTATATACTGTGTGGGAGGAGCGTGCTCGGTAATGGAGATACATTACCGCTAACCAACCGAGGAATAAACCAAGACAACGCTGGTACAAGAAGCCCCGCGAAGAGGAGAACAAAGGAGAACGAAAACGAAGAACGGGGCGAGAGGACGTACCAGCAAAGTACGCTCTCGACAAGACAACCGGAGAAGGGAGAGACTTAACTAAAAGTAAGTGACTAATTGAGTTTTTACACCAGACAGTTAATACATTAAATTAAGCTGGGTCAGACAAGTTAGGCCTACATTGTGGCCTAAGACCCAGCATCAACTCATAGCTTAACAAAGGTGAAGGTAGATTGCCCTAACCTAATCTTGTGAGGAATCCTACTGTGGACCTCAATTTATCTGCCCGCTCTGGACCATTTCCGGAATCTCTAGGCTGACCCCTCTAGGCTAGACTTGATCTACTCTATAGTTAGACTGGAGATATAAGGGGTGGGTTAATTGTGGACCAATTCATACAGAGCATTTTTCGCATTGGTGGTCCGTGTGTGGGGAATTTACAAACCTTAACCTTACTTAACAAAAATTGCAGAATTAGGCTAAATGGTCTAGCCTAAGCCTAACCTGAGCAAGCCTAATTAGGTCTACAACCTAGGGCCTAACTAGGAAACATTTACATTTAAGGAGTCTCATTCTCTTATAAGCTTAGACCTGAGTGACACACAAGTACTTGGGGGGGATTAAACCAAATTTAACTTGACTGTTTTGTCTGTGCTCTCTCTTCTCTGGTAATTTCTTCTTGTCCTCTATTTCATTACGATCCCCAGTTAAACAATTTTGACTTAGACATGGACAGTGCAGAATTGAAAAAGTTAAAAAAGAAAAGGGGGGCAAAGTTGGGAGCTGTTACAAAGGCTGTGAACACTTTTAACAATATTACACAACCAGGTAAGAAAATATAGAGAGTGTAATTATTAAATTAGAAATTAAAAAGAAGGAAATAATAGCCATTAATGAGAGTATTTCAGAGTTAGTTGAATCCGAAATGGCTGAAGAACAATTGATAGACCTTTACGCTGATGATGATGATCAGGTAAGCTCAATTGAACAGCAAATAAGGGAACTACGGTCTCGGTTGACTGACTTAACACCAAAAAAACCTAATTCTGATTTTAATCAAAGTAGGGCTAACCTTCAACAAAATTTAAGTGGCATGCAAAATCCTGAGTCACAAGAATTGAGGGCTCAGTTACCCATTTTGCTAGTACCAACATTTGAAGGGGACACGGTACAATTCCCATCTTTCATTGACAAATTTGAGAATTTAATAGGTAATAAACCTTATATTTCAACTGTTGAAAAGTTTAGTTACTTAACTAGTTCCCTTAAAGGCCCAGCCTATAACCTAATAGCCTATTTACCAGCCGTAGGGGATTCATATGAAGTAGCTATTGATCTTTTAAAACGTAATTACATTAATAAAGATATGATTGTATATGAATTATCTCAACAAATTTTTGAATTTGCACCCATAAAAGATAACCATAGTGATATGGAAATTTTTATACAAAATTAGAAGCTATTATAGGACAACTGGTTAGCAATGAGATAGATATTAAAACTTCATCTTGGCTTATACAAAGCATAGTACTTAGGTGCCTTCCTTCGAGGGTTAAAGATAATTTAATTCTAAAGACGGGAGAAAATTATCCTAATTTAGAACAAATAAGAAAACTTCCCCAATATCCTAATAATTACAACTTGAGAGATTTTCCAACACATAAGACCCAGACTATGGATAAACCAAAGACTGTTCCCAGAGACCAACTAGCTACAGCCAAACAGACAAAACTTGATACTGGGAATCAAATGTGACCAACTATAATACACGAACACCTACATTACAGAACTTTAATGTAACTGCTGCCTCAACTTACACACCACATTGCAAATTTTGTGCAAGTAATGAACACAGTAGTACTGGGTGTGACAAATATTCAGATTTAACCAAAGGGCTAAAAGATGTGAACAGTTGAACCTGTGTAAAAAGTGTACTGGCCAGGGACATTATAAGAAAGACTGTAAATCTAGGTTAAGATTCAAGTGTAAGTTTTGTAAAAGTTTACGACATGTCTCATCAATGTGTGATTCACCAAAGTGTCCAAACAATAGTACTCAAACTCAAAAGATACCTCCCCCAAACAAAGGTAATCAAGAAAATGCCACTTTCATGGGACATTCTGCTTGTTCAAACAATGTAACAAGAAACACTGAGATTCTTTTACCAACTATTACTTTGGACTTAGTGAATAGTGAGGGTAGTACCACTCCAGTGAGATGTCTTATAGACTGTTGTTCTCAACAAACATTTGTTTCAAAAAATGTAGTTAATAAATTGGGTTTGACACCAAACCCGAATGAACAAAACCTCAATATTGCGTCCTTTGTTAAGGATAACTCGGACAAAAATAGCTATAAGACAATTGACCTGGAACTACATTTAGAAAGTAAATTCAAGAAATTGAAGCAGTTATTATTTCTAAAGTAGGACAAAACAAACTGGTTATACCCAAACTAGAACAAACCATAAATCATTTGAAAAACACTACAAAATAGCTGATAGACATATCACTAACAACACAGTAGCTAACATTGAAATGCTAATAGGGGCAGATTATATTAATCTTATTCATAAGGGCATAGTAGAGATAGGTAATGGTATAGCTATTCAGACTCCATCAGGGATAGCCCCTTTGGGTGACCTATCAGAATACAACCTAGACCTAAACCAAAACAGTGCATGACCAACAAATACTATGTGCCTCAACTCAGTCCTACATAACACCTGTAAGAATAGCAACACTTTGAATAATATTATCTCAACTGAGAACATTAATTCATCATTATCAAATGAAACTTTGGATGAGGCAATTCAAACTTTATGGTTGCTAGAATCTGTGGGTATACATGACACAAATCAAACTTCAGAAGATCAGTTAATGGTAGAAAGATTTGAAGACACCATTCAGTGCAAAGACAATAGTTATTTTATTGAGTTACCTTGGAAAATAAATTGTCCAACTTTAAGAGATAATCTCAAAGTAGCTAAAGGACATTTATATAAAGTAATGAAAAAACTCAAACAAGATAAATAATGTAAAAATATATAATGATGTCTTCAAAGAACAGCTACAGAAAGGCTTCATTGAAGAAGTAACAATAACCCTTTTAAAAAAGATGGTTGTCATTATTTAACCCACACGAAGGGTTATCGACAAATGCCCCAACAACAAAACTCAGAGTAGTATATAATGTAGCCTCAAAGACAGTGATAAACACAGTTTGAATGATTGCTTGATTGAGGGTCCTAATCTCATTTCTGACCTTGTGAAGATCTTACTGAGGTTCAGGTTAGACAAATATGCTGTACAAAGTGACATTTCAAAGGCATTTTTGAGAATAAATCTTAAAAATGAATATGATAAGAACCAACTTAGGTTCTTATGGTTCAAGGATCCATTTGATTTGAATAAAGGGTTCATAACCTATAGATTTAATGTTGTGTTGTTTGGAGCCAATTGCTCACCTAGCCTATTAGCATTGACAATTAGACATCATTTAAACCAGTTTAATAACTCTCTAACATTGAACTTCCTTAAGGAACATTTTTACGTAGACAATCTAATAGGCTCAACGACAACAAAATCTGAATTATCTGAAGTCTATGAACACTCTCAAAACATTATGCAACAAGGTAACTTTGAACTTAGAGAGTGGATTTCAAATAATGAGGATTTAAACAAAAAGATTTTAAAGGATAATAATGGTCTTACTGAGCCATCAGACAGAGTTAAAACTTTAGGTATGAACTGGTATTTGGATGCAACTTCTAACAGTCATGATTCAATCTGTACTAAAGGTTTTAAACTTGATGAGTGTTATTTTATTTATTTGTCGGGTTCGAAATCCCAGCTGAGCCGTGAACGGCCAAATTCTAAAGGGCAAGTTCTACCTAAAGCCCAAGTTAAGCTAAATTAAACTTTACGGATTTGAGATCCTATTAGGTCCTACCTCAGGGTAACCTCAGGGTTGCTGACTCGATGCGGGCCTACCTTAGACCTTAAATTACATGAACTTAAAGGTAAACAAAAGGGTACTATTTGTGGTCTTCTTTATGAACCTTGCAACAACAACGCAACCTGGACTATTGCACGATGCAACAATCATGTATCTAAACAACCAAACTGAATTGCAAGAGAGCTCTCTATCAAACCACACCTTTACGTACGACCTTCCACAAACGAGTAGAAAGACGCGCAGCGTCTCAAAATGATGCCAACAGTGTGACCAAACAATGATGCCACAAGAGCTCAAAAATGCTAGCTCTAAATTAATTTAATTTTTCACTAACCTTACAATTATGAGATGGATATATATACACACCTTAACTTAATATATATACAAGCAATGCTGCATCAATCAGCTTAGTCATCGTATCGCCTTGGGACAACAATGGTTCTTCCTCTTCTAGATTTTCTAACACTCCCCACCGAAGCGGCATTGTTGTCATTACCTTCTGCAAGGTTAGCCAAGCCTTCTTCATGAGGCTGTAACTCAAATGTTTCATCTTGACTATCTGTGTTTTTGCTGATTTCTAAAGCATAGAGTTTTTGTATAGGTCTCTTTAACTTTCCTCCTGAAGTCTTTACCAGTGCAGACCTAACTAAATTGTCTTTGCCAACAAACAACTCTTCAATTATGCCAAGCTTCCAGCATTGCCTTGGTCTTTCATCCCCAATCATTACCACTTCTCCCACCTTGATACAATTTGCATTGGAGCCCTTTACCTTGCCTGATGGGTAATAATTGAGTTCTGGCAAGTATTCCATCTGCCACCTCTTCCATAACTGATCTTGTAGCTCTTCAAGGTACCTGAACCGTCTGGTTAACTCTCCTTGAGTGCTCTGGATGGGCTGCAAGTCTTCTGGCACACTGGGGTTTGATGTTAATCGTTTACCACAAAGAAAATGATTTGGTGTCAATGGCTCTGCATCCTGCCTACTATTGTAAACAAAAGTGATAGGCCTACTGTTCACCATTGCTTCTACTTCACATAAAACAGTAGAGAATTCTTCTTTGCTCAAATGAGCATTAGCTAAAAGTTTCTTTAATGGACACTTTACACTTCTCACTAGCCTTTCCCAAAATCCTCCCCACCATGGTGCTCTCTCAACAATAAACTCCCACTGTACCCCTTGGTGTGAAAAGTAGGATTGGAATCCTTCCTCTTTTAGCAAGGACCAAATTTCTTGGAGTTCCTTTGCAGCCTTTTTGAAGGTTTTTGCATTATCCGATATGATTTTATTTGGGAAACCCCTTCTGTTCACAAACCGTTTAAAGGCCAAAAGAAATACATCACTACTTAAGTTGCTTACCAACTCCAAATGGATTGCTCTGGTGGTAGCACAGGTGAAAAGACATATATAACCTTTGTTAGACTCCCCTCGCTCATACACATAGACTGGCCCTGCAAAGTCTACTCCCACTACATCAAATGGGGCAGTATAGACACACCGTTCTCTTGGAAGTGGAGCCACCTTTTCATAATAAGGCTTTGCACTCCAACGCTTGCAAACCACACTTTATGCAAGACCTTTTTCACTACTTGTCTAATTTTGAGAATCCAAAATTGTTGTCTAATCTCTATTATCACTTCTCTAACTCCAGCATGTAACAGCTTATGATGAGTATCCAGGGATCAAAAGGTCCACAAAGTGCCCCAGAAGGTAGCAAAATTGGATGTCTCTTCTCCTCTGGAAGCCCAGAAAACTGTAGTCTACCTCCTACTCTCAATAAATCCTGATCCAAAAACACATCCAAACCCTTGAGCGCAGAATGTGTTGGTAGAACCTGTAATGGATGGCTGGTGAGCAATTCTCTCTCTTCACCAAATTTTTTCTTCTGCATATATACCACCCAGTATTTCCTGGCTTGCTGAATCTCATTACTGTTCAGAATTCCTTCCCTCTTGTTTCTCCCTTAATGTTGTTGGTAAATCTATATACCCATGCTGTCACTCTTAACAATCTTTTCAGACTGCTAATGTCCTCAAGCCTCAATATGGGGTCCTGCTGCATAACTTGACAACTGTTCACAGCGCATTTCTCACCTCACTCACCCATGCTTCTTCAGCCTGGCATTCTCCTACAATAGGCTGATTAGAAGGCCAGTTTTCACTTCCAAGTTTTAGCCACTCTGGCCCATTCCACCACAAACTTGATTGTGAAAGATCTTTCACTGAAATTCCTCGTGTTGGTAAATCAGCGGGGTTTTGGATGCCTGGACAATGCTTCCATTGCTTGGGATCTGTGTGCGCTTGAATTTCCTCCACCCTATTGGCAACAAATGGTTCCATTTCCTTGCCTGACTTCTTAACCAGTGCCAAACTATAGTGGAGTCTGTCCAATAATAGCTTGGAATTTCATAGAGGGCCAAAGACTTTCGCACTGTAATTGCAAGCCGACTAGCAATAACGGCACCCATCAATTCCAACCTTGGAACAGAAAGCCTTTTCAAAGGTGCTACTCTACTCTTTGCAGCAACAACCTGCAACTTACTTCTTCTTGCAATGCGCCTCTTATATAAATACAAGTTGCATAGGCTTCCTCACTTGCATCACAAAAGATGTGCAGCTCCAAATTGTCGGACTATTGTTCAACTCTCCAAAGTACCATCTTGGGATTTCAATGTCTCCAAGATGTGCCAATTCTTTGAACCAATATTTCCACCTTACCACCATATGATCAGGTAACTCTTGGTCCCAACCAAGTCCAATTTCCCAGAGGCTCTGAAACCAAATTTTGACTTTATCACAAATGGAGCCAGGAATCCAAGAGGATCAAAGACCTTCGAAGCCAAACTAAGAGCTGTACGTTTTGTCCACCTTGTCTCATTCTCGGCCAGCTCTACTAAAGATTTCCCATTGAAGGTAAACAAATCATCATCTTGCTGCCAAACGATGCCTAGCACCTTTGCGTCTATTGCCCACAAACTCCTTAATACCAGAATCCTCAATACTTTCTGCTGCATCAGGTACTACAGAGGAATGATGACTCATAAACTCTTGTAATTGCGAATGATTGGTCTGCCATTTTCTGAGCTCCATGCCAGCCTCCCTCATTATAGCTCTAGCCTCCATGAATATCGTTTAGCCATTTCTGTATTATCCACGGAACATAGCAAATCATCAACATAAAAATTTTTCCTTATGTGTTCAATAGTGTTAGGATAGACTTCAGAATATTTCTTAAAATGGTACTGCATAGTAGCTGCCAACAGAAATGGACTAGAACTGAGGCCAAACAACACTGACTTCATTCTATATGCTTGAACCTTAGGTTCATTTTCCAACAAGTCTTTCGTATCCACCCACAGATACCTTACTGCATCTCTGTCCTCTGGTTTTAACTTTATCCGCAAAAAAGCTTGCTTCACATCTGCAGTCAATGCTACTCTACCAAACCTGAATCTCAGTAACAAGGAAAATAAATCTGCATTTAAATTTGGCCCAGCATCCAAACAGTCATTCAAGGACACACCACCTTTGTCCTTGGCTGAGCCATCAAAAACTACCCTCAGTTTGGTGGTAGTTTTGTCTCGCCGTACCACTGCATGGTGTGGCAGATAATGTGCCTCCTGGCTCACCAGCTCACCTTGCACCCTTTCAGCATAGCCTTCCCTTACATAACTTAGGATGGCCTCATCGTATTCAATTAACAACTCCTCATTTTTTCTTAGCCTGTACAATGAAGTCTCCAACCTCCGATTAGCTAGCTGAAGGTTTGAACCGGGTTTGCAAGAATCCTTCCATGGTAGGCCAACTTCATAGCAACCATCTCTAACCCAATCCCTTTTTCAAAGTGCTCTAAAACATCATTGTTCACTGTACTTGCCTGGTTGTCCTTTATACCAATAGATTCAAGTTCCCAAAATGCTTTCAAATGCCTTTCCAGACCATGGCTGTTCTCCTCAATCTTAACAAAGAGAGCCTTAACTTCCATTTCATTGCAATAACTACCATGTAGCATCCAGCCTAGCTTACTTTCAATAGCTACTGGGCCTTGAGATGTACGGACAATATTACCAGTGATGAAGTCCCAATAATAGTCAGCTCCAATCAAAAGACTAATATCTTCTGTTCCCTCAAACTTATTATTGCCCAAATTAATTCCTTTAACTTGCAATTCTTGGACACATGCCATATCTAAACAAGTAGTGACTGGAGCACAAAGTTCCTCAATCTCTACAGCTTGGACCTTGATAGTGGGACTTTGCGGTAACAACCCTTTAACCAGAACTTCTACCTTCTTAAATTTGGTTCGGTTTTGAACGGAACCCCCAAACCCAGAAATTCTTAAATTTTCCCTCTTAAGTTCTTTAAACTTCAATTTTCTGGAAATTCTGGTCTTAATAAAACTACACTGGCTACCACTATCAAACAACACTCTTACAGTAGCTTCTCCCTCATTCCCAATTAATAAGGCTGCAGTTGTTTGCAATAATCCCCCTTTACTTTTACTCCCTTGCATAGCAGTGGCATGTGCCACTGATGTCTCTACTTCTGGGGTAGGCCTACTAAGAGTGTTTTCACACAATAATGGCTGATGCCTACCATGACATTTTTGCACAAAATTTTAAACTTACAAAACCTTGCTCTATGACCTTTCAAAAAACATTTAAAACATGCTGTGGACTTAGTTACCCTGTCCTTCCTTTCCTCAAAGGGTAAGGCCTCAGCCACCTCACATTTATATGACTTGTGGTTGCCTTCGCAAAATATACATTCCTTGATTCCCTTTAATTTATTCTCAGAGGAGGCATGTAGAGCTGACACTGTACCTGGGCTATTCCTTTTTGTGGAAACTTTGGTGCTGTGCCTGCCTTTGTCCTCTTGTTTACCATCCCACTGTGCAAACTCAACTCCCTCTCGTCTTGCTAATTCTGTGCCTAAAAGACTTAACATCTGCTGAAGGGGGATGTACACATGTTCTGCAGAGTGTCCCCTACTTAATTCAAGCAAAATTGAGCTAGGCAATTTAGACTCCAGTGTAGGAACCAACATTATACCATACTTTTCCATTCCTACACCCAAGTTGTCCAGAGACCTAGTTCTAATTTCAAATTCATCATATAACTGCCGTAACTCCTTGACACTATTAGGATTATTAACAGGAGGTATAGTTAAAAGTGCACGGAGGTGGCTTTTAATTAAGATCTCTGGCTTACCAAACCGTTTCTTTAATATATCCCAAGCCACATTATAATTAGCCTCTGTTAATGCTAATCCTGCTATAGTCTTTGCTGCCTCCCCTTCCAAGAGGGACCGCAAATAATTAAACTTCTCCACGGCACTTAACACTTGACTAGAATGAACTGCTGATTGAAAACTGTCTGCCCATCCTTGCCATTCCTGAATACTCCCAGAAAATATTTTTAGTACAAGCCTCGGTAATTGAACTACAGATCTGTTAACCTTAACTTCACAAGCATCATTTGTTGAGTGTTGTGTTTCATTATTAGACCTGGTCTCTAACTGTACTGAGCTGCTAAACTCTTTTGCTCGGAGGCCTACGTTAGTCATATCATCAATAATCTCTTCAAAGTAAATTATGTTATTTTCTATTTCATCCTCTTCTATAAGAGCCTCAATTTTAACATTTACCTCACTTAGAGCAACCTTTTTAGTTTCTAATATGGCAAGCTTCGCAGTCACTAAGCGTAAATCCTCTTGCTCTATGGCAGAATCTATAGTGGCAATGACCTTTGTAATTAGACCTTTGTAGGCACTTCTCCTTTTTATAAATTTGTTCAATTCAGATGCACTCATCTTCAATGTAAACAACCCTTGGGCTCAATACCAAATGAGCTGAATTGGCAGAAATACTTAACCAAACTGATCAAACGCAAATTTTACTTTCAAATAAACTGAATTGCTGAGTCGGGTACTAACCAAACACCAGTATGGAATACCAAATTTTCCACCCCAGGACCTTAATTCAATAATGACCCAAAATTAACCAAACCAGAAAAAATATAGGCCAAAAAAACGACCGACGACTGGCCAAGTTTCGCAATTGGGCGACCAAACTTTACCCTGGGACCTTAATTCAATAAAACCCAAAATTTAACCAAACCGGAAAAAAAGTAGGCCAAAAAACGACAGACGACTGGCCAAGTTTCGCAATTGGGCGACCAAACTTTACCCTGGGACCTTAATTCAATAATAACCCAAAATTAACCAAACCGGAAAAAAAGTAGGCCAAAAAACGACAGACGACTGGCCAAGTTTCGCAATTGGGCGACCAAACTTTTTACCCTGGGACCTTAACTCAATAATACTCAACCCGTCTAGGCCTAACTTGGGATACAATTTGCACAATCAGAACTTTGCCGAAAAATGGTCACTGACTCAGTCTTGGGGTAGAAATCCGGTTCTGAAGGACCATGTTATTTTATTTATTTGTCGGGTTCGAAATCCCAGCTGAGCCGTGAACGGCCAAATTCTAAAGGGCAAGTTCTACCTAAAGCCCAAGTTAAGCTATATTAAACTTTACGGATTTGAGATCCTATTAGGTCCTACCTCAGGGTAACCTCAGGGTTGCTGACTCGATGCGGGCCTACCTTAGACCTTAAATTACATGAACTTAAAAGGTAAACAAAAGGGTACTATTTGTGGTCTTCTTTATGAACCTTGCAACAACAACGCAACCTGGACTATTGCACGATGCAACAATCATGTATCTAAACAACCAAACTGAATTGCAAGAGAGCTCTCTATCAAACCACACCTTTACGTACGACCTTCCACAAACGAGTAGAAAGACGCGCAGCGTCTCAAAATGATGCCAACAGTGTGACCAAACAATGATGCCACAAGAGCTCAAAAATGCTAGCTCTAAATTAATTTAATTTTTCACTAACCTTACAATTATGAGATGGATATATATACACACCTTAACTTAATATATATACAAGCAATGCTGCATCAATCAGCTTAGTCATCGTATCGCCTTGGGACAACAATGGTTCTTCCTCTTCTAGATTTTCTAACAATGAGGAAGCAAATACTAAAAGACAAATATTATCAGAGGCTTCCAAAATTTTTGATCCTATGGGTCTATTCCTGCCTTCAACAATAAAATCAAAGATTCTCCTCCAAGAAATTTGGAGGACAAATGTTGGGTGGGATGATCCAATAACAAATGAAAATCAAAAATCTTGGAAGAAGTTAGCTACTGATTTAACAAAAGTGCAGAACATTAAAATTCAAAGGTGCTGTGGGTTTAGGGATAAGCCCCAGAGGCTTCATGTGTTTGCTGATGCAAGCACACAAGCTTATGGGTGCTGTGCGTATCTTGTAAGCCCTACAGAAAGTCATCTAATTTATGCAAAAGGGAAAGTTGCACCTCTCAAACCTACCCGAACCATACCTCAATTGGAACTATTGGCTGCTACATTAGTCATTAAAACCATTTCATCGCTTAAGGATGCTTACTATGATGTGTTCATAACTAATATCCACGTCTGGCTTGACAGTCAGATTTGTCTTGCCTGGATACGGAATGATAGCATTAATAGTAAGAATATCTTTGTAAGAAATAGGCTAAAAGAAATAGCTGACGCTAATGAAAGCCTACAAGTAAACTTTCACTATGTTCCAACTAAACAGAATCCAGCAGACTTTCTGACCAGAGGTTTATCCTACAAGTTGTTGAAGTCAAACAAAACTTGGTTTATGGGACCTAAGTGGCTCTGTAATACAGACCAATGGCCTGTGGAACAAGTTAACTTGACATTAAATTTAATCTTTTCAAATGAAAAGGTTGAACCAATCACTAATTATGAAAAGTATTCTGATTTCAACAAACTTGTCAGGGTGACAGCCTACTGTTTGAGGTTTGCTCACAACTGTTTAGCTACAATTAACAAACAGCTAAATAAAAATAATCATAATTATACAGAAGTTGCAACCCAATACTGGATAGGCCAAGCCCAACAAAAAGAGTACAATAAAGAGTTAGAATTCTTAATTAATGGGAAACAAACAAAAGAACCTGTACCATCAGTAGTTGTGGATCTAAACTTGTTCAGAGATGAGGAAGGCCTTCTAAGGTGTAAAGGGAGATTAGACAAATCAAAACTGTCATACAAAAGCAAAAATCCAATCCTTTTACCTAGATTTAGCTATTTGACAACATTAATAATCAGAAAAAACACAATGATGTATATCATATGGGGGTACCACAGACACTAACTACATTAAGAAAAACTTATTGGATACCCAAGGGAAGGATCACTGTTAAAACAGTCCTGAGTGAGTGTGTCACATGTAGGCGTATTCATGCTAGGCCCTATAGGAAACCAAATCCTCCTGCTTTGCCAGAGGAGAGAGTTACTCTCAACAGACCCTTTGAGACTGTAGGCATTGACTATACAGGAGCATTGACTGTAGGGGTGGGTGACACTGAACAAAAAATGTACATTGTACTGTTTACATGTGCTGCCTCACGAGCTGTTTATTTGGATGTTGTGGAGGACCTTACAGCAGAATCTTTTGTTGCTGTCTTTAAGAGATTCTGTGCACGACATTCAGTACCAAAGACAGTTTGGACTGACAATGCTACATATTTCAAAGCTGGTGAACAAGTCATCCACGACTTGTTAAGCAATGAAATCACACAAATATATAAAAAATTCAAACATAAAGTGGAAGTATATTCCGGTTGCCTCTCCTTGGTATGGTTCTATCTGGGAGAGGAATATACAAACAGTAAAGAATTGCTTGAAGAAAGCAATTGGCAAAAAACAGATACACTTATTTGGGTTACTCACTCTCCTGGCTGAGATTGAGAACATCATTAACAATAGACCACTCACTTATGTGAGTGACAACATTAATGACCCAGAACCATTAACTCCAAATCATTTGATTCGGGGAGAACAAGTTAGTCTCCTGCCGGACTACAATATAGACTCTTCAGAAGACCCAAACTGGACTCAACGACATGATGAGCTCCAGACTAAGTTACAACATTTAACTAGAGTTAAAGCTCATTTCATTAAACAGTGGAAAACTGAGTACTTGATGGGTCTAAGGGAGAGACATAAACAAATGACTAAGAAGGATTGGTCTGACACAATTAAGGTAGGGGACCTTGTTCTCATACATGACAGTACTCCAAGACAATACTGGCCTCTGGCTAGAGTTTCAGAACTCAGACCAGGGGCAGACGGGGTAACAAGAGTGGTCAAATTAAGGACTTCAACGGGTGACACAACAAGAGACATTTCTCTTTTGTACCCTTTAGAGTCTGGACCCAAAACAATGGACTTTGGAGAACCTTCTCCACTGACAGTAACAACTGGAGACACTGAACTTCCAGTAACTATTCCTTTGACAGTAGGAGTGGTAACGCATCCTACTACAACATTGACAGACACAAGACCTCAGCGACAAACAGCATTAAAGGCGCGACTATTTTTACAACAAAAAATAGATGCTGGGGAATTGTAATTTTATCTTCTAACTTTCATTTTTTCTTTTCTTATGGTAAAGACCATAGACAGTTTCATCCTATGGATGTATATTTTCTCTTCTAATTAAATGCTACACCTTCTCCATGAGAAGGTGAGGATAGGCACTGTTAATCAGATTAACAGGCATTTACAGTTAAATAGTTAGCTAGTCTACACTCAGACAAAAATTGGTGACAATGACACCAAAATTTTTATCTCCCGGGGCCCCCAGTATATGGAAAACTGATGAGTGGGTAGTTGGGAGGTAACGAAAATGGTTCACTGAGTAGGTAGGTAGTTAATCTAACAATTAATAAATTCCTTTTATGTCAATAACTGGGTGGATGAAACCAATTGGTTGCTCACCAGAGTTATTCTCCACACTAGTATTTATATACTGTGTGGGAGGAGCGTGCTCGGTAATGGAGATACATTACCGCTAAACCAACTGAGGAATAAACCAGAACAACGCTGGTACAAGAAGCCCCGCGAAGAGGAGAACAAAGAGAGAACGAAAACGAAGAACGGGGCGAGAGGACGTACCAGCAAAGTACGCTCTCGAATGAGACAACCGGAGAAGGGAGAGACTGTAATAACTAAAAGTAAGTGACTAATATGAGTTTTTACACCAAACAGTTAAGAACATTAAATTAAGCTGGGTCAGACAAGTTAGGCCTACATTGTGACCTAAGACCCAGCATCAACTCATAGCTTAACAAAGGTGAAGGTAGATTGCCCTAACCTAATCTTGTGAGGAATCCTACTGTGGACCTCAATTTATCTGCCCGCTCTGGACCATTTCCGGAATCTCTAGGCTGACCCCTCTAGGCTAGACTTGATCTACTCTATAGTTAGACTGGAGATATAAGGGGTGGGTTAATTGTGGACCAATTCATACAGAGCATTTTTCGCAACACCATTTTGAACCTGAAACAAAACGCCAATCCATGGCGTGGCATCACGCAGACTCCCAACACAAGAAAAAGTTCAAAATGGCTCCCTCTGCAGGAAAGGTTATGGCCACCATCATCTTGGACATGAAAGGGGTGATTCTGGTGGACATTATGAAGAAAGGACAAACAATCAACTTGGAGGCATATATTGCTACCGTACAGAGACTCCAGAGACGTATAAAGCGAGTTCGACCGGAGAAAAAACCGGAAGACGTCCTTCTTTTGCACGATAACGCAAGACCACACAACAGTTTGCAAACAAGAGAGGCCATCACAAAAATGCGCTTGACTGTGTTACCCCACCCTCCATACAGCCCGGATCTGGCATCTTCAGACTTCCATTTGTTTGGGCCAATGAAGGATGCTATTCGTGGAAGAAAGTTTCAAAGTGACGATGAGGTTGTTGTTGAGGTTAAAAGGTGGCTCCAGCGGAACCCAGCGAACTTTTACGAGCAAGGAATAAAGGCCCTTGTTTCGAGGTGGAGGAAAGCCGTAGAAAAGGATGGAGACTATGTGGAAAAATAAAAACTTGTAAAAAAAAGTATGAACTACTTGTGTACAAAATTTCTGGAACTTACAAGGAAACTTAGAAAAAAAAAAAAAGGTGGGGCAAAATATATTGAGTGGCCCTCGTAGTTGAATTACTGTCTATATTTAAATACGCTCTCCTTGAAGATATAAATGCACAGATCAGTTGAATGGGTCCTTTTAAAATCACACTGATTAGGAGACGCCCTTAAATAATAATTTTGTCGGCGTAGCAAAGGTTTAAGTAGTTATGAAAGAGAAGCAGGAGGCAAGATCAATAGGCTCGTTAAATATTGGTGGATAGAATGTCACCATAATTATTTTTGACAAAGGGTGTGATATGTACAGTGCCGTATTAAGGATTTTTGTGCCCTGGGGCCAAAATATTCTTGGGATCCCTCAACAAGACATCTTTGAGTCATGTAAATTAATAAAACCATTTATTTCTAAATCAAATAATGCAAGTTTTACACAAATACCAAGCTGCTACAATTACACCAAACCAATTACATAACTGCAAGTCCACTACTAATCTACCAAAGTTGGTCACAAAATCATCCACCACCAGGAAACAAAAGTGTTTTGAGCTGCTTCATATCACTAAATTTTCCAATCACGAGCTCAGTATTTAAATTCTGCAAAATATTCTTTTCTATACATAACAATGACAGACTTTGCAATTTCTTTTAGGTTAGCATTTGACGTTAACATTTTTAATCATGCTCAAATGAGAAAACGAACACTCCGCAGTTGCATTTGACATCATCAAACGCAAATAAATGCGATAAGCAATGAAAGCATTTGGGAAAACAGCCCTCAATTTGTGAATTTCCTGTAGTACTCCTAATGGACGAGTGTCAGCTAAAGCGTTTTGTTTGACAAACACTACAAAATGCTGAAACTCAAATGGGAAGTTGGCCTCAAAATCATTTGGGTAATGGACTAGCCAGATTTTTTGTTGCTTTTGATGCTTCCTTTGAAGTTAGTTGAGAGATATTGTTGAGCATTCCAAATTTATCATTGATATCATTATAAACCGGCCCCAAAAACAGCTGGGCCCTGGGCCCCCCCCTAGACCCCCTTAATACGCCACTGGATATATACCCTCATAAACATGGCAGGAAAATAAAATTGGCATTTTTTATGAGGAATTTTTTTTCACACTTTTTCTAGTTTCTCTGAACTGCTATTTCAGTACTAATGTAATCCTTTGAGTTAGCCATATAAACTGAAATGAATAAAAAAAAACTTGTCTGTCTAAAAAAAAAAGTAACCACGCTTAAATTATTTTTTGCGTACGTGTAGTAGTAGTAGTAGTTATTATTATTATTATTATTATTATTATTATTATTATTATTCAACAAGAGACAACTCAATCCTTGCTCTTCTCAACATTCTTGGTGTGTCATTTTCTCGTGACTTTTCCTGGGAAGGTCACATATACTGCCTATCTGAAACAGCGTCTAAGAGCTTGTGTGTGCTGTACCGGCTGCGCAGTTTCTTCACCCAAACTCAGTTGCTGTTTCTCTACAGGGGTCTTATCTGCCCCCGTATTTTTTTACGCAGGAAGGAGGGGCCAAGGGCCAATGACCGCAAAAGCGCGCACCCCTACCCCGATGCAAGAAGAAGAAAACCAAAATCAAGGTCCAGAGTTTGAGAGGTCCCTGGACACTGCGTTTGAAAGATTGGAGGTCATTGACGGGGTGAAAGATGGATCGAGGAAGATTGTTCTACAGTTGACCGGTTGAGTAGATGAAAGGTTGAAAATACTGATTTAACCCTCGCGTTAGACTCAGGCAAGGGTTCTTAACCTCTGGATCGCGACCCAAACTTGGGTCATTAAATTGTCATTTATTTATGTTATCCCTAATCATTTTACCATTATTACTTATTTTATTATCTATTACCAATGAACTGTTTGAAGGCATTGGTCGCCGAGCTAGCCCCGAGACTAGAATTTGGATCGCAGCCTAAAAAGGTTAAGAATCCCTGAGTTAGAGAGAGTTGGACAGAAAAGGAATGAGAAAGTGTCGAAAGTCTGGTGCTGCTGCGTCCTCTCCTTAAAGGAGGAGGCGTGGTGTAGTTAGAGAGAGTTCAGAAGAGGTGTGACCGTTATAATAGCGACAGTAAAGAGAGAGTGAGGCAACACTGCGGTGAAGAGAAAGGGATTGAAGACAGTGAGTAAGAGGCGGGAATTGATGAGACGAAAAAACTTTTATTCCACCCGGTCAAGTAGGGCTGTGTGGGTTGAGCCACCCGACACGTGAGAAGCATACTCCATACAGGGATGGACGACGAGACCCCTGTACAAAGAGAGCAGCAACAACTGAATGGGTGAAGAAACAGCGGAGGCGGTACAGCACACCTAACCTCTTAGAAGCTGTTCTAGAAAGAGAGTATATATTATTATGATCTTTCCATGAACGATCTCGAGAAAAGGAAACGCCAAGAATGTTAAGAGAAGAGGAAGGATTGAGTTGTATGTTATTGAAGGTAAGGGCAGTGCTGTGCCTGTTAACGCTAACTTCCATAAAATTTAGCGCCGCTAACGTTACCGCTAATCATTTCAACAGTTGTCGCCGCTAACGTTAATGCTAACTTTTTCTGAATTCACCCCAATTTATATATGTTCTGCCTTTCGTAATTTACTTGCATATATTAGCACACCTTGATATAATTGGTTGCTAAAATACAAAATGTGACGTTATAGTCTACGAAAATGAAAACATTTTTATGTAGGAGTCGAGTTCCTTTCGTATATATTAATAGGGAAAACAAACCAAGGGAAGAATAAATTCTCTTAAATTTATCAGTCTGTATTTAATTCAAATGCACAAACTGAAACGAAAAGAAATGATAAAATATTGACAAAGAGAGTAAATGCCCCATTCATACAACATATTACAATAAAAATGGATGTCGCTGAAACAGCGATGTGGCGAATTGCATTAATTTTGAAAAAAAAACAAAAAAAACCTCTACATGCTGATGTCATGTTCAACTTGCAGTTAGTGCTGCCTCAGTCTTTTATAATAGAGACTGCTGTGCTGTCAGTGAAACAAATTTTAGAAGAAGTGGTTTTGAAAAATTAGCGATTAGCGGTTAACGATTGACTTTCTCTAAAAACTTAGTGCCGCTACCTGCTTCGCTAACAATTTTCAAAATTAGAGCCGCTAATTCCAGCAATGGGTAAAGGGATAATCGTGTGGAAGATTATGATAAGTAGATAGATGGAGGAACTGAGTTTTTGAGGCATTGAAAGCCACAAGGTTTTCTCTGCCCCCAATCAGAGATAGCAGAAAGATCAGAGGTCAGGTGCCCCGATAGCCGCCCTACGCGAATCATGAAGTGACTGTTGTGAGGGACGCTTTGTGAAGCGGGTGAAGTGAAGAGTGGAATCATCGGCATGGGAGTGAATAGAATAGAAAGTGCTAATTAAAAGATCATTGATAAATAAAAGGATAAGAGTGGGTGACAAGACAACCCTGAGGAACATTACTGTTGATAACTTTAGAAGACCAGTGGCTATCTTCAATCGCAGCTATAGATCGGCCAGAAAGGAAATTAGAGATGAAGGCACAGATAGAAGGATAGAAACTGAAGGAGGGCAGTTTCGAAATTAAAGATTTGTGCCAGACTCTATCAAAAGCTATTGAAATGTCTAGCGCAATAGCAAAAGTTTCACCGAAATCTCGAAAGGAAGATGACCAAGAGTCAGAGAGATATGCAAGAAGATCGCCAGTAGAGCGTCCCTTGCGGAATCCATACTGACGATCTGAAAGAAGATTGTGAGAAGAGGTGTTTAAGAATCTTCCTATAAAGGATAGATTCAAAAACTTTAGAGAGGCAAGAAATAAAAGCAATTGGACGATAGTTGGAGGATTGAGAGCGGTCACCCTTCTTTGGGACAGGCTGAATGAAAGCGAACTTTCAGCAGGAAGGAAAAATACCAGATGAGAGACAAAAGACGAAAGAGTTTGCCTAGGCAGGTTGTCAGCACACAAGCACAGTTCTTAAGAACAACAGGAGGAACCATCAGGACCGTACGCCTTTCTGGAGTTGAGCCCAGATAGGGCAGAAAAAACATCTTTGGAAGAGATTCTAATTTCAGACATGGTAAGGTCATGGGGGGATGGAGGAACAGAACTGGAATTGTCTAGAGTTGGGTTGGAAGCGAAAATTTGAGTGAAGAGTTCAGCTTTATCAGGAGAAGAGATGGCAACTGAGCCGTCGGAATGAAAAAGAGGAGGGAAAGAAGAGGAAGTAAAGTTGTTGAAGAGGTTCTTAGCTAGATACCAGAAAGAGCGAGAAGAATTAGAATTGGATAGGTTTTCACATTTTTGTCTGATGAAGGAATTTTTGGCGAGTCGAAGAACAGATTTTGAACGATTCCCGGCAGAAATATAAGCTGAGTGAGTGTCAGGACTTGGATGGCGATGGAAAGACTTCTCTCGATTGTGGATAGTATTGGAACAAGTAAAGTTAAACCGAAGTTTTTTTGTATTAGTAATAGGACTAGAATATGGAATGTACACCTCCACCCGAGAGAATCACCTCCGTGATGCGCTCAGCATAATCGGAAGGACCCCGGCCACGGAAGCAGTAATCATTCCATGGGAAATCAAGAGAAGTACTGCCTAAGGGCCTCCCAATCAGCGGCGCCAACGTGCCAAAGGTGCCTCCTCTTGGGAGGATCCAAAGGTCGAATTGGAGCGATAGGACAGGAAACAGATATAAGATTGTGGTCGGAGGAGTACAACGGAGAAAAAGTTTGACAAAGTAGAAGGATGAAAGGTAAGAAATAAATGCAGAATGTTGGACCTATCTCCAAAACGATCAGGAATACGAGTAGGGTCCTGTAGAATTTGCTCTAGGTCATTTAGGATAGAAAAATTGAACTTGTTCACCAGGGATTTTAGTGAAATGGGAGGAAATGCTCGCTAAAACCCAGAAAAATGTCGAAAGTAACTTTTGAAGTAATGAGGAACTAGTTACGTTTTGAGACAGCAACTAATAAATAATAACTAGTTACCTTTTTAAGACTAGTAACTAAGTAGTTACTTATTTGAGGCAGTAACTAGTAACTGTCGCAACATTGTAAATAACATGCATGCAAGGTTATAAAGATACTCTGTAAAGGAAAAATTTATTAGAAGCGGGGAACATGAAAACTGTATAATGAGCCAAAGTAGAAGATTTAGTCATAATAACTTAGTTCTGTAATGATTATAGGCCATTATGATAGTTGCTTAAGCAAGTATATACAGTATAATGTACAGTGACGTAGCCAGAAGTATATGAAGGCAGGGACACCCTTGTTGCTAAACTGAAGGTTGAAAATCTTAAGAACATGTCTTTTATAATAGGATAAGCACTTACTTGCAAACTTATGACAATCAATTTGGCTTTAGAGTGAAACATGGTACTGACATGTGTATTTATATGCTAAAGGAAGCCGTCCTTAAGTAAAAGATGTCAAACAGCACTGTATATTTCTGTTTTTTGGATGCATCAAAAGCATTTGATAGAGTTAACCATCACAAACTTTTCAAGAAACTCTTGTGTCGAGGGGTACCTAAATATATACTTAGGATACTTGCATTCTGGTATACAGAGCAGACCATGTATGTAAGATGGAAAAGCACTGTATTACCAGGTTTTAAGGTGACTAATGGTGTTAGGGTGATAATATACCTCCTTGCCTATCTTTTCTGTATATACATGAATGACCTTACCAATGAACTAAAAACTGCACGTACTGGCTGTGTCATTGGAAAGGAAAAAAATTAATCATTTAATGTATGCCGATGACCTTGTTCCTCTGTCACCCTCTCCCCATTTGGCTGAGAGTACTATTAGAGGTATGTGAACAATATGGTATAGAAAATGACATCACCTATAATGGGGCAAAGAGCTGTATTTTGATTTTTAGGTGTAATGTACTGAAACATGTATCATGTGGGTCTTTTGAAATGAATGGTCAGACTATACCTGTCAAAGACACATGTAAATACTTAGGTCATGTAATTACTCACGAGCTGCGAAATGAAATTGATATTGAGAGGCAACGTAAAAAGCTGTATGTACAGGGTAATATGCTAATAAGAAAATTTGGTATGTGTTCAGAATCAGTTAAAATTTATCCTTTTAGAACTTACTGTACTGCATTGTATACTGTACATCCCATCTGTGGTGGAATTATACAAAAACTGCTATGAATAAACTCTCTGTTGCTTATAATATTATTTTTCGTATCCTACGTCGGGAACCAAAATGGTGCAGTTCCAGTTTTATGTTTACTACGCGTAACCTACCTACCAGCCAACTGTTAATCCGGAAGAATAGGCTGTATATAATTTCATTACTAGGGTGACCCAAAGCTGGGCACAAACCGTTAATCCGTTAATCGTTAATTAACGAAGTTAACTTTTTCGTTAACGATTTAACTTTTAAGTTAACTTTGAAAATCATTATCGGACTAATTAACTTCCGTTACATTTAACTTCCGTTAACTCAAGTCCGTTAACCCAAAAAATTCATAAATAAAAGTTTAAAAGTTTCTATTATTTTCAGTGCTGAGCAGGTGCGCAATTAATCCGCCACTGTTAATAGTGATGAACGAATTTCCATTTCCGCAGTGCAAAATCAGGCGATATATTTGTTTCCGTCGCCACAATTTGTGTCTTACCAAATATGGTAGTTATTTATGGCATTGGTTTGAGCAAAACATGGTCGACTGTAAAATCAGGCGGAAAGATTTGCCATTTGAGTTGAATGTTTCAACTTCTTTCAAGAAATATCACGAGCATTTTAAGGCACTTTCAATAATATATATGTAACAATTACAATAAATAACTACATTCGTTTCATTTGCAGTCTGTCTCTTGCGCAACATGTTTGTGCTAGTGAATATTTAAAAATAATCGTTGTCAAGTAAGTCATTTATATTTATAATATGTCTGTGAGTACCTTATTAGTAGTCTCCTTGATACATTTCAAGAACCATAAAACTGATCAGGTAAGATTTCAATTCTCATGTCACTTTGATGACATAAATTAAGTCAATTGATGTCTTACAATGGGAGCGTTTTCACTTTAACCCTTTATGTCCTGGCGGTACTTCTAGGTACCACATCTTTAAAATCTCCATAATTATTTTTCTACCCGGTTTTTCCAGGGTGAGGAAAAGCATGGAGGGTACAGTCGAGGAGGCCATGAAGCAGCAGTCCAACGAAGTGGGCAGCAACAGTGGGGGCAGCAACAACGAGGAGGAAGAGGAGGATGACTTCTTCAGTGCTGTCATCCCGACAAAAGAGAGCAGCAGAAGCCACAGGTCACTCAAGGGCAAGGCCCAGAACTTGGTCAAGACCTGGCTGGAGACCAACTCCAAGGACTTGCTGACAGATGCTGCCTTCTTGGGTGAGCAAGTGTTGGTGGACTTGTTCATCAAGTTCAACACAGCCATCCCCTCCAGTGCTGCAGTGGAGCGTTTGTTCTCTATGGGCAAGGACATCCTGAGGGCCAAGAGATCATCCCTCTCTGATGAAAACTTTGATATGCTAATTTTCATGAAGGGCAACATGCATCTCATGGACAAAATGGAGAACGAGAAGAAGAGGGAAAATTAAATTATATATATATTGTGTTTTTCATTTTTTTTATAATAAAAGTTAACGTTAACGGTTTATCGGTAACTTCCGTTACATGTTTAACGAATTAACGGATTAACGGTTAACGAAGTTAACTTTTTGGTTAACGGATTAGCGGTTAACGAAGTTAACTTTTTGGTTAAAGGTGCCCACCACTGCTAGGGTCCAAAACAACTCTAATGTGTTATTGTACAATGTCCTGTCTTCAGATACTGTGTACCTCTCACCTATATGGCAGTCTTGGTTCAGACAACTGCCGGGTTACAATACCTTATTTTTGTAATGTAGCAAAGATTATATATGCATATTAAGTTGTGTTATAATAAGTGTTGTAGCAAGTGGCTATGTTATTGTTAGAAAATCTAGAAGAGGAAGAGCCATTGTTGTCCCAAGGCGATATGAGGACTAAGCTGATTGATGCAGCATTGCTTGTATATATTAAGTTAAGGTGTATATATATCCATCTCATAATTTTAAGGTTAGTGAAAAATTCACTTAATTTAGAGCTAGCATTTTTGGGCTCTTGTGGCATCACTGTTTGGGCACTCTTGTGGCATCATTTTTTAGGGGTACTGCGCGTCCTTCCTACTCGGTTGTTGAATGCGGCACTTACAGGGCGTGGTCTTATAGAGAGCTCTCTTGCAATTCAGTTTGGTTGTTTATATACAAGATTGTTGCATCGTGCAATGGTGCAGGTTGTGTTGTTGTTGCAAGGTTTAGAAAGAAGACCATAAATAATGCCCCTTTTGTTTTTTATCTTAATTTTATGCAACTGAGGCCCAAGGTAGGCCCACATCGAGTCAGCAACCCTGAGGTAGAACCTAATAGGACCTCCAAGTCCGTAAGGTTTTAGTCTAGCTTAACTTGGGCTGTAGGTTAAACTGGCCTTTCAGAGCTTGGCCGTTCACGGCTCAGCTGGGATTCTGAACCCAATAAAATAAAAAATAAAACTTATCAAAGGCTTTCTGAAAGTCGAGATGAAGTATATCAATCGCCCTACTCTTATCATTCTCACTCCACATGACGTGGAAAAACTTAAACAGGTTGGTGAGACACGACCTATGCCGTCTTAACCCGGTATGTTAGGTGTTATTATTTTTTTTTATTGGGTTCAAAATCCCAGCTGAGCCGTGAACGGCCAAGCTCTGAAGGGCCAGTTCAACCTACAGCCCAAGTTAAGCTAGATTAAAAACTTACGGACTTGGAGGTCCTATTAGGTTCTACCTCAGGGTTGCTGACTCGATGTGGGCCTACCTTGGGCCTCAGTTGCATGAATTTAAGATAAAAAACAAAAGGGGGTACTATGTATGGTCTTCTTTTTAAACCTTGCAACAACACAACCTGCACCATTGCACGATGCAACAATCTTGTATCTAAACAAACAAACTGAAATGGAAGAGAGCTCTCTATAAGACCACACCCTGTAAGTACCGCATTCCACAAACGAGTAGAAAAGACGCGCAGCGCCCCAAAAAATGATGCCACAAGAGTGCCCAAACAATGATGCCACAAGAGCCCAAAAATGCTAGCTCTAAATTAAGTGAATTTTTCACAACCTTACAATTATGAGATGGATATATACACACACCTTAACTTAATATATACAAGCAATGCTGCATCAATCAGCTTAGTCATCATATCGCCTTGGGACAACAATGGTTCTTCCTCTTCCAGATTTTCTAACAGTTGGGAGTCCCCAAGCAGCTTGTAGGAATTCAAATGGTCAACGATCCTATCCGTTATTATCACCTCTAATAATTTACCTACAACGATAGTTCCCTGGACTTTCGTGATCCCCTTTCTTAAGAGAGAGAGAGAGAGAGAGGAGAGAGAGAGAGAGAGAGAGAGAGAGACTCTGGATCTCTGGGAGAATGCTGATGACTTGCTGGTTTTAGTATCTGTTAGCAGGCATGAAGATGAGAAATCACATATGTATGTTGTTTATCTCAGATAAGAGCTGGCCATCACTATCTGAAACTGTTTATTATGTTATTGTTTTTAAGCATTTCCTCTCATTGTGTTTATATAATATTGACCCAGCTCATCCAGTGTATTAAACTTTTAAAAGTCATAAAGATTATTCGTTGAATTACCTAAAAATTTCTAGAACATTATTTTATAATTTTAAGGTATAACTAAAGTATACCTTCATATAAAGTTGAGCAGAATTTCTATAGAAAATGGCATCGGAGTGGTAACAAAACTATTCGACCTTCCTTGTTAATTTAAAAAATCATTTAAGTTAGAATTAGTTTTACATTTAGGCAATTAACTTTCCGCACATAGTTAAAAACATTACTGAAACGCAATTCTTCAAAAGGGCAAACTTCAATAACAAAAAAATAATTGAAAGATGTTCCCCAGTATTTCAAAAATAATTTAGCTAAAGATTTGCGTGAATCGAATCGTTAGATTTTTGTGTTTAGAGATTATTATTATTATTATTATTATTATTAATACAAAATATCTTTATTACGGATCATTCACAATCCACAGCCACTTAACCTAACATACAAGTACAGTCTTATGTATTATACACTGAACGTAATCAGGAACGGATTTAGGTTTCCTGGCGCCAAGGGCCATACTGATTTAGCCGCCCTTTGAATACTTACGAAGTTACCATTTAACAATAAATAGTTATTTGATATAAGGGTTTTCAGTAAAATGCAGTCAAATGGTTTAGGCATTTACGCTAGCAAAATATATCTTAACATATAAGATATTTTTATATCACTCATAATATATTATACATATATTAGATAATATATATATATATATATATATATATATATATATATATATATAGCAGAACCATATATATATATATACACACACACACACACACACACACATACACACATATATATATATATATATATATATACCTTCCAACCTTACAAAGGTTTCGCGCAATGATTTCTCATTTCGCGAAGGTCAAGCTTGTCGCCCCTCCTCTCGAGTTGGCCTGGTGAAGTAGTGAGTTGGATTCTTGCGCTCTCCACCTCACATAGCCAGGTACGCCAGGCTCATCGGGGATTGTTCTGAGCCAGGCGTCTAGTCTTCTTTTGAAGATTTCCACTGCAACTCCCTTCGTGTTTCTTAGGTCTTTGGGCAACTGATTAAACAGTTTTGGTCCTTTCACTACAACACTATTTTCTTTCAGGATTAAGGATGTTCCCTATCTCGCTTTCAATTTGGGAATACGACGCAGTCTACCGTTTCTACTTTCCACCGTTGTTTGGGGAGTTATAGGGTTCAGAGTAAGATTAGGGATTAGTTTCTCCATTATTTTCCAAGTGTAAATAATGGTGTATCTCTCTCTTCTCCTTTCCAGTGAATATAGGTCTAGTTCGCGTAACCTTTCCCAGTAATTTAGAAAAAAAAAAAAAAAATAAAAAAAAAAAAAATATATATATATATATATATCAGTGGCGTGCAGTCAGGGTAAGTGAGTCATGCGCCGCCTACCCAGTTAAAGGTCAAATTACAAAAAGTCAGTATATTACTACAGTAATCGAAAACTAATATAAAGTTATGATGCTTGTAATATATATATATATTATATATATATATAAAAACTTGACTTGACTTATATCCCATCCGGCTTAAAGCCGGGTCGGGTCCCCTAGATGGCGTCTTCGCTCCAGGTTCTTCTCGTTTGCACCTCCCTCCTGTGAACCAGGAAGGAAGGTGCGTCGGTTCGCCCGTACGCGGTATGCGCCATCATCATAGGGTTTCCTGGCAAATAAAGCAGCCGGTTTGGCATCCCTCTGCTGCTTGTTTGGTCCACGGCTCCTTATTCTGTATATTTAGAGCAGCCCTAAAACGAAGGTTCTAGGGTTCCCTCATCCGCCACCCGAGGGACGCGCCTGGTAGGAGTGCTCTCTCCCTCAGGATATATATATATATATATATATATATATATATAACGTAAAGAACGACGCTTGTATAGGAGATATTCCGCGCAAGACGAGAGAGAGAGAACGAAACAAATGAAAAAATGAGGTAACCACCCGGGAATCGAACCCGGGATCTTCCGATTGCCGGTCAGATGCGATACCATTACACCATGGGCCTCACTCTTCCAAATGCCGTAATTCTTCTACATACTCGCAGAAACCAATGCCCAAGGGGGCACCTCTCGCATGCCGTAACATTATATACATTCAACTGCAAAGAACACGCAGTATAAACAACGTAAAGAACGACGCTTGTATAGGAGATATTCCGCGCAAGACGAGAGAGAGAGAACGAAACAAATGAAAAAATGAGTATGTCGAAGAATTACGGCATTTGGAAGAGTGAGGCCCATGGTGTAATGGTATCGCATCTGACCGGCAATCGGAAGATCCCGGGTTCGATTCCCGGGTGGTTACCTCATTTTTTCATTTGTTTCGTTCTCTCTCTCTCGTCTTGCGCGGAATATCTCCTATACAAGCGTCGTTCTTTACGTTGTTTATACTGCGTGTTCTTTGTAGTTGAATGTATATATATATATATATATATATAATTCAATAAGTATCCGCACTTTTTATTTTCACAATTTTATTTTCACATCTGATAGATTATAAACACATCACTTCTCAACATAGTCTCCCTGTTTTTCAATACACTTAGTCCAGCGATCTACAAGCTTCCTAATGCCATCACAAAAGAATGTATTTGGCTGTGTGCGTAGCCAGTCATGCACTGCCTCCTTCAGGTCATCATCACCTTGGAATCGCTGACCTCTCAAAGCGTCTTTTAGTGGTCCAAACAGGTAAAAATCCGAAGGTGCCAGGTCTGGACTGCAGTCTGGATGGTCGAGAACTTCAAATTTAAGTTCTTGAAGGCATTTTCTAGTCTGTGCAGCGTATGAGGGCGCGCATTGTCGTGTAACAGAATAACACCTTCCGACAATCTCCCTCTCCGTTTTGTGCGAATTGTTTGCTTTAACTCATTCCGAAGCATGTCAGAATACGATGCACTTGTTATTGTAGTTCCACGCTCTAGATAATGTTCAAGGATAGCTTGATAGGGCCTAGTCTATCCCAAAACAGTGTTAGCATAACTTTACCTGCTGACGGCTGCGCTTTGAACTTCCTTGCAACGGGAGATGTTGGATGCTTCCATTGCATGCTCTGTCGTTTGCTTTCTGGTTCATAATGATGGATCCAGATATGGACGGCTGCTCTCGTTTTTTGGCGCGGTATCATAATGGTGAAAACTTTTTGGAGCGCATTATCACTGCAGATGAAACCTGGATCCATCACTATGAACCAGAAAGCAAACGACAGAGCATGCAATCGAAGCATCCAACATCTCCCGTTGCAAGAAAGTTCAAAGCGCAGCCGTCAGCAGGTAACACTGTTTTGGGATACACGAGACCCTATCCTTGAACATGTATATAGAGCGTGGAACTACAGTAACAAGTGCATCGTATTCTGACATGCTTCGGAATGAGTTAAAGCAAGCAATTCGCACAAAACGGAGAGGGAGATTGTCGGAATCCGAGCTGCGCGTTTAGGAAGACTATTTCATAATACTGTCTCTTCTTTTCAGGCTGCCGTAACTCGAACGATCCCAGCGTAAATTCCACAAATATCCCCTGCGCTCGCGAAGGTGTCGCAATTACAAACAATTTGAAGGTTCTATCCTTAAATGCTCGTTGCCTACGAAATAAAAGAAACGAATTTTTTTCTTTAATTGCTTGTAAAGACTATGATATAATTGCGATAAATGAATCGTGGCTTAGCACTGAAACTCGTGACTTTGTAGGGGAGTATCAAATTAAAGGTTATAGGCTTTTTGTTAAAAACAGAATAGGTAGGCGAGGAGGCGGTGTTATGTTGTATATCAAAGATAATATTGCGAACGTTATAGAAGTAAAGCACACAATTCTAGAACCGATAGATTCGACTATAGCAGAACTTAAATTGAACGATTTCAAACTTGTTGTTGCGGTTATATATAGGCCCCCTAATGAAACAGCTGATACGGACGAAGCGTTATATCGTTAACTAAAGAGAATAATTAGTAGTGAGCAGGCTTCAGTTATGGCCCGTAGGGTTGCCAGACGTCCTTTATTTCGATCTCTTGTCCTTGTCCTTTATTGAAGCGTCAAAGGACGGCATATGTCCTTTATTTCTATTTTTATGTCTATTTCAAAATCATAAATAATAAATCCTTTAAGAAATTTATTATAATTACATAGGTATTTTTTTGCGTTTTGTTCCTTGACAGAGTAGGTAACCATTATCATTGCATCGTTAAGGCTTAATAAGTTAATAACAGTGTAGGCTCATTGATTTCTATGTAGCCGCAATAGATAATTCTGTGAGCTCTACTGCAATATGCGGAGTGCCCCCACAAATGTGTACAACTTATTTTTCCATACGCTGCGTCGCTGAAAGATACAGTAGTGGTACTGCTCTCGTCTATATTCAAGAACATTTTAAATATAGTAAAAATCAAAGATGTTGAAATAAATATTTATCCTATAACATTTAAAATTTTTTTTGGGAGCATCTCTCTCTCTCTCTCTCTCTCTCTCTCTCTCTCTTCTCTCTCTATATATATATATATATATATATATATATATATATATATATTGAGAATCTGGGAGTGGCAGCTTGAAAACGTTTTGAGTGTCCTTTAATCCGGTCATCAAAATCTGGCAACCCTAGCACTCACTCACTCACTTATGGGTGACTTTAATTGCGCCAACGTGAATTACGATACAATGCAGGGAGAAGCGGAAGGTAATCGTTTAGTTAATTTTCTCGAGGATAGCTTTCTTATTCAAAAGGTTGGGGAACCTACGAGGTTCGACAGTATTTTAGATTTAGTAATAACTACGGATGATAGGCTAATTAATAACTGATCTTCAAGTAATAGAACCGTTGAGCAATAGCGATCACAATATGGTAGAGTTTGTCCTCTCAGTAAGTCACTCGAAACCAGCTAACTCGACTAAAATTCCTAACTTCCAGCACGCAGACTTTAGTAAATTTCGAAATAAATTGTCACACGTCAATTGGGAAAACGTAATGGGGAACTCCAACGCAAAACTAATGTGGGAATCGTTCGAAACAGTATTTAGGACTATAAATGAGGAATGTGTACCGTACAAAATTAAGCGTGCGAAAGTAAACAACAAGCCCTTGTGTTTTACTTCTCGAGTAGGAGACATTATAAAGAGTGTAAATAGGGCTTATAGGCTACATAAGTGCGATAAAGACAATTTGTGGTTACGAAACAACTACATATCTCTAAGGCGTGAAGCGAAAAGTGTAATAAAAAAGTCCAAGCGCGAATTTGAAATCTCCATAGCTCGTGACGGTAAAGAAAACCCCAAGCGATTCTTTCAATACGTCAACAATAGAAATCCAGTAAAAAGTGTCTTGGGGCCGTTGAAAAATGTTAACGGAGATCTAGTTTCTGAAAACAAGGAAATGGCTACCTTGCTAAACGAATTTTTTACGTCAGTCTTTACTATGGAAGATGTAACGAATATCCCTACGGTCATAGACATAATACCTTTTGATAATGGTAATATTTTGGATAATATTGTGGTTAGTGAAGGGGAGGTAATGCGCTATATTGATAAAATGAAAACGCGTAAATCACCTGTTTCGGATTCCATATATCCCATACAACTAAAAGAATTAAAAGATAGCATTGTTGTGCCGCTAACAAAGATTTTTAATGCGTCTATTTCTGAGGGGTGCGTACCAGATAATTTCAAGTTAGCAAACGTAACACCTATCTTTAAGAAAGGCGATAAAGGTGCGGCGGGAAATTATAGGCCAATCAGTTTAACGTCTGTTGTAGGTAAGCTACTGGAATCAATAATTAGGGATCGTATAGTCGAACACTTAGAATTGCATAAACTAGTTAGAAATACGCAGCACGGTTTTAGGCGAAACAAATCTTGCTTAACTAATTAGTCTTTTAGAATTTTTTCAAAACGTGGTTGACGTTTACGACAGTCATCGGGCGGTTGATGTAGTGTATTTAGATTTTCAAAAAGCGTTTGACACCGTGCCGCACCAAAGACTCATTGAAAAAACTAAGGCTCATGGAATCAGGGGTGTAGTAATAAATTGGATAGAAGAGTGGTTGCGAGGTAGGAAACAGAGGGTGGTCGTTGATGGAGCGGAGTCGTGTTGGGCTAATGTAGCGAGTGGCGTTCCTCAGAGTTCTGTATTGGGCCCCTTGCTTTTTCTTATATATATTAACGATTTAGATGTCGGCCTAGCAAGTACAGTTTCAAAGTTTGCGGATGACACGAAGCTGGGTGGTAGGGCGATTAATGACGAAGATAGAGGTAAAATCCAGGAAGATCTGAATAAAATCGTTAAATGGTCAGTCACATGGCAAATGAGATTTAACGTTGATAAGTGCAAAATTTTGCATATAGGTTCGCGTAACGGTAATTTTGCGTATAGTATGTCAGGGAAAGATTTAACAAGCGTAGAGCAGGAAAAAGATTTAGGAGTTATAGTCACTGTTGATTTAAAAGTAGCGAAACAAAGTACAGCAGCGGTCAATAAGGCGAACAAAGTGTTAGGTTTTATAGCTCGAAATTTTGAGTACAAATGGCGATATTATAGTTCCTCTTTATAAATCATTAGTTAAACCCCATTTGGAGTACGCGATCCAATTTTGGAATCCGCATATGCGCAAAGATATAGACAAAATCGAAAGAGTTCAAAGACGAGCAACTAAGATGATTCCGTCACTTCGGTCAAAGTCGTACGAGGATAGGCTTAAGGAGTTAAAATTGACTACACTCGAAACTAGGAGGCTAAGGGGTGATCTAATCTAGGTTTTCAAATTTATGAATGGGTTCGATAACGTAGATAGAGATAGCTTTTTCGAAATATCTCAATATAATAGGACTAGAAATAACGGGTGTAAGTTGACAAGTAGAAGATTCGAGACAGCAGTTGCCAAAAACTTTTTTACGCATAGAATAGTAAATAGCTGAAATAGTTTGCCGGTAGAAGTAATTAGTAGCACGTCCATAAACATGTTTAAAAATCGATTAGACGCATATGTTGATAGATTGGGTATAGTTTAAGGTAGTAAAATTAAGGCTTTGTGGTGATAGATCCCACAGCTCAGCACAAGGCAGCATCTTGGGTTAGGGGATACTCTCTGTCCTTACACACCCCATTTAAAGAGATTCCTCTGCCGAGCGGTGCCCCTCATAGTACTGTGAGGTATTGAAAAACTCATGATCTTCACTTGCCCAACAAACACCTTGAAATGGGAGACCCAAAATGGGTGCACACACAGATTTCTACATTACTGTACAGTCTTTACAGCCACACCTACACTTTTCCTCCTAAGTATATATATTGTAATGTATATGGTTGTAAATTTTGACTTGGTCCGTAATCGATATGGACCGTGACTTATTTTTGGTTGGCAAGGTACTGGTATTGATGGATACTGTAATGAAATTGGCTGGATTCTTTGGATCTGATATATTTGCATGTCGGTTATAAATAGATATAGAGTGTAACATATTTGTGGATAGTTGTCTATTATGACTTGATCCTCTGGAGTCAGAGATTCTATCTTTAGTTTTAAATTGATAATTAATTAGTTTTAAATTGAAATTTTTTTAGTTTTGTAAAAATTGGTCGTTGTCAATGTACAGGCAGTTTTTACATAAATTTCTTATGTTCTTGTGGTTCGGAACACACGTAAAATTGTAGGTCCCCTCCGCCACCACGGAGGATATACACATACACTAGGGTGGAGCGAAAAATACTTTTTTTCTAGTATGAAGTTCTAATAGTGATTAAAAGTTGCATTTAGTGGACGAAATATGTCTGCCAAAATATGAGTTCATTTTTTTAAAATTTTCAGCTGCCACCAGGGGGCTAAAGTTAACACAATTTTGTGTAAAAAGGAAAAAAATGCTTCTATTTTAGGTTTGTCAAACTATTATAAACTTTTATCTTAGAATTATCTAATAGTTTGATTAAGATTCTTAAATGATAGAAATTCGTTTTGTAAAAATGCCTTTTCATATGCTTAATATCTTCAGCTGCCACAAGAAAGCTGAAGTTAACACAATTTAGAGTAACTGAGTCATGTTGAGACTACACTGAATGTTGTGGGGGAGGGATGTGGGGGAGGGTTTTGGTGTGAAGGAATTTCTTTCTGTGAGTCATTAGAACAGTGTGTTAACACTTGTCTTCTTAGGTAGTAGGCCTAGTCGCTCAGTTGATCGGAGAGTTTTTTTAATATGATCGGAATATTATAAAACTTTATTTTAAAGTGATTTATATAGAGATAATATTGATTTTATTATAAAATGCTTGTTATAATGTATTATATAATTTTAGTTTATTTATATAATATATTATATATTTATATAATATATTATATATACTTATAAAATATATTATATATATTAATTATATAATGTTTTGATGTTACAGGATATTTTGTGATTGTGAATTTTTCTTAAAAATATTATGGCATCAAATACTAAATATAAACATTTCACTAGAGAACATATGAAGTGTGCCATATTTGAAGTACCTTGTGAGATGAGTGATATGCAACTACCAACTTATAACTGCATTATGAAAGATTACCTGTTCACAAAACATTTAGTGAAGGAGCAGATGAATAACAAGGAGCCTTCATTTTCTGAAATAGCAGAGGCAGTTTCCAAAAAGGTAGAAAATATTTGGAAGAAGGCCTCTTTGCCAATAGTTTCACACACGCGTTTTACAGATGATGCGAGTGTACCATGATAAATACAGGTCCTTATTAAAGCCATACAAGTCACGCAAGGATCAGCCTAAGTACAAAAATCAGCTTGAAGAATTTGAAAACTCTTCAAAATGCACTTTGTTTGACATCTGCACCTGCAAATGTAAGGAGTTTGGGAGATGCTCATGTGAAAAGAGTAAGAAAGTCCCTCCAAAAGAGCAGGATTTTTTAAATGACCAACGAACACGCAGAATAATGGTGATAGGAAGCATTGACATAGCACACACAAGACGATTACAAGCAAGAGAACATCGAAAGGAAATGGGAAAAGCACGTCTGGAATCCTCACAAACAACTAGTGCTGCTATAACCAATACGTCCAACTTACAACTCGAAACAGAGACAAGTGAACTTCAACAACTAGAAGAGATATCTGAAGATAATGAGGAAGATACAACCTCGACTCAATATGTAATATCAGAACAACAGATGCGTGAGCCACTGCCTTCATTAGCAATTACTTGTGATAGATTTAAAATGTCGGACAGAGCTGGGGCTGCTATTGCTTCTGCAGTATTGGCAGATCTTAAAATTGTTACTCCCGAAGACAAAGGGAATATTATAGACAGAAGTAAGCTAAGACGTGAAAGACAAAAACAGAGAAAGGAACTACAACAGATAGGAGAGCCAAAAGCCATGCGGGGATTATACTTTGATGGCAGAAAGGATAAAACAATGATTCAAGTCCAGGAGAGTGATGGCTCTAACCACCAAAGAACCAAACGCGAAGAGCATATCAGCATAATATCTGAACCACACTCTCTGTACTTTGCACATGTGACACCTTCCAGTGGCAAAGCTAAATACATTTGCACAGCGCTAGTGAATTGCTTGAAAGAAAGGAATGTTGATATAGGGAACATCGTTGCAGTTGGCTGTGATTCGATAGTGGTTAACACTGGTAGTATTGGAGGCACAATAAGATTACTGGAAGAAGCCTTTAATAAGCCAATGCAGTGGCTGATATGCCTTTTACACCTTAATGAACTTCCATTGCGCCATCTGTTTCATCACTTGGATGGTACCACTACTGGACCAAGAGCATTTTCAGGAGAAATTGGCCGAGCACTTTCAGACTGTGAAAAGCTTCCCATAGTTAACTTCAAACCCATTGAAATTCAAGAGGACATGTGTGAAGTTGATGTAGATGACATAAGTACTGACCAGAAATACCTTCTTGAAATTCACAAGGCTATATCAAGTGGAACATTCTCAAAGAGTCTTAGTCATAAGAGTCCAGGCAATATATCACATTCAAGGTGGCTCACCACAGCAAACAGGACTCTGCGGTTATATGCAAGCACAGAGAATCCTTCAGGCAATTTACAAGAATTAGCTACTTTCATTGTTAGGGTATACGCACCAATGTGGTTTCAGATAAAGCGTAAACCATTATGCCAATATGGTGCTAAACATATGTGGCATATGATTGCAAGAAGCCGGTATCTCCGTGAAGAGCTTAGGAGAGTACATGACTCAGTCATTCAGCGAAATGCATATTACGCAAATCAAGAAAACATTCTCATTGCAATGATAGCTGATGAAAGGGAGCATGTGCGTCAGTTGGGATTTAGGCGTATCATAAAAGCAAGGGCATGCATTCAAGAAACAGATGTTATCAGGTATTTTAAGGTGCCAGAAATAAATTTTTATGCCAAAGACTATACAGATCTCATTATGTGGCAAGATTTTCAGATAGCAGAACCACCGATAACCAAAGGAATTTCTCTTGATGATATTGAATCATGCATCAAACATGGTACTACTCTTCATTCAGAATTATTTCAGTTTCCATGTCATACACAAGCCGTAGAGAGATGCGTCAAGCTCATTACAGACGCTGCTGGATCAGTCTGCGGACCTACAAACAGAGACGGTTGGATTCGTGCTACATTAGAATCAAGGAAAAAACAGCCAAAATTTGACACAAAAGCAAATTACTAAATAGTCTTCAGCAAGAACCCTTTCTAGAGGGAGGTTGGTTGGGGAAAGGGTGGTAACTCCGCTAAGGCACGAAATAACGTTTCTTAACTGTCTCAAGCCAGTATAAAGGAGGAGACACATCCTAATTTATTACTGTTCCCTTTTTCAAGGAAATACAGAATCATACTTAATTGTCATTTTTAAGTTAAATTCAGCCCTCTTGTGGCAGCTGAAGATATTAAGTATATGAAAAGGCATTTTTACAAAACGAATTCTTATCATTTAAGAATCTTAATCAAACTATTAGATAATTCTAAGATAAAATTTTATAATAGTTTGATAAACCTAAAGTAGAAGCATTTTTTTCCTTTTTACCCAAAATTGTGTTAAATTTAGCCCCCTGGTGGCAGCTGAAAATATTAAACAAATGAACTCATATTTTGGCAGGTATATATCGTCCACTAAATGCAACTTTTAATCACTATTAGAACTTCATACTAGAAAAAAAGTATTTTTCGCTCCACCCTAAATTACACAATACACAATACGAACACAGTTAGGTAGACCAGCCATGAGTGGATCCTAGGGTCTTTGTTGGTCTGAAACATTATAACACTATATATATATATATATATATATATATATAATGTTTCAGACCAACAAAGAACCAAGGATCCACTCATGGCTGATCTACCTAACTGCGTGGGGTGAAAAGCAATTCTTTGTGGAATATTTATTTGCTTCACCTATAATTTGCTGTATTGGGTTCTATAGATGACATAAAGTGATATAAAGGAAAAATCAATTTTGCCCTACTAGCACATTTTTGAGAAAAACAAAATGGCCGCTAGTCAAACATGTAAATGCTTATAATTTAAAAAATATGCATCCAATTAAAAGACACTATAGAATAAAAATTATTCAAAATAGAAAAATACATTAGGAAGTGCCCTTTTATTTATTATTTTCTCAATTTTAAATTTTATCAAAATTGACCTCGGTAAATGATGTCACAAATAAATCACTTTTTCTAAATAAATGAAAAATTCTTTGATGACCGAGGTACATTAATATTACTTTGATAATAGTTAATAACCTTATATAATTTTGAATATTCAAACTATAATCTACAAGAACACTAATCAACGAGAGAAATTATTGACATTTTATTACCAGAATTGCAGAAACATATAATCAATACACTTCCAAAAAGATCCCTTTTCAAAAATCGTGAAGTGTTTGCTTTTATGAAATTTTGGTGAATTATTTCAGTCTCTAATTAAAAGCTAATTGTCAAAAAGTTAAGTCATTTCTTTCTTGGTTTCCATACATGGCAGCAATGAACGAGACCTAATTCTTGCTCTTATAAATCCAGCACGGGATTCTTTGGAATATACAGATGAGGCCGCATCAGTGACAAGTTTTATTGCCCTCTCGACACTTTGTGAATGAAGTGGATAATTGGGTAGGCACAGTTTTTTAACCCTAAGTGCATTTAGTTCAATGTTTGTGAGCGCCATAGTGAAGGGAGGTTCAGTCAGCATTTCTTTTGACCAGTAAATAATATCATCCCATGCGTTTGCGTTGAAATTTATCTCAGGAACCTTAAATTCTCTGATTTTGGACACATTTTCCGTCTTTGTTCTAATGTTCATGATGAAATCAACTGCTCTGTTTCGTTTTTGTTCTGATGTATCTGATAACAGTGCTATCAGAACATTTTCGCAATGAGCAAAATATGCGTTTCTAGCAATGTAAGGCTTCACTACATTCTGAACATCCTTTGGAAGAAGATGAAATCTTTTAATTGCTCCAAATATGTGATGTGGTCCATTCCATATATATGGTCTACTCTTGATATCGAACCAGCTTGGTCCATAATTTGTAACAATGAAGAAAATTATTGAATAAAGAGCCAATGAAGGAGTTTTCTCTGCAATGTATTGGCGGCAGATACGATTTGCTAATGTTAGCCATCGAGAATGGTTCAGTGGTCCGGGTTTTGTATTTTCCAAATCTTTTGGGACATTCCCACTTCTTATAGCCACAATAATTTTGTACAAATACTGTTGATCTTGGGTAAGATCATCGATAACCTCTTCTGATATGTGTGTTAAATCAATGTCTTCTCTAATTGGTTTGAAATTGACTGCAGGCATTTTTTCACATTCTTTCAGTGCTACTCCGATTTTTCCAATGAAACATGTTGGACCTTTTGTTTTACCATCAAAATGTTCAAATAAGTGTCGAAGGGGAAGTTCATTTGTATGCAGCATACAAATGCTCCATTGTAACTGTTTCTTTAGTTTTTCTTCTATGAGGTGGATGATCCCACCCTTGGCATCTGTGTTGGTATTTGTACTGTCACATCCTATGAGACGAATGCGCTCATTAATAGCTGACTCTTGAAAGAAGGAGAACAAACTATCAGCTATATCTTGAGCTTTACCAGAAGGAACTACATGGGTTAAATATTCATTTCCTGGTTCACACACCAAAACATAGTGTTCCTCTCTAATGGTGTCTCTGTACCATTTGTTTCTTTTCTTCACCTTCACCAAAGTCTTGTCCTTTCTTCCGTCAAAAAATATAGCAGATATGACAGCAGGATTAGCTTTACTCTCCATCACCAAACTTTTACTCATTTTCTCCCTTTCCCGTCGGATTTTGTTCTTGTCAATCAAAAGCGTACTATCTTCTTTTGTGATTGCTCGATCTGAAATTCCAAATCTATCGGCTTCCGTCGCTACAGTAGGCAATGAAAGTCTCATTTGACCTTGTATGGCAACTGACTCATAGTCTGATTCACTCTGATGTGGGTCTAATTCATATTGTGTGGAAGTACTCTCTACATCTGAAAAACACTCTATTTCGGTTAAAATATGAGAGTCCTTCATTTCTCTTCTTCTTTTAACCATTCCTTCTTCTGTCCGCAATTTCCTAGACTGCATTTTTAAAATTCTTTTTGTCATGACTTTATGACTTAGCATCGATCACTAATCCTGTAAAAAGAGAAGCTCTTCTTTTGGTACCTTCAGTTCTCTTCGACAGGCGCATCTTATGTGAACACCTTCGCAGCTCTCAGGACAGCCAAAGTTTTGATGGGAGATAAAAGGGCATTTACAGGCACTGATATCGAATAATTCTTCCAAGGTGTCATTAACATTTTCTTTCATTTTGACATTACTTTTTGATCTACTAAGATCGTTTGTTTTGCCGATGAACCGCTTTAATTTGATATAAACTGATTTCTCAGCTATTGCAGGAATTGAAGCTTTTCTCCAAATACAGAGTATATCTTCAGCAGAGCTGGGCAGTATTTAAATACATTTGTATTTAAATACGTATTTAAATACATTTGTGTATTTAGAACTGTATTTATAAATACATTGTTTTTCATGTATTTAAATATAGTATTTAAATACTTTAATGAGTATTTAAATACAATGTATTTAAATACTCAAAATATAAAAATGCAAATACTTTTACTGGTTTAATACACGTTCTGTACTACCACAGTACGACGCGTCGACAGTGTAGTACAGCATGGTTCATGTTTCAACAGTTTGGGAAAACATCCTCTCATAAAAAGACTGTTCCTCCGCTACAACACGACATTACCATCTTCGGCACCGCTAGAGCGAATATTCTTATTCGCGGGAATCACTTTGACTCCCAAAAGAAACTCTCTTTCAGACAAAACTTTTGAAAGATTGGTTTTGATCCGCAGCAACCGTGAAATAAAAGAGAATTCGTAAGGTGCCTTATGTTTATGTTTACGTCTTATGTTTACGTTTATGTCTCATCTACTCATTAATTGTTACTCATTTTGCAATGATATAATGAGTATAATATGTCACTGGTTGAACATCGTAAGTTCTAAGTTCTTTTGTTTTTGTTTTGTTCTAAAAAGGGAAATATATAATCGGAAATTAGATTGTACTATTTCTTTATCCTTTATCAAGCATTTTATATTGTTGTTACTCATGAATTAGTGAATGCATATGTTAAAATTTGTATGTATTTAAAATGTATTTACAAATGTATTTAAATACAATTAATGTATTTTGTATTTAGTATCTAAATACATTCGTAAAATGTATTTAGTATTTAGTATTTAAATACATTTTTCCCATGTATTTAGTATTTAGTATTTAAATACATTCAATGTATTTATTGCCCAGCTCTGATCTTCAGTAATTTTGTTGAAACTATCAGAGTTATGTGAAGTCACTGAAGTGGCTTCTTTTAAAAGAACATGGTATTGGCCCACCTGTTTATTTGTTGGCAATGTTGTAAGAGGAAGCTCTTGTGCGGTTCCAAATATAAAATTTGGTTTTGATTGACTCCTTGTAGCTCTAATGTTTGAAGCAGAAGCCATATTTGTTACTAATTATCAGAAATTACCAATTCCAAATCCAACAAAAACCTGAAAAATAAAAAAAATTTCATTAAACATCTGAAACATTTATATGAGGTAGAAAATGTGAAATAAACAATTTTTGCTTCAGCAAACGTTTTTGTAAAAAGAATACTTTTCGAGTTATGAAGCGTATAATGACTGGATGGCGGCCATTTTTTTGGGAGGAAAAATGGGGTACTTAGGATGAATTGAAAATTTTTTAATTCTCATATTCTTTTTTATCACCCTTCAGCCCACTTTATTACCAGTGAAGCAATAGTTGAAAAAATTTTCACCCCACCAATAATATATATATATATATATATATATATATATATATATATATATATATATATACTGTACATATATATATATTAGGGTGGGCCGAAAAAAAAATGTTGGAATGGCACATTGATATTTTTTTGTGGTTATGGTCAGGATGAAAGGATATGGCAATAAAAATCTTCTCCGCATATTCTAAGTGCCGCATTTTTTACCACAAAAAAATGGCGGCGAAACGAAGATTCATGAAGATTGGCGATTTTGAGGCATTTCTAGGCAGTATTTGGAAAATATGTATATATAAAAAAAGTCTTAACTTTCGATTTTAAGACTTTTTTATATACAGGGTGGCCCAAAAAAAATTGCACCAATTTTGAGAAGTGATATCTCAATAACCATTGCAGCTAGGGACTTAAAAAACAACCAAATGAAAGATAATTCTTTTCTCTTTAAATACTTATTCTATGGCTTGATGGTTCCAAGCCCATATAATGCCCAAAATTGGCTTCCAAAAAAAATATACAAAAAAAGTTGCGCATTTATATTTATTCCTTGATCCTAATTTTAAATGAAATTTTTCTATTCCAGACCCCTCAAGATGGGATTGAGAGAATCTGATAAGAACATTATACGAGCACTACGTGAAGAAAAAGGATATTCATTAAACAGAATCCTTTACGAATTTCCAAATAGAAATTGGAAAAAAAGAACTGTGGCACATTTTTTACAAAAACTTAAAGAAACCGGCAGCAGTCAACGGCGTCCGGGAAGTGGTCGACTAAAAAGTATTAGAACGCCAGAAAACATTGAAAAAGTAAATGAAATGGTTTTAAGTCAAGAGGAACAACCGGGAACAAGTAAAAGTGAACGTGAAGTTGCGAAAGAAACCGGGATTTCACGTTCATCAGTACAGCGAATAATTCGAAAAGATCTTGGATTGAAAACATTTAAAAGGGTGAAGGTTACTGCTTTATCGGAGCCTGTGAAAGAAAAACGTTTCCATCGATGTAAAAATCTATTGCGAAGATTTCGGTCAAATGAGTGTGAAAAAAATTTGGTTTTCTGATGAGAAACGATTTACGGTCGAAACACCACGAAATACCCAAAATGATCGGGTTCGTGCAGCAGTGGCGACAAAAACTCATGTTGACCCAAAACGACTTTTGCGTGAAAAAAAACACTTTTCAGATTCGATAATGGTTTCCCTTGCAGCGTCATCTGAGAACAAAACATCCATCATTTTTATTCAGCGAGGCGTTAAAATTAACTCAATTTACTACTGTAATGACATTTTGTCTCCAATGTTGTCAGAGATCAAGGAGACGAGCACTGATTTTGTGTTCATGCAAGATGGAGCCCCATCTCATACAGCCAAGGAAACAATAACATTTCTCAATAATAATTGTCCTGGTTTTATCGAACCAAATAATTGGCCACCATGCAGCCCAGATCTAAACCCCATTGACTACTTTGTGTGGTCTGCCTTAGAGAGAGAAGTCTACCATGGTCAGAAAATCCGTGATGTGAACCATCTTCGTGAACGAATTCAGGCTGCATGGGAAAATCTCTCACAAGTGACGATCTCAAAGGCAATTTCAAAATGGAGGGCGAGATTACAGGCTGTGGTTGACCATAATGGAGGGCAGATTGAGCCATTTATTGAAAATTAGGTTTAACTTAAAACCACAGAACTTCGTTCAAAGACCGTAAATTAGAAGATAATTAATTAGAAAAAAATAAAAGGAATAAATATAAATGCGCAACTTTTTTTTGTATATTTTTCTTATAAGCCAATTTTTGGCATTACATGGGTTTATAACCATCAAGCTATTGAATAAGTATTTAAAGAGAAAAGAATTATCTTTCATTTGGTTGTTTTTTAAAATCCCTAACTGCAATGGTTATTGAGATATCACTTCTGAAAATTGGTGCCATTTTTTTGGGGCCACCCTGTATGTACATATTTTCCAAATACTGCCTAGAAATGCCTCAAAATCGCCAATCATGTTTCGCCGCCATTTTTTTATGGTAAAAAATGCGGCACTTAGAATATGCGGAGAAGATTTTTATTGCCATATCCTTTCATCCTGACCATAACCACAAAAAAATATCAATGTGCCATTCCAACATTTTTTTTTTCGGCCCACCCTAATATATATATATATATATATATATATATATATATATATATATATATATATATATATATATATATATATATATATATATACAGGGTGTCCCATAAGTCCGGCATCATAGGAGAAATTCATATTTTTCTATTTCTACAAACCATAATTCAAATTTTTCTCTTACTACAGGCCATAATGTCTGTGAGCAAAGAAGAACGAATCCAGATAATTCTACTCAGAGGAAATCGGAGTCAAAGAGAGGCCGCTGCTGAATTTAGCAGACTGCATCCAGACCGCGAGCCAATAACACAGAGGTGTGTTAGCAGACTTGTTGGAAAGTTTAAGGAAACAGGATCCATAGAAGATAAACCACGCAGTGGACCTTCAAGGAGGTCCACTGACGATGATACAGCGACTGCTATCCTGGCTCATTTTAACAGAAGTCCCAATAAGTCTCTTCGGCGATTGTCCGCCGAGACAGGAGTGTCGAAAAGTAGCATCCATCGCATTCTTCAGGCTCACAAATGGCACCCATATAAACTTCAGATCCTACAGAAATTAAGCGAAGATGATCCCGACCGGCGGATGGAATTTTGTGAATGAGCTACGGGACAATATGCTCGGGATGCCAATTTCCCGTCCACCATTCTGTTCAGTGACGAGGCTGTTTTTTATGGAAATGGTGAGGTAAATCGACAGAACACCCGCTACTGGTCTCAAAACAACCCTCACTGGTATACCTCTTCAAAGGAACAAGGTGCATCTTGGGTGATGGTATGGTGTGGCATTTGGAAGGATCGCATCATAGGCCCCCTCTTTTTCGATGAACATGTCACTGGAGGCACCTACCTACGTATGCTCAAGGAAGAAGCATTTCCCAGTGTCTTGAACGAAGAAGGAAATTTCCCAACATGGTTCCAGCAAGACGGCGCTCCTGCACATTACAGCACCCAAGTAAGGGAATACCTGTCATTGGATAGGACGTCGAGGGCCTGTGGAATGGCCAGCTAGAAGCCCGGATCTCACGCCACTAGATTTTTATCTCTGGGGCCACTTGAAAGGGCTGGTATACGCAGAGAAAATTAGGAGTGTTGAACATTTGCGGCAGCGCATTATTGGGGCATGTAACACCATTACTCCTGACATCATTCACCGTGTGCTTGCTGACTGGGTATCACGTCTGAATTTGTGTATTGAAAACAATGGTGGACATATTGAGCACGTTCTGTAAATAAAAGCTTTTGTTTTGCCTTTTTTTATTTTTCCTATGATGCCGGACTTATGGGACACCCTTTACCAGTGGTGTAGTGCTGTGGGAACGGCGTTCCCTTACTTTTTTTGGTAGACGGAACGGCGTTCCCTCACTATTTCAAATAAATCCGAACTTACAAATCTCTAACGTCATGAAATTTTAATTTCCACCCCTAGAAGAAATATGAGAAAGAATCATTAACTGTTTCATTTCTTTTAGCTTCGACTGAGGCAATGCTAGCCTATAAAGATCTGGTGAAACAGTCACCACGGCGTACCAGTTGTTAACTTTTTTTTAGTTAATCATTCCAGTTGTTAGCTATTTTTATTGATCGTACTGGATGTCATATATCTAATGACACTGGAAATACTGCATCTTCAACCTTGGAATATATCCTAATATCCAGTGCATATGACCTCAAAATATTCCTGAAATTGGTCAGATTTCAAAAGATTTCCCGGGGGGCTTACAATGCCCCCGGACCCCCAGCTGTATGGGCTCGCCGAGCTCGCCATTGTCCCCCCCGCATCTGAGTAACACTTTCAAAATGCGTTCCCTCACTTCTTTATTTAGCACTACACCACTGCCCTTTACTATATATATATATATATATATATACAGGGCGTCCCAAAACAATGTATACACACTTTAAATACTTATAAAGGCAGTGTTTATTAAAATACATTTCATTTTCAAAATGTAATAGAATCTACAGACATTATTTAATTGTTTTGTCAACGCCTGTTTTCAAACTGACGTCCGTTCTGGTCCAGGCACTGCTGATAACGCGAAGCAATGGAATCGCAAACCACGAAACATTTTGTTTGGTATTTGTGTGCATTCTCGTTCAATGGCTGCTCTCAATTCAGCGACTGTTGCAGGTTTTATAGCGTAGACTTTGTCTTTTAAGTATCCCCATAAAAAAAGTCTAGTGGTGTGAGGTCTGGTGAACGCGGAGGGTATTCTACGAAACCCTTCGTCCAATCCACATCGTGCCAAGTACCACTCGCAATACTCCACTCTTCGGTCCGGATCATCATCTTCATTAATAGCATGGACTAATCTTGGAATGTAACTTTTCCATTGACAGCGCTTCAAAATGCGTTGGACAGACGATTCTGAAATTCCTACCTCACGACTCGCTTGCCGCACAGATTTTCTTGGACTTTGGTGATACGTTTCCAGTACTCTTTCTTGCTTTGTGGGGCTTGTCGATGTCCGTGGTCTTCCGGAACGCTTCTTGTGGACATTCTGAACAGTTCCATCGGCTTCAAACTTATCTCTAATTCGAGTGATGGTAAGTCGCGTTGGTGGATCTGTTTGAAACTCCCTCCTAAACTGTCTTTGCACTTCAACTGCGTTTTCACACTTCCAGTAGCATTTTAGAATGAATTTCCTTTGTTCAAAGCTTAGTCTGACTGCCATTATTAATTCTAATGGGTTTAACTTGGAAAGAAAGAAACATCAATTGAGCTATCAGCTGTTAAAGTGTGTATACATTTTTTTGGGACGCCCTGTATATATACTGGGTGATCTAGATAAATGGGACCCATAAAAAAAAGCCAAATATTCTTAATATTTAATTCCTTTCATAAAAACTATATATCATTCGAAAGAGTAGAGTTACAAGTTTATTATGAAATATTTATTTTTTTAAAATGACTCCTTTCAAATGTGCTCCATTAGTTGCCAATCATTCCAGTGTTCTCGCTTGTAAGTTCTGCATCACTTTTGCAAGAGTGTGCGGTGGTATGGCCTGTATCTCATTTGTGATGGCGGCCTTCAATTCTTGCAAGGTCGTTGGGTTATTTCTGTAGACCCTACTCTTTAAATATCCCCAGAGATAATAATCTAAGAGAGAAAAATCCGGAGACCTTGCGGGCCATTCAACGTCTCCAAATCTTGAGATTAACTCGCCTGGAAACGTTTGACGCAAAACTGCCATGCAGTTCCTCGTGGTATGGCAGGTAGCTCCGTCTTGTTGGAACCAGTGGTTTTCTAGACAAAGATCTCTTAATTTAGGAATAAGGAAATCGGTCAACATTTTTTCGTAGCGATCACCATTTACAGTGACCGTGTTTCCGGTGGAATCCTCGAAAAAGTACGGCCCTATGATCTGAGATGCAGTAAGACCACACCAAACAGTTACACGCTGACTATGCAACGGGAATTCGGTAATATTCAAAGGATTTTCTGTTGCTCAGAAACGACAATTTTGTTTGTTTACAGTTCCATTCAAGTGAAAATGGGCTTCGTCTGACATAATCAAAGTTGCTAGAAAATTGGTGGTATCATTTACCTTCTGTTGGATCCATTGACAGAATTGTCGTCTTCGTGCGAAATCTCCATCGTTTAGTTGTTGCACTGTTTGAATTTTATATGGAAAGAGCATTAAATTTTGTTTGAATATACGGTGTGTTGTTCCATATCCAACTCCTAACAGCTGAGAAGCACGTCTGATGCTTATGTTAGGATTATCCTGTACAATTTCATGAGTTCTGTTAATGATCTCGTCTATCCTTGCTGTGCGCACTCTTCCAGTTGGTTTTCTTTTTCCAATGCTGCCAGTTAGGGAAAAATTTCTGACACACCGACGGATTACTTTCTTAGAAGGTGATTTTGACATCTGAAAATTTGTCTTGAAAGATCTTTGAGCTGAAACTACACTTCTTCCATGCTCATAATATTGCTCAGTTATGAAACGCAGCTGTTCCACAGTCCATGCAGTCATCTTGAAGGGTTAGTTTTAACTAACACTTTTATTTTGTTTTGTATCTTATCTTGTCTTGTATTGTCAAAACCTATACAATCCTGTACAAACTTGTAACTATCCTCTTTCGAATGATGCGTATGATTTTATAAAAGGACTTATACTTTAAGAGTTACAGGGGTTTCTTTTGGGTCCCATTTCTCTGGATCACCCTTTATATATATATATATATATATACACGTCCCGGGTGGTTACCTCATTTTTTCATTTGTTCGTTCTCTCTTCTCATCTTGCGCGGAATGTTCTCCTATACAAGCGTCGTTCTTTACGATATATATATATATATATATATATATATATATATACGAGATATACGTTTGTTTGCTGTTGTGACGGTTACACGTGTTTCGATCGAAGTCCAAATAAAAGCGGTATTACAGTAAAAATCCTGCAGTTAATCATTTTTAAACGGTGCTGATATTGTGAGTTAATTGATAGTGCATAGTGGTATTTCTTTTTAAAAAAGTAAAAATCGCGGCATATACCAAAAAAAGTAAATAAAAACAAAGTGAATTAATATATATACAGCATTTGTTTTTTTTCCCGAGAGTCTCTTTGTGAGGAAAGTTTTATTTTTGAAGTGCCCGCAAATATCCCCCCATTATCCCCCGCAGCCACAGTCGAGAGGACCAATCAGTGAGAAGTATACAGCGTGCCACATCCCCCATCCCCCGCCCCCGGAGTAACGGAAAATTCTTTCCCTCACCCAGCTTGAGTCATCTCCCTCCCAATACCTCCCATTATACCCCTTTTTGATTCACTTCACCAACATGGAAATTAATATATGCCTGCAACTCTGTGGTATCTGTAAGGATACGCAAAGCAGTTTAATGGGATAAAAATTTTCTGCGAAAACTGATTGACCGAATTAAACTCGTTTACAGTATTTAAAGCAGAAAGAGACTACGAGAAGAGAATGAAAGAGGAAAGTGGAAACAAAGAACGGTGGAAAACGGAAGAAACGGAGAAAGGCGAAATAGAAAGCATTCAAATACCGTCACAAAACGAGGCCGAAAACACACAGGCGACAAAGAGTGTAAAGACAACACACAGCATAAGGGCAACGAAGAACACAAACACAACTAGCACAAATAGGACAAACAAGAGGGCAGTCAAGAAACGAAGTAAAACTGTCCCCCAATAAGGAGCAAAAAACAAAAGCCAAGAGTAAATATGGGGAAGGAATTATATGCAGGTATTATATAAAAGATAATTGCAGATTTAAAAGAGGACAATGTATATATGAACATCCCCAATATGCAATTTCTTCTATAATAATGGTCATTGTAAATTTGGAGACGGATGTAAATTCTACCACCCGGACATTTGCAGAACTTACGCAAAATATGGAACCTGCAAATTCGGGAAAAATGCTACTATCAACATCTCCCGACGGACTCAACGAACAAAGGAAAAAGTTTAAATGACAATAGGAATAAAACAATAGGAACAACAATAGGAACACAATAAGCGAACAAGAAAATTTTTTCAACATCGCAGACACCTTACGAATGCTAAATGTCATCCACATGCAGTTGACACAGCTGGAAACCCCCGAGCCAAATCGCTACCGGGCAAGAAGCTACCAATACAAGTAGGAGGAAACGGATCTCTTTCGGAGGATCATAGAGCAACGAATCAAGCGATATCGAAGGAAAACGAACTTGAAATGCACAAGGGGCAACGAAAAACAGAGAACATAAAAATTGTCCTGGCTAATATTCAAGGAATAAGACCAAACCAATCACTCAATAAGGTTTCGTACCTGAAAGGATTTATGGACGAAACAAGGGCGGACATCGCATGCCTCACAGAAACTCATCTTAAAGATTGCCAAGGAAATTGTGAAAACTGCGAACATTGTATTGATAAGAAAGATAAATATAGAGGGCTTCAACTTACTAAGAGCGGATAGAACGACGAGACGGAAAGGTGGCTGTGCTATATATGTACAGGAAGGTCATATGACAGAGACGATAATAAGTAAATCAAACAGCTATGTGGAACTCCTAGCAGTGAAAATAGAAAAACTAAACTTGATAGTAATAGTCATCTATAGACCTCCAAGCACCCCAACCGAAAAATTCTCGGAGGCCATTGATGACATTAGAAAGCTAATAAAGGCCATAAACCCTCCATCCCCCAATATAATGATCTGCGGAGACTTTAACTTCCCATTTATAAAATACAAAAAGGTGAATAGGAATATATATATTCACCAGGACAAGGGGGGCACAAGAGAAGACAGGAACAAGCAAAAATGTTGATGGCTCTCACAAATGAGTTTATGCTGACACAGGAGATAACAGAAAATACCAGAAAAAATAACTGCCTGGATCTGGTATTCACGAATAACACGAACTTGATTGCTGATATAAAAATAACCCCAACCATTATCTCAGACCACAACTTAATCGAGATATCAACAAATATGACGGCAGCATTAGAAGACAATACACATATTGTGGAAAGAAGTAAATTCGGGGCCTTTAACTTAAACTCGAAGACTATAAATTGGGAAGCAATCAGATCGCACATGGCCCAAATAGAATGGAGAACAATTTTCGAGAATAAAACAACTGAAGAAATGCTAACAACCTTGGAAAAAAAGCTGAGAATTTTAGAAAAATATGCTCCGAAATCACAGCCAAAAGGAAAGAGGAGCTGGCTAGAAAGGCAAAAGAGAAGACTATTCCGCAAAAGAAAGAGAGTGGAGGCGAAGTTAGGAAACTGCGGAGATAATGACAGGAAAGCAATAAAAGAAAAACTGGAGGGTATCGATAGGGAAATACAAGCCCTGATTAAGGACCATACAGAGAGGGAAGAGGAAAAGGCGGTAGAAGCAATAAAGGAAAATCCAAAATACTTCTATAGCTATGCAAAAAGGAAAACAAAAACGCGCGCCGCTATTGGGCCCTTAAGGACGGGAAATAATGAACTAACCGACGATCCAAAAGAAATATCTGATACATTGAGAGCTCAATATGAATCAGTTTTCAGTACCCCAAAAAGTGACAAAGCGATACCTGACATAAATGCATTCTTTGAAGAGGAATTGCAAGGAGAGTATATAACAGACTTTGATTTACACCAGAAGATGTAGCGAGAGCTATAGGACAAATGAAACTACATTCAGCTGCAGGTCCGGACAATTGGAACGCATTATTGATTAAAAACTGTAAAAATGAAATAGCTACACCTTTATACTGGATATGGAGAAGATCCCTAGACACTGGGGAAATACCGAGCATCTTGAAAAGAGCAAACATTGTCCCTATATATAAAGGAGGGGACAGATCTCAAGCAAAGAACTATAGACCAGTGTCATTGACGTCCCACCTCACCAAAGTATTTGAAAGAATAGTTAGAGAGAAAATTTATGATTTCCGGAGACACGGGAAAGATTCAACGAAAATCAGCATGGATTCCGATCAGGTAGATCATGCCTATCACAACTAATAGAACTACAACAATATCCTAGATGCATTGGAAGGCAATGACAACTACGATGTTATATACACAGATTTTGCTAAAGCTTTCGATAAATGTGACCATGGTATAATAGCACATAAAATTAAATATGGGAATAACAGGCAAAGTGGGAAAATGGATCTACAACTTCCTTAGTGATCGTCTGCAGGTCGTCAAAATTCAAGGTATATCATCATCAGAATCGGAAGTACGCAGCTCAGTACCACAAGGGACAGTACTGGCCCCACTCCTGTTCATTATCATGCTAACAGACATAGACAGCGGAGTAAACAGCAATAGTATAGTAACATCCTTTGCAGACGATACAAAGATCAGCAGAAAAATCAGCGATGTACATGACGTGGAGGCCTTGCAGAGGGACACGAACAAAATATACAAATGGTCAGAAGACAACAACATGTCATTCAACGCCGAGAAATTTCAGCTCTTGAGATATGGTAGAAAAGAAGAACTTAAACAGACTGCATATTATGCTCCAGATAGACAGGAAATTCAGAGAAGCATGAAAGCGATTGATCTCGGGATAATAATGACAGATGATGCGAAATTCGAAACACAAAATCAGATAGCGATAAATAAAGCAAAAAGAGTCGCCGGACAGGTTCTAAGAACGTTCAAGAGAAGGGACAGGACAGTAATGATTCCCCTGCTAAAAACACTGATTATACCAAAACTTGAATACTGCTCAGTTTTGACGTCCCCATATAAAAAGGAAGAAACTAATAAACTAGAAGAAACGCAAAGGCATTTCACAGCCAAGATTGATGGCTGCAAAGAACTCAACTACTGGGAAAGACTACGTAAACTAAATCTGTACTCACTGGAAAGAAGAAGAGAGAGGTACATCATAATCTACATATGGAAAATGATCGAAAAAAGGTACCAAACCTAAAACTAAACCCAATTACCATTCAAACAACACTGGAAAATAGGAAAGGCAGAATGTGTAGTGTTCCCAAATTAAAGGCCGACAAGGGACCTCCTCAACCCTGAAGGAAAATAGCTTGGTTGTCAGGGGGCCAAGACTTTTCAACCAGCTTCCAAGGACCTCAGAAACGTAACGGGGTCAAAGTTGAAGTCTTCAAGAAAAGACTGGATGCCTGGCTCAGGACGGTACCAGATGAGCCGGGCGTGCCTGGCTATGTACGGTGGAGAGAGCAAGAAAGCAACTCGCTCATCCACCAAGCCAGACCTAGAGGCGGGGCCACCAGCTTGACCTCCGTGTGAAGAGAGACCAACACACGAAACAACAGGTTCATAAGGTAAGGTAAGGTATATATATATATATATATATATATATTATCATAATCTTCTATTATTATTATACTATAATAAGAGAGTTGTCCGTCTGTCCGTCCGTCCGTCACACTTTCAGAAATTGTGAGAAAAAATTGTGAGAAAAAAATTCAGAAATTGTATTACGGGCGGCAATGTGAAGCTCAAAATTTTCATGACTGTGTTCTTTTCTGTAGTTTAGCCTGTCTGTTTGTCTGTTTGTGAAATTTATCCCGGGCAGTAATGGGGGAAGGGTGGGGGTAATGGGGGATGGGTGGGGTAATGGGGATGGGTGGGGGTAATGGGGGATGGGTGGGGTAATGGGGATGGGTGGGGGTAATGGGGGAGGGGGTTAGCCTCCAAGTTGCATGAATGGGGGTGGGGGTAATGGGGGAGGGGGTTAGCCTCCAAGTTGCATGAATGGGGGTGAGGAGGTTTTGGGAGATACCAGATTCAGAAATGTTGAAAAAAATGTGAAGCTCAAAATTTTAATGGGTGGTTTTTTTTCTGTAGTTTAGCCTGTCTAACCGTCAGCAAAGCGACGGGAACTGTACTAGTATATATATATATATATATATATATAATACTATAAACACCCAGGAATGTCTGTCAGTCTGTCACGCTCGAAAAGAGAAGAAGATTCTTGATATATATGGGCGATATTTGTATTTTAATGCATTAGAAAAAGGCGTAATGAATTCTACTTTTAATTATAATTTTAAAAAGTGTAAAAAATATTTGCTTTTGCGTTCAGCTTTGAGCCGAAGTTTAATCTGCGGCTAAGTTAAAAAATTTACCAAATGAGTTCTTTTTATACACTTTCATACTGGTGCTGCAACCATTACAGAATAAACATTGTATCAAGATTTGTGAAGCTTAAGATTTTTATGGCTACATTCTTTTCTATAGTTTTATTGACTGAATAATTGACTCCCCGGTAACTGGGGGGGCCTGCGGCTCCCCAATTACGAGGCCAAAGGCCCCAGCACCACGGGCGTAGCTAAATGGGCCCGTGGGCCCACTTTAGTTAGTATATATATATAATATATTATGATTGATATAAAAATATTTTATATTTTAAGATATATTTTGCTAGAGTAAATGCCAAAACGATTTGACTGCATTTTACTGAAAACCCTCATATCAAATAACTATTTATTGCTAAATTGTAACTTCGTAAGTGTCCGAAGGGCGGCTAAATCAGCATGGCCCTTGGCGCCAGGAAACCTAAATCCGTCCCCTGAATGCAGAATTATGTTCGTTAATTGTAATTAAGAAACCGGAAAAGGGAAAAAATTAAGTTTAATTAATAAGCAATAGTGCTTGGACTAACCTCAGTAATAAAGTAAATAAATATAATTATACTTATCTAACAAATTTTGTTAAATCAAACTTAGTCACAACACTTTCACACAACTATCGAAAAAAATACTGGAGACCACACAACAAGTCCGCCTCCGATGAAGTCTAATGAATGACGATAGAGAGAGAGAGAGGGAGAGAGACTCATACTTTTTTACTTTGTATGAATCATAGACCTGTATGGAATAGACTGGACACTACCAAAAATTTGTGCCGTTCTGTTGACAAATGTATGCAGTTCAAAGATAGGGATGTTTCTTCAAATAATGTAAAGAAAAATTAAAATAATGCTTTCTTGAATAAAGTATTTATTTCTACACAGCGACAGTGGGAATGACAATGCCAAAGTCCAAGTGGGATTCTGGTAAGTGGGTGTAATCGTTTCAGTCTGTCAGTGTTGTTTCAAAACTTAAAACTTAAAAATGTGGAAGATCGTGATTAGTAGACAAATTGAAGAACTGAGTTTTTGAGGCATTCAAAGTCACAATAGTTTTCTCTGCCCCAATTAGAGATAGCAGAAAGATCAGAGGTCAGGTATACCATAGCTGTCCTATGCGAATCATGGAGTGATTGTTGAGAGAGATGCTTTGCAAAGAGGGTGAAGTAGTGTAGAATGGAATCATCGGCATATAAGTAAATAAGACAGAAAGTGTGAATTAATAGATCATTAATAAATAAAAGGAAAAGAGTGAGTGACAGGGCAGAACCTTGAGGAACACCACTATTATCACTTTAGGAGAAGAACAGTGGTCATCTACAACCGCAGCTATAGATCGGCAGAAAGAAAATTAGAGATGAAGGCACAGAGAGAAGGATGAAAACCGAAAGAGGGCAGTTTCGAAATTAAAGATTTGTGCCAGACTCTATCAAAAGGATTTGACATGTCGCGCGTAATAGCAAAAGTTTCACCGTGTAATAACTTGGGGTTACTAGGTTTCTAAACAACAACAAAGGCACTTACCGGTGCTTTGATTTAGATCTTCTTTAGGGGGTAGCATAGATTTCCAGCGTCCTACAAAGCGCCTACGTACCTCTCTAACTTTACTAATTTAGAAGCCATAGACATTACCCCTACACTTATATACGGTTAGACAACTTCCTGCTTACATTATAACACTTTAGCAACATTACCAAATTAAACTTAGCACCAACGATTTAGTTAGATATGAATAACCATGCTGTTAGTCCCAGGGCCGGATTAAGCATTGTTAGGGCCGGGGGCAATGAATATTTCTTCCTCACGGTCGACCAATTATTTCAACGGTAGATTATAGCGTTTACATAGTTTCTTGGGGTCGGTCAGCATCTTGGGGCCGGTCAGCATCTGGGGCCGGGGGCAAATGCCCCCTTTGTCCCCATTATAATCCGCTACTGGTTAGTCCAGCCCAAACAAACGAACAGACCGCGTTCCCCTTTTTTATCCTTTTGTGTTGCCATTCAGCTTTATTTTAGTAACTTTTCCCTTTAGTGACTTTTAGATTATATATATATATATATATATATATATATATATATATATATATATATATATATATATATATATATATATATATATATATATACGTCACCTTACACCGAAATCCTGAGATATGTAAGAAGATCGCCAGTCGAGCGTCCCTTGCGGAACCCATACTGATACTCTGAAAGAAGATTGTGAGAAGAGAAGTGTTGATGAATCTTCCTATTAAGGATAGATTCAAAAACTTTAGAAAGGCAAAAAATCAAAGCAATTGGACGATCGTTGGAGGGTTGAAACCTGTCACCCTTCTTTGGGAAAGGCTGAATGAAAGCGAACTTCCAGCAGGAAGGAAAAGTACCATATGAAAGAGTTTGCCTAGGCAGGGTGTCAGCACTGAAGTACAGTTCTTGAAAACAACAGGGGAAACACCATCAGGACCGAACGCCTTCCTAGAGTCCAACCCAGATAGGGCAGAAAGAACATCTTTGGAAGAGATTCTAATTTCAGACATGGTAAGGTCAGAGGGGCGGGAAATAGATGGAGGAACAGCACCAGAATCATCCGCGGTAGATTTGGAAGCGAAAGTTTGAGTGAAGAGTTCAGCTTTGTCAGGGGAAGAGACGGCAACTGTGCCGTCGGAATGAAAAAGAGGAGTCAAAGAAGTAACGTTGTTGAAGAGGTTCTTAGCTAGATGCCAGAAAGAGCGGGAAGAATTAGAATTGGTAGGTTTTCACATTTTTATCGAAAAAAGGAATTTTTGAAGAGTCGAAGAAGAGATTTGTCGGAAAAAATATATATTTAACCTATATTTTATTTATTTCTTATCATTAACTCTTACAGTTATATAAGCTGAATAAGCATTATATATTTCTGAAATCACCCAACTACAGGATTTTCGATGTCAACTTGAGCACAAATAGGTGGTGTCCTGTAGTCTCAAAACTGAAATCTAGCAACCCTAGTTATCTATAATAGGATAAGTACGTACTTGCAGACTTATGTGGATATTTTGAAATGAATGGTCAGATAGCACCTGTCAAAGACACATGTAAATACTTAGGTCATGTAATTACTCACGAGCTACGAGATGACCTTGATGTTGAGAGGCAACGTAAAAAGCTGTATGTACAGGGTAACATGCTTGTAAGGAAATTTGGTATGTGTTCAGAATCAGTTAAACTTATCTTATAAAAAATTACTGTACTGCATTGTATACATCCCATCTGTGGTAGAACTATACAAAAACTGCTATGAATAAACTGTCTGTTGCTTACATAATATTTTCCGTATGCTATGTAGGGAACCAAAATGGTGCAGTGCCAGTTGTATGTTTACTACGCGTAACCTACAGCTAAATGTTAATCCGGAAGAATACATATAATTTCATTACTAGGGTTCGAAACAGCTCTAATGTGTTATTGTGCAATGTCCTGTCTTGGTTCAAGCAACTGCTGGTGTACAATGCCTTATTTTTATAATCTAGCAAAGCTTGTATTTACATATTAAGTTAAGTATATGATAAGATTGTATTTGTATGTTAGGTGAATGCTCAGTGGTTCTTAACCTTTTTAGGCTGCAACCCACATTCTAGTCACGGGGCTATCTCGGCGACCCATGCCTTCAAACAGTTCACTTGTAATAGATAATAAAATAAATACTTAATGATAAAATGATTAGGAATAGCATACAGTAAATAAATGATAAATGACAATTTAATGACCCAGTCAAAATGATTTGGCGATCCAGGGTCTCTCTAAGCGTCGCTTTGGTCTTTCTATAGATCTTCGCGTCGCTGGCAGAGACGCGTAACTTCATTAACACGTAATTCACAAATTATGCCATAATTGGTTAATTTTGAATATGTAGGCGTGTCTTCCACCATTTCTGACCAATTGTAAGTAAGAATTAATCAGCTGAGACGAGTAGAATCTAAGAAAACTGACTCCCAATTGGTTTAGGGTCGTAAAATCCGTAGAGTATAATAAAAATGGCCGCTGATTGGTTCAGGGTCATGCGGTCTGTTTTGCCTTTTTTTTTTGTTTCACTACAGATTTGTTTGTGGGCACTTCTTTTATTTATTTCTTGTAGTACTTGTGTTACTTATTTCCATACAATAATGTCTTGAAGTGAAAGTGATACTTACATCGTGTGTAATGATTCTAGTGTATCGAGTGTAGATCGTATCAATGCTACGGATAGGCCAATAGCGAGCGCTCTCTCAAAAAACATTAATTTACATTCATTGAGGCAGTGAAACTCGTTTTCTTTTCAGATATGCAAGTTACCCATAAAATTTGAAGCTAAAGTAAGTAAAGAAAACTAATTTTGATGGGAGACTTGTCTTGTTAAGAGGCCTCCAAGACTAAACTTCTCTCTACTTTTTTTCTTCCAATTTCAGACCATTACTTTGGTCTTATATAATTATTTTAGGAGAATTTAATAAACATAATATTAAAGTACATTTCTTTCTCATTAAAATGATGCATAATAATATATATCTAGCAAGAACAATCCGATCATTGCATAAAAAAAATTGAAAGCGTATGCAATTCTCAGAATTTGCAACAACATTTATGCAACGTTTGCATAATTCGTGATGGGCTTAACTTAAGTGGATATGGATTGTAAATCATCCGCAATGTAGATGTTTTCTTTTTGTTTGTTTATTTTGTTTTGTTTATTATAGGCTGACCATATTTCCTTGAGACAAAAACGGGACATTGGGATGGCAAAAAAGGGACGGGGGTTATGTAATATTCTGTATTCATGAAAAAGTAAGTACATAAACCGGGACAAAATTGACATTTTTATTAAAACGACGGGACGGCCAGGAAATATAAAAAAAACGGTACTGTCCCGTTCAAAACGGTATGGTCAGCCTAGTTTATTATTAATCAGCTGATCTGATGACGTAAGAGGTCTTCAAGTTTGTCGAAAAATTTTGAAACCTTGAAAATACGCTCAAAGCATATGGTATATTCATAGTTTTATAATTTAGAATACTGCTTTGCAGTATTCTAATTATATATTATTATATTATATTAGACTATGGTATACTTTTATATGCCAAAGTCTTTGTGTATACTTTGAAACAGTAACCATTTGTTTCAAAGTTGGTAGGTGGATGACAATATACGCCTACCAGCCAGGCACAAACAAGTCTTTTCAGATTTTATGAATATGACAGAAGTTAAAGTAGAATCAACATTATCAGTGGAAGGGTATGATGGTATTATTTTGGTGGCATCGTCTCACGATGACATTACTGGAAGCCTTCAACCTCTTTTGGCTCCTCTAAAAGCTCAGTCACAAATTGGTTAGTTAATTTTAGTTTGGGTTTAGTATTAATCTGGATCATCCATAGTATAACTGCCTTATATTAATTAGGATGACGTAAGTCATATCATACTATTTAATATAATGTAATACTAAATCCAGACTATTAGCTTAATTAGGGCCTTAGGCTAACAAATGCCTGACATCAAATTAGCCCAGTAATAGCCTAACTTGGGTAAAATTAGGGACTTAGGGTTATTGGTCTAGCCTAATTTATATGTTAAGGCGAATTTCATTTATACAGACGTAGTTCATTTCATTTCATTTGGGAAAACATGAAGCAACTTGGGCTTATAGAGGTATCGAGGCATGTTGGTGTTCTTCCACTTTCCAGCATTAAAGTAATTTATGGTTAACCGAATTCCTGGTTAGGTCAACTGTATGCTCTTGACAGTTGGTTAGGATAAGTTGTGATATTTTTGTTAAAACTAACAAAATTTTCATAACTTAACCTAACCAGTTGTCAAGAGCATACATACAGTTGGCCTAACCAGGCATTCAATTAATTGTAAATTAATTTAATGCAGGAAAGTGGAAGAACACCAGTTTTCCAATTCTGATTAAGTTTTAGAAAAAAGCTGGGAATGTCAAGTTGGTCTTTTTCCAGTAGACTATGTGAAATTCTCAGAAGTTACTACCATAAATTATGTTCATAAGATAAAAAGCTTTAAACCCCTCAGGCTCAAACTGCTAATATTCCTAGATCATGATATTCAACAACTTTTGGTAATTATTCATTTTAGTGCTTTTTCCCCTTTCTGAACCAAAACATATTTTTCTGGTGTTTTTTGGTGTGATTTGTTCAAATCTGAACTTCCTTTCTTTGGGAAATGAGCCATTTTTGAGAAATTTTAAAATTGAAAATTTCTAAAAAACAGCTCATTTCCCAAAGAAACGAAGTTCAGATTTGAACAAATTCCACCAAAAAACACCATTAAAATGTGTTTTGGTTCAGACTTAACCTAACCTAACCCGTGTTTTCTGGCAATTTCTAACCTTCAATAGCAATGTTGGGATGTTTGTACAAATCAGCGGCAACCAACAGGAATAAATAGATGATTTTGCCAGGCTCACCAATTTGAACTTGTTGGCCTAGCCCAATGCTCACAGACATCGAAGTAAAAGGAACACTTTTTTTTTCTGCCGCACTCGTCCCTAGTCAATCTTCTGCAATAATATTGGTCAGCAACTTCTCTATAATTACACTCATAACCACACTGCGGACAAATAAAACACCGTGACTGGTAAAGAAAACTTCAGCACCGTCTTCTTTTTTATAAGTACCGTAATCCAAATCACACCCTAGACAAACCATAGCAAAAACCGAACAGGATTTTGGAATGAGTATGCATTATTGGAGATTCACAATGCATGTCTCTGATTGGTTGGATAAGGTAACATGAAACCAAAACCAGATTTAATTGGCTGATTTGACCTATGTTTCCTAATTTTGCCACGAGATGTCTCCCCATAAAACTGGATAGGATGAGGACTGGCAAAATTTCAACAGCGTTAAGAGCTAAACACTCGGTCAATGGCCTATAATGGCTGCTTTTTACGTCTAATTTTTTTTTTTTTCCATAAAAAATAATTATTACATTTCCTTGATTTTTATCAGTTTCCCTGAGGCTTCAAGGTGTCCTGAATATGAATTTATATGTTAAATTGCCATACAATGTCTCCACCTATCAAAAATGAACAAAGCATTAAAATGAATATTAACCCAACTTTTTATTTGGTCACTAGTTGGAAATGATGAAATAGGGGCCCTAATGTTGGATAGCCTACCCTTTAGTTAGAAATAGGGTATTTTTGCAGAAGGTTTCCAATTTTGGTCAATATTTGGGAGATGCACGGCCTCCAAATTCAGGTTTTTTATTCATACCAGTTGTTAGTATATATGATTTGATAAATTAAAAAAAAACTCTGTAAATTTTTACAATTGTACATTACAGGCTTTGTAAATCAGAACCATGTTTTTCTAGTGGTTTTTGATGTAGTTTGAATGAAGGTTAATTTCATTCCAACAACATCAAAAACAAAGGTTAGGTTATATATTAAAACTAACCTAAAATTCCAAAATTCCTCAAAAGCCTGTAATGTACTCTTAGAGAAAGATTCTAAAAAGTAGACCTTGTGCTTTTAAAAAAATAAGGGAGATACCAATTTTTTTCACTTTAACGATTTTTTTTACATTTTCTGGGTTGCAAAACTTTATTCATTGCAAAGGTCAGTTAGTTAGGTTAGTTTTAGCGGAGGAGGTTAGGTTAGGTTAGTTTTAGCGGAGGTGGTTAGGTTAGGTTTGTTTTAGCGGAGGTGGTTAGGTTAGGTTTGTTTTAGCGGAGGTGGTTAGGTTAGGTTTGTTTTAGCGGAGGTGGTTAGGTTAGGTTTGTTTTAGCGGAGGTGGTTAGGTTAGGTTTGTTTTAGCGGAGGTGGTTAGGTTAGGTTTGTTTTAGCGGAGGTGGTTAGGTTAGGTTTGTTTTAGCGGAGGTGGTTAGGTTAGGTTTGTTTTAGCGGAGGTGGTTAGGTTAGGTTTGTTTTAGCGGAGGTGGTTAGGTTAGGTTTTTGTTTAGCGGAGGTGTTAGGTTAGGTTTGTTTAGCGGAGGTGGTTAGGTTAGGTTTGTTTTAGCGGAGGTGGTTAGGTTAGGTTTGTTTTAGCGGAGGTGGTTAGGTTAGGTTTGTTTTAGCGGAGGTGGTTAGGTTAGGTTTGTTTTAGCGGAGGTGGTTAGGTTAGGTTTGTTTTAGCGGAGGTGGTTAGGTAGTGATGTGAGTCGTTTTTTATTGTCGTTTTTTTTGTTTTTTTTTTTGTCGTTTTTTTTGTTTAAAACGAAGATAGTCTGTTTTTTTTTGTTTTTTATTGTTTTAAACTTATTCCATATTTTTCTTCCTTTAATCTAATAAGTATATTAGTATTACTTATAATTTACTATACTACCATGCTTATACAGTTATTACCTAGTATATATAGTCATCTTTTAGAAAACTGAATCACGTAAAAAGTATATAATAGAAAGGAAAAACAAACCCTCATTTTTTATATGTATATATATTTTTTAACTAGAACATAAAACATTCTTCCTTGTTTCAAACAATATACATAATTGTGATTGGCAAGAGTACCAGTATATATTCCAGATAGAAAAAAAATATTCACCTTTTTTGAACCTTTTTGTTAACCTAATGTTGTTTAACCTTCATTTCCATGGAAGAATCATTACTAGATTGGTAGAGCATATATGCTAGTTTCAATATCACAGGTACTGGTATAATATACATAATAAAAAATACATAATACTGGTAGAAAACAATATATATAATTGTGATTGGCAAGAATACCAGTGTGTGTGTGTGTATATATATATATATATATATATATATATATATATATATATATTATATATTCCAAATAGAAAAATAAAAAAAATAAAAATATTCATCTCTTTTTTTTTAACCTTTGTGTTAACCTAATGCTGTTTAACTTTCATTATCTGATTCTATTTCCATTTGAAGAATCATTATCACTAGATTGATTAGAGCATATAGTTTCAATATCACAGGTACTGGTACTTATTGCAGATTTGGATGTTGATGAAGCCAATGTAGCACCATGTTTTACTTCACTTTCTTGGAATTTGCATTTGGGTATAAATACTAGCTTTGCTGCTCTGTCTGTGCTTAATCAGTTTCTTTTGGCTGTATGGATATTACTGTATGTGCTAAATGATTTCGGAGGTAATGAAAGGGCGAAATAGAGGTGTATGAGTTTGTGTAGGTATATATGTGAGTATGCGTGCGTATGTATCTGGAATTCTGGATGTATGCGTGTGTATGGGGTATATAATAGATATAAATGTGTATATAAGTATTTATGTATATATTGGTATATGGGTGTATGTGTATGTATAATTGTATATATATGGATGGTCTCGGGGGGAAAATATGTCATCGCGGGTCTAAAGGATAGTTAAGTGGGAGATTCAAAATCCGAGGCATGGATGGGAGAGTCCTGGAAAGGTTGGACAATGGGCAGTCAGCTCCCAGCCAGTGTTCTCGCAAGTTTAACGGATCTAAGATACAAGACTTTCAGTGCAGAAAGAGGCCAGTTTTTTTTCTGTAAATAGGCTGAAAAGGACATTCTATACTGGTACCATATGGCCTATTTTATTATTTATTTATTTATTTTTATAATATATATCATTGCAAAAGTATACCTTATAATTAAATTGGCAATATCTATATTAATTATTAAAAAAAACAAAAAAAACAAAAAAAACTAAAAAACAAATAAAAAAACAAAAAAAACAACATGGACATAAAAAAAACCGTTTTTTAACATCACTATGGTTAGGTTAGGTTTGTTTTAGCGGAGGTGGTTAGGTTTGTTTTAGCGGAGGTGGTTAGGTTAGGTTTGTTTTAGTGGAGGTGGTTAGGTTAGGTTTGTTTTAGTGGAGGTGGTTAGGTTAGGTTTGTTTTAGCGGAGGTGGTTAGGTTAGGTTTGTTTTAGCGGAGGTGGTTAGGTTAGGTTTGTTTTAGCGGAGGTGGTTAGGTTAGGTTTGTTTTAGCGGAGGTGGTTAGGTTAGGTTTGTTTTAGCGGAGGTGGTTAGGTTAGGTTTGTTTTAGCGGAGGTGGTTAGGTTAGGTTTGTTTTAGCGGAGGTGGTTAGTTAGGTTTGTTTTAGCGGAGGTGGTTAGGTTAGGTTTGTTTTAGCGGAGGTGGTTAGGTTAGGTTTGTTTTAGCGGAGGTGGTTAGGTTAGGTTTGTTTTAGCGGAGGTGGTTAGGTTAGGTTTGTTTTAGCGGAGGTGGTTAGGTTAGGTTTGTTTTAGCGGAGGTGGTTAGGTAGGTTTGTTTTAGCGGAGGTGGTTAGGTTAGGTTTGTTTTAGCGGAGGTGGTTAGGTTAGGTTTTTTTAGCGGAGGTGGTTAGGTTAGGTTTGTTTTAGCGGAGGTGGTTAGGTTAGGTTTGTTTTAGCGGAGGTGGTTAGGTTAGGTTTGTTTTAGCGGAGGTGGTTAGGTTAGGTTTGTTTTAGCGGAGGTGTTAGGTTAGGTTTGTTTTAGCAGAGGTGGTTAGGTTAGGTTTGTTTTAGCGGAGGTGGTTTAGGTTAGGTTTGTTTTGCGGAGGTGGTTAGGTTAGGTTTGTTTTTAGCGGAGGTGGTTAGGTTAGGTTTGTTTTAGCGGAGGTGGTTAGGTTAGGTTGTTTTAGCGGAGGTGGTTAGGTTAGGTTTGTTTTAGCGGAGGTGGTTAGGTTAGGTTTGTTTTAGCGGAGGTGGTTAGGTTAGGTTTGTTTTAGCGGAGGTGGTTAGGTTAGGTTTGTTTTAGCGGAGGTGGTTAGGTTAGGTTTGTTTTAGCGGAGGTGGTTAGGTTAGGTTTGTTTTAGCGGAGGTGGTTAGGTTAGGTTTGTTTTAGCGGAGGTGGTTAGGTTAGGTTTGTTTTAGCGGAGGTGGTTAGGTTAGGTTTGTTTTAGCGAGGTGGTTAGGTTAGGTTTGTTTTAGCGGAGGTGGTTAGGTTAGGTTTGTTTTAGCGGAGGTGGTTAGGTTAGGTTTGTTTTAGCGGAGGTGGTTAGGTTAGGTTTTGTTTTAGCGGAGGTGGTTAGGTTAGGTTTGTTTTAGCGGAGGTGGTTAGGTTAGGTTTGTTTTAGCGGAGGTGGTTAGGTTAGGTTTGTTTTAGCGGAGGTGGTTAGGTTAGGTTTGTTTTAGCGGAGGTGGTTAGGTTAGGTTTGTTTTAGCGGAGGTGTTAGGTTAGGTTTGTTTTAGCGGAGGTGGTTAGGTTAGGTTTGTTTTAGCGGAGGTGGTTAGGTTAGGTTTGTTTTAGCGGAGGTGGTTAGGTTAGGTTTGTTTTAGCGGAGGTGGTTAGGTTAGGTTTGTTTTAGCGGAGGTGGTTAGGTTAGGTTAGGTTTGTTTTAGCGGAGGTGGTTAGGTTAGGTTTGTTTTAGCGGAGGTTTGGTTTGATTTGTCTTATTTTGTTTTAGCGGAGGTTTGGTTTGATTTGTCTTATTTTGTTTTAGCGGAGGTTTGGTTTGATTTGTCTTATTTTGTTTTAGCGGAGGTTTGTTTTGTTTTGTTTTTAGCGGAGGTTTGTTTTGTTTTGTTTTAGCGGAGGTTTGTTTTGTTTTGTTTTAGCGGAGGTTTGTTTTGTTTTGTTTTAGCGGAGGTTTGTTTTGTTTTGTTTTAGCGGAGGTTTGTTTTGTTTTAGCGGAGGTTTTTGTTTTGTTTTAGCGGAGGTTTGTTTTGTTTTGTTTTAGCGGAGGTTTGGTTTGTTTTAGCGGGGGTTTGGTTTGTTTTAGCGGGGGTTTGGTTTGGTTTGGCGGGGGTTTGGTTTGGTTTGTTTTAGCGGGGGTTTGGTTTGGTTTGTTTTAGCGGGGGTTTGGTTTGGTTTGGTTTGTTTTAGCGGGGGTTTGGTTTGGTTTGTTTTAGCGGGGTTTGGTTTGTTTTAGCGGGGGTTTGGTTTGTTTTAGCGGGGGTTTGGTTTGTTTTAGCGGGGGTTTGTTTTAGCGGGGGTTTGGTTTGTTTTAGCGGGGGTTTGGTTTGTTTTAGCGGGGTTTGGTTTGTTTTAGCGGGGGTTTGGTTTGGTTTGTTTTAGCGGGGGTTTGGTTTGGTTTGTTTTAGCGGGGGTTTGGTTTGGTTTGTTTTAGCGGGGGTTTGGTTTGGTTTGTTTTAGCGGGGTTTGGTTTGGTTTGTTTTAGCGGGGGTTTGGTTTGGTTTGTTTTAGCGGGGGTTTGGTTTGGTTTTGTTTTAGCGGGGGTTTGGTTTGTTTTTAGCGGGGGTTTGGTTTGTTTTAGCGGGGGTTTGGTTTGGTTTGTTTTAGCGGGGGTTTGGTTTGGTTTGTTTTAGCGGGGGTTTGGTTTGGTTTGTTTTAGCGGGGTTTGGTTTGGTTTGTTTTAGCGGGGGTTTGGTTTGGTTTGTTTTAGCGGGGGTTTGGTTTGGTTTGTTTTAGCGGGGGTTTGGTTTGGTTGTTTTAGCGGGGGTTTGGTTTGGTTTGTTTTAGCGGGGGTTTGGTTTGGTTTGTTTTAGCGGGGGTTTGGTTTGGTTTGTTTAGCGGGGGTTTGGTTTGTTTTAGTCGGGGTTTGGTTTGTTTTAGCGGAGGAGTTAGGTTAACCTAACAACCTCATCTTCACTATATCAACGGAAAAATAACTTTTTATTGTGGTGATGGATAAAGTTTTTTGATATCTTGCAAAAAATAATGCAGGATAGTTTTGTAGTCTTTTTTTTTTTTTTTTTTTTTTTAAACTATCTCAAAACCAGTTTCTTGGAAAATGTCAAAAAATTATTAGTGAAAAAATTTATCCCTTATTTTTTAAGTCAAGTCATATGTACTAATGACTGGTATGGATAAAAAATCTGAATTTGGAAGTTGTGCATTAAGGTGGATCGATTTTATATTTTTTTCAATTTCCATATTCTAATAGAGACAAAAACTTGCGCATGCATGAGAAAATAGCCTCTGCAAAATCTTAGCTTAATAGGTAATCATCTTCTGCCCCTGGCAGAGCGATGAAAATCATATTTTAGTAGTCAACAACGTATTTTTAAACCCTAGCCTAGAGTCATAAAATTTTGCGTGT